>JARWLC010000005.1:35977500-36505000 GCA_033318265.1 Phyllotis vaccarum | reverse complement strand
CAAAACACTAGTGGTAGGTGTAATTCAGGGCTTAGTTTAATGAGGGCTTGGATTTTGTTTGTTACTTTTCCAATTCTTTATTAGTAGGCTTTCAGAAGTAATTTCAAATACAAATATCCTCTTCGAAGGGTCATATTTCATTGGTACCTTTCAGATAATGAACTCGGTGTCAAGGAAAGGGCAGCCAAGAAGTCTAGTGCCTCAGAACACTGGAGGAAGTCACAGCCATACTGCTTTCCACATGTAGTAAAACCGGGATGCTCACAAAGATTAGTCGCCCAAAGTCATCCTATGGAAATGGCCTCTGGAGGTCCTGCTATTCCCACGTGTCACTAATACTTCCATCCTAAACAGTATCCTTCAAGTGTCCCTATGTGAGTGTGATCTCCTCTGCCTCCTCAGAAAGAAGCTATGAAACTTCTCTGGAGAGATAAGCAATGCTGTTACAACATCCAAACAAACAAACAAACAAACAAACAAACAAACAAACAAACAAATAAATAAATAAATAAATAAATAAATAAATGAGCAAATTCCTTTTTGGGTAGATTCATGGAGTGCTTGGGAGGCAAGGGTCCCTAGTGTGTGCTAGAAGAAGCAAATCACCATTGAAGTGAAGTTGATAGACTCGGTGAATACAAAATGTTTCCTTGACCTTTGCACCCTGGGTGTTAAAGACTAGAGCTAGACATTTTAAGAGGAAGTCTTTCCAATTTCTAAGAAGGCTTCAGTGTTCACTTCATTAAGTGAGACACAACATTTAGCCTAATTGTGGTGGTGACTTCTACAGAAAACATATAGTGTGACTTTGAGGACATTTCTTTTTCCAAAGAATAAAAAGGTTTGTTTTCTTCAAGTTAGCAATACTTCATCTTGGAAGAAGCTGTGGAAGGAGGAGAGGGTGGCCGACACAAGCTATAATTCAGGAAGGAGATACAAGCAAGGTCAGGCAGGACAGAATGATGTGCGAGATCACGTTAGAAATATCACCAGATTCCTTTGGGAGTTATAAAGGTGCCTTAATTCTTGTCCTTGCCAAGCATCCTGTAATAGTATGACAAGATTTTATTTATTATCACAGTCAAATTGGACTCTCATGCTCTGGCTAGGCCACAGGTGTGGGATGTCAGCCCTGGCACTCATTATCACCAGAGTGGCTCTCATGAGGTCATTAAGGAAAGCAAAGGATTCAAGATGAGACCCTCCAAAGAGAATGCTTTTTTTTTTTTTTTTTTCCAGGCTGAAGAGGCCTGTTTGCTTTTGTTAGGTACTCGCTGGTTTAACACTGAAAGAACTCCGCATTTTTGCCTGAGTGAAAAGAAAGAAGTCTCCCATTTAAAAATGAAGCTTGCCTAACTGGTTGGGTACTTTAGTTAGGAAGTGTCTTTGTTGCCTCAATTTGGTTAGAGACTGGTTGACACATATCTTGAGGCTGGAAAAAAGCATTTAGGGTGTATGGAAATAGATATTATATATACATATATGTCATTCATATTTGCTTTACAAATGTTCATTGGAGTGAGACATATAACTTATTCAACACTTACAGCCAGCCTTCTATTTATTATGGAAAGATCAACTTACTTAATCATTCGGCTATATCTGTGAGACAGCATACAGACACTTTGAAGAGAAATGAACTGAGTACACATATTTGAGAATGTAAACATGCTCTCAAGAAATTATTTACCAGAATACTTGTTTTAACCTGTTTAAGCTAATTATTTTCATATAGCTTCCTAGCACTTGGGGCTCATATTTGAATAATATTCAGACCTACTTATATTGTACTAAGATCAGATAGATTCTCACTAGAGAGCCATCTTTAACATTCGTTTTATAACTCATACCTAGAAAATGAGGAGAAAAGAGAAGTTTTCAGAAACAGGTCCAAATATAACATGGAATAAAAATGCCAAGAGAAAAGTGCAAACTCTCAACCTTTAAGGACTGTCAAAAAAATTTAAGTAACATAATACTTACCAAAATACTTCCGAAGAGTGGGAGATGATGTGGGATAATTTGCCCTAAAGAACCAATCCTATTTGCTTTCTAATTCTCATTCAGAAAGACCTTTCAAATGAGACATCTATATTAATGTAGATCTGTGGGAATATGGAGAATGTTGGTAATATTAATTGAAAAAGGAAATATCTGGGACTTTGTAAAATACTCTTTAAATATTACATCTGTGTGGGCATAATGGTTTGAATAAGAATGGCCTCCATAGGCTCATGTGTTGGAATGCTTGCTCACTAGGGAGTGTACTATCTGAAAGGATTAGAAGTGTGGCCTTGTTGGAGGAAGTGTGTCACTGGGAATCGGCTTTGAGGTTTCAAAAGCCCAAGCCTGGCCTGTGGCTTTCTCTTCCTGCTGCCTTCAGATGTGGATGTGGAACTCCCAGCTACCTTTTCAGTACCATGTATGACTTCCTGTCACCATGCTGATAATGGATCAAACCTCTGAAAGCATAAGGAATCCCCAATTAAATGCTTCATTTTATAAGAGCTGTGGTGTCATTATGTCTCATCACAGCATCAGAACACTAAGATAGTAGATGAGTTAGCATATGCCAGGGTCTGAGGGTAACTCAACTCAGTCCACAATGTGGGTTCTGGGCATAGAACTCCGGGTTGGCAGGCTCGGTGACAATCACCTTTACCATTTTCCCAGTCTTCAAAACAACTTATTACTTGAGGTTTCTATCATTTTTAGGTTTCTTGAAAGAAATGAAGATTTAAGTTCTTGCTTCTCGAAGATGCCCAGAGGAAGCCTAGTAAAGTAAAACATGTCACTAAAATATAATTAGCTGAATAAAGAGGCACCAAAGTTAAATTATAGTTATAGACACTGACACTTTACCTCAACTCCCCAACCTCCTATGTAACTCTTCATACCCACTATAAAGGTCCAAGGTCCGCATAGGAATAGCAAACTTTTATTTGGGTGAGGTTCTATCATTTTCAATTTGTGGAGAAAGCTGGATTTCCTCCTGCACGGCCCTCCAAGCTCTGTGGTTCTTTGGCAACACCACCTGTTTTACTGAACAGTGGCTCTTAGAACAAAATGTTTGAACATTTTGGCCCTAGGATATATTTTAGGAACACTCCTGCCTGACAAGAGCTTGTAATAGCTACTGTTTAACAATTCACCAGATGAAAATGAATACTGGGTAACCGCCAGCTACAATTTCTGGACCATAAAACTTTAAATAATTAATAGGAAAAGGAAGTGAATACCACTTATTTTTAATCTGACGAGTTAGTAGTTCACATATCAGGACCTATGTCATTCCAGAAGCAACACAACGTAAAGAAAAGCTTGCTATAGCACCAACCATCGAATATGTCTCCAGCACACACATGATGATGCATATGGGGAAATTCGAGGTGATGGATGTAAGAGCTGTGTACACTAGCTAAAATAATTTAATTGATTAGTAAACTCAAATCCACATTGGATATTTCAAAATAAAAACACTCAGGAAAAAAAATCATTTTTAAATCACATTGAAATCTGTTGTTGAATAGATGTGTCTCGTAAATAAAATGATTGTGGAGCAACTTGATAGGAAAATTTGAATTTCTTAGTTATGTTAAATTATGGAAATGTCCATTTTCTCACATACACACAAGATGTTTTTCTGAAATTGACACAATAGTCATACATGAATGCAATTTTGAAAATATGGTATTATCTCTGGAAGTGTATCATTCACGTTAAAAATTCAAAATTCTTCTCATTTTGAAGCCCACACAGAACATCATCAGTTCTAGTAATTACAAGACAGTGAATATGACACCAGGACAATTTCCCTTTCTAACTGTAACTTGGTACTTACCTATTAATGAAACTTTAATCATCCTTTCCTTCCTCTAATCTTTTTAGCCTCTGGCAACCACTAGTTTCTGAAATCACTGTTTTGTTTTCCCGTGAGATCATATGATACTTTTTTTGGGGGGGGGGGTTTAGGCTATTTTACTTGAACACAATGTCTTTCAGTTCTGTGCAAGTCACAACAAGACTTAACCCTTTCAAAGACTGACTAGTACTTGCTGAGCACTAGATAGCATGAGATATTTTGTTCAAATATTCAAGTTTGTCCAGGTTGGCCTCAAACTCACAGAGATCCACCTGTCTCTTCCTCTGAGTACTAGAACTAAAGATATGTGTTATCCTTGACTAGATAGGATTTTTTTATATTTTGAATGTCTGAGACCTGTTAGCTGTAAGTGATTGCTTTTGGACAAATCAACAATTGCTTAGTTTTCTGTGTTCTAGTAGAATTCACAACACTGCCATGTGAAAGTGTAGAATAATATGTGTCGGCTTATCACTGACCCGAGTAGAACATTATTATTAAGGGTACTGAGCTTTACCAGTTATATGTTCTATTATTCATGAGTCTGTTGAGAAGCAACAATGAAAACACACATATACATACAATCTGTGTGTATGTGTACATATGTATAATAATGGGATTGGATGATTATGGAAGCTGGGATCCTACAATGTGTGAACTGCCATCAGAAAATGAGGTGCAGTTGTAGTCCAAGGTCAAGGGTCTAAGCACAGACGAGCTGATGTTTGAGAGTCAGAGAAGATGGAGTTAGATTTTTGTTTTATTGTTTATACCATGAAAAGATTGAATGATGTCCATCACACTGGGAAGAGCAATCTTTTGTTCATTTGATATCAAAGCTAACCTTTTCCAGAAGGACTCTCATAGGCCCACTCAGAAATTATATTTAACCAGATTATCTAGGGTATCCTTAAATTGGCATCAAATATGACTATCAATACCGCTAATGCAAGTGAACAGATTACGCTTAGAAACAGAATCACAGTGTCTGTCCTCACAGGCCACTGCTAGAGTTTTCACACAGTTTGGCTAAAGGAGCATTATGGATTTTAAGGTCCTATCATTCCCACTGCTCTCAGTTAAGTGGCACATAAAGGAAGGTTGTCCAATAGAAAGTGAGTACTTGGGCTGCCCATCAATCTCTCATGGGAGTTTTCTTTCCCATGACTCCGGGGCTTTCCGAACCATCTCTTGTCATCCAGGGGTAAGGGTTGGAAGAAGGGAAAAACAGGCAGGAAGGGAGGGAGGGAGGGGGAGGGGGAGGGAGACGGGGGGAGGGGGGGAGAGAGAGAGAGAGAGAGAGAGAGAGAGAGAGAGAGAGAGAGAGAGAGAGAGAGCGAGCGCGCGCGCTAGGGCTGTACCGCCAGGCTCAGCCACTGCTGCCACTCTACCTGTTTTGGGAACCTGGTCTTCCTGTAGCTCTTACAGACATGTGGTGGGCTAGCCTGTTCCACTGCCAGCTTCCTCTGCCCATGGGAGGAGTTTTGTCATCATTGGTCATTTACTCGCCAGCTTCTCCCTCCTGCCAGTTCAAGTATCCAGTACTTACCTGAACTTGTCCAGATTATCTGCCTTCACTTCTCTTTCTGAAAAGTTCAAGTCTTGGCAAAATCACATCAAAAGAGATACAATTCCTTCAGCTGACTTTTTTTTCGTAATCAAAACATTCTGCTTTGCTGCCATTATCTGCTGGAAAAATCTGCTTAAATTCCCTTTCCCTGATTGTTGAGATTTGTTTACAAGAAAACAGGAATTGCAAGTGGAGGGTAGAATGCTCACCATAGGACCACATTCTTCCCACTGTGGATCTGGATAATGCTTCTTTGTTGTCTGAAAAGAGCTTGGTTCATAGTACTAATTAATTTTATTAACTTGGAGCTGAAAGGAGGTGGCAACTTAAATAAGAACACCAAAGGCAGCAGACCACACCAGAACAATTCCAGATTACCTTAAAGTTAAAAAGCACTTACTCATTACAAATAATAAAGCAAAAGAGATGTTAGACCAGACTCTGCCTCTATCGAATTCATAGAGAATGTGGAAGAGAGGAGACATATTTCTTTTAATGCAAGCAGCAGGTTTATTTTTATTGCTAAATTAACAAAGGAAATGATGCCAAATGGGGTACAATTAAAACATTTCCATATGGAAAATTTCCTCAAAACACTCAGATTGCTATTATAATTATTGATTGTCAACTTAAAGAAATTGAAATCCCAACTTTGTTCAAAAATAAAAATTTATTCCTTGGGAAATTTCAGAATGGTCATTTTTATTCCAGAGTCATAATTACTGAGGGTAAAAGTTTCCTTGGTTAAGAGCAAGAGTTTGGGCAGTGTTGTGATACTGGGTACATTCCAACTTTATAGTCCTACTTTGCAAAATGTATATGCATTTTGCAGAGAAAGTGCATACAAGTGCATACATTCCTACTGTATCCTTATTGAAAATGTACTCAGATACCTTCCAGTGCCAAGTAACATGAATCAACGCCGATGATAATGAGTGCACTGTTCATTACAGCTCTGATATATAGTTATGTGTTTTTGATGCTACACTGAAAACATCTGGCCTTATACAGATAGCAAATATGGAATACATATGGACAGACACCAAGTCTTCACCTTAATGATATTTCATTAATGTTGAAGTGGTAGATATTATGTCTTAGAAGGACGTCATTTTCCTAAGGAGGCATGGTTGAACACATGGCTGCATCCTTGCTCTGTAAAGCAACACTGAATAAGCCGAAGTCAAGTATGTAAGAAAATGTATTGCAATCATGTATTTAGCTTTATTTTTCTAATATATATCATAATTTAAAACTATATAAAGTCACTTACATAAAAGTAACTTTTCAAGTGTTACAGATGAAAGCATAGCTTTGTGTTTGGCTTAATCACTGCTTTTTTTTTTTTTTTTTTTAAACCAGTTTAATTTATAAAGCTCGTAATCTTGCCAGCAGGGCTTCAACTTCAGGAACTGATTCGCTTTTAGAAAGAGAGCCAAGAAGTTCCATTTCCTTTTTTCTTTTGTTTTCTGCATTACAGGCCTCCTTCTCAACTGCCTGGATCCTCCCTGTAGGCTTAGGAGTATCTACATTATAATTAGGCTCCTTGGCGACTGGAGTCCTGGTGGAGTTGCCAACGGTACCATGGTGTGGACGTGACCCTTCTGTCAACTGCACTTTCTGGTTTTCTACAGTAAGGAAAAAAGAAACATGAAACTTGTCAGTGTGAAAAACCAAGGTCCAGATATGTTATAAAACATCAATTTAATTATTCTCAATAAACAAGTCCTTTTGGATAGACTAAAAAAATAGCCAGTAGAAAGGCAGATGTAGAGTAAACAGGTAGAGGTTAAGAATCAAGTAAATTATAGGAGGCACTTGCTTATTTTCTTCTTTTATTCTGCAACACCTTTGGCCAGGTCATTATCAGAGGTTTGTCCTATGCTTCCTTCAGGATTTGGGCCAAACAGGAATGGAACGGAAAGGCCTTCCTAAGCATTTCAGATGGGCCTCACTTTGATCCTCCCCATCACCGTTCCTTCCCCTCATCCTTTCCCTCACAGCATCATAGACCACAAATCTGTTTATATTTACTGGGTGTCTTTTAACAAAAATGTATGCTCCACAGAGCACAAACTTTATTTTAAACTGTACAGTTTCAGTATCTATAGTGGCCCTGCGTAAATATGTGTTCAGTAAACACACTGGGTAATTAAACAGTCTGCATAGATTATGACACAACAGAAGAATTAGCCTAAGATTTTCTTTTTGAACATTTTCTTAAGAAGTTGTAAAGTTAAAAAAAAAAATTCCTTAAAAGAAACAATAAAGCTGTCAGGCAAATTGTATTTCCGATCAAACCATAATTACATAATTTTGTCAGAAGGAAACTGAATAGTATATCCACATCTACTTATATACCCATGTACCCCCATACACATACATACTGGCAAGTGGTTGTGATCTTGATTCCATAACAGGCAGTGATTAAATGGTGCTGGCTGATTAATTTTCTTAGAGAGACCTAAACTTCTTCTAATTAATGGACTCTTACATTGTACCTTATGAGTGACTCTCTCAAAGATCTCCAACATTTAAAAAGCAGATAGCCTCGATATTCATGTAACCTTGAACAGGGTTTGAAAACGACTCCAACAAACTTGACATGACATTTAAAGTTTTTTGGTTATTCGCTGAGAGATGTTCCATTATCCCAATAGTAATGACTTTGGAGCACAAGCAGTCACTCATGACAGTGTGTTTTATGTGAGCGCTGAAAATTCCAACCGAAAACAGCTTGTACATTAAAAGGTGGCTGCTGAAGATATTTACTGCACTGTCATTTCCTGACCAGGGGCTTCCAGTGATGGATGAGTATTTTACACAGTTTCTTGGACAATCTCTACAAATTTTAGAAGTATGATCAGCTTTTGCTGTTGGAAGAAAATAAATACACTTTTCTATCACTTTCTCTATCAGGTGGGCAATTGTTACTCAAAAATCAAAATCTAGCAGAGCAGTGATTTTTTTTTCCCCCTTAGAGGAGTTTATGTGATGCAGCTCATAGCACACACTCTGTGCCTGCAGCAAAGAACACATAGGCCCGGTGGTTCTGCAGTTCCCATGGCCACATAAATTAATTTTATCTTGTATCCACCATCTTCCCCCGAAAGGTGTGTAGAAAGTGCATTTGTAGCTAAGTGCTGATTTTCAGTCAGTGCACTGCCCATTCCCAAATCTTTCTATCATCCCTGGTCATTTGATGTCTTGTATACTATTCCATCATAAGACTTCCAACAAAGCTATGTTGCTACCAGGCAACGCTAGTTTACAGTCTTGAATTACTGAAAAGAGATCACACTGACAAAAATATGGATCTAGAATACAAGAAAATAAATACAGAAGATCCCACACCTTCTATAGCTATACACGATCAAGGGTAATTCTGTATGTAGAAAAGCAAAAATAAAAAAATACAAGGGGACTTTAGGTAGACATGGTATGAAATCTTATCTTTAGATGGATAATTTAATCCCCTTGAGTCTCAGATTCTAATAATAATCCTCAAATAGTAGCTGTGGGGATCAGTAGACACAATTTTGGTGTCTACTGTATGTTGATACTATTGTCCTAGTAAGGGCTCCTATTGCTAAGATAAAACACCATGACCAAAGCAACTGGGGAGGAACGGGTTTATTTGGCTTACACTTCCACACTACTGTTCACCACTGAAGGAAGCAGGGCAGGAACACAAACTGGCCAGGAAACTGGAGGTAGGAGCTGATGCAGAGGCTATGGGATGGCATTACTTACTGGCTTGCTCCTCATAGCTTGCTCAGCCTTCCTTATAGAAGAACCCAGGACTACCCACCCAGGGATGGCATTCCCCACCATGAACTGAGCCTTCTCCTCTCCATCACTAACCAAGAAAATGCCCCGCAGCTGGATGCTATGGAGACATTTTCTCAATCCAGCTTCTATCTTTTCAGATGACTCTAGCCTGTGTCAAGTTGACATAAAACTAGATAGGACACTTACCTTTCCTTCTTTTTCCAAAGCCTACACAAATCCTCATCTGTCACCAGGACTTAGGGTTTACTTGGAGGCTCTGCCCTGACTCTTCGGTGCTTAGCAGAGAGGGCTTAAATACTATCTTATGAACATCCTGTACTTATTAAGAAGCACACTAATATACAGCAAGTCTGTTGCACCTTAAATCTCATCCCATGTTACGGACTGAGGAGTAAAAGCTCAAAGTGATTTGCTCATGTACTTAGATTAGCTCCTGAGTAAATTAGTGGCAGAGGCCAGACACTGTTTCAGGAGACACTGGAGCTGTCTCAGACAAAGCTGAACATCTTTTGCCACAGGAAAGTGCTAAGTAATTCAAAGCCGAGTTCCCTAGTAATGGTGTCCTGAATCTTTGCAATTCCTTTGGAAAGTAGAGAAATATAGATAGAAACTACCTTATCAGAGTATGTACATCATCATGAACCCCTTTCTGCCCTGATCTCAATTAAGTTGATAATGATGAATTCTAAGCATGACCCCAATCCATTGCAAGACCTGAATCCGTTCATCCTTCTATTTTCCTAGACAACCATTTCACACCCTTTTTCTCTTTTCAACCCTCCAGCATGTCTACTCACTGTTATTTGACACCTTCATACAAATAAAACAGAGCAAAACTTCCCCGGAAGCTCCCCTTAACATCTAGTATCCACCTATACCTTCCTTCCTGTTATGATGAATCAACATTTTGCCATCCTGAGAACAGCCTTGAAAATCTCACTCCTGTTGTGGTATAGGCAGCCCTCCGACAGCTACACCCTTCCTACTGAATTGTCCAGGTTTAGGCCTCCCTGGGATCATTCTTGCTCTGGCTAGTTTTATGTCAACATGACCCAAGCAAGAGTTTTTCTTTTTTAAATTAATGATCCATGTAGGAGGACCTAGCCCAATGTGTGTTGCCATCCCTGGGCTGATGATCTGGGGGTTCTATAAGAAAACAGACTGAGCAAGCAAGTAAGGAGCATCCTCCATAACCTATGCATTAGCTCCTGTCTCCCATTTCCTGCCCCGTTTGAGTTCTGTCTTGATTTTCTTTAGTGATGAACTACAGTGTAAGCCAAATAAACTCTTTCCTCCCCAACTTATTTGGTCATGTGTTTCATTGCAGCAAAAGAAATGCATAATTCCCCTCAGCATACAAGTTTGTTGTAATAATTCCAAACCTGGACTCAGTTATACTCTTAGTGCTTGGTTCCTTTTAGAGAGAGAAACCCTTTGAATGAACCAGGTTCTCGGCTCTGTTCTTCCCATCCACTTTCCTCTTGAGCTCATACCCATGCTGTTGACATTCTGCTCTTCCCAAATAGTTCCTGTGAAAGTCCACCAGTGGTGTGTGAGTTGAGAAAAGAGAAGACAAAAAATGGTTGGGCATCTCTGCCTAGCAGGCTGCAGTCAAGTGTTCAGCACTGCCTTGGCCATCTCTTTTAGTGCTTTGTTGTTTGAACATCTCTGGAGGCTTAGCTCAATAACAAGTGGGCCAAAGAAGGCACAAAGATTTAGATAGTTTTGAGAAGCTCAAAATGACCATGTACTGCAAAAAATCTCACTTACAATATACTAAATATAAGATTAATATTTATTAAAGGAGATTTTAACACTCATAGTTATAAGTTAAACTTTGGTGATAAGATGATCTAGGCTGAAAACAAAAACAGAAACAAAAACAAAACAGATACTCAAGATCTCAGCAGCCCCTTTGGAAAGGGTCTGGCCACACCCCCTTTAGGCTTTCAAGACTCTAAAGACATGCCTCCCAACTTTATCAGTTAACATCTAAAGCCCACCACAGCCATGGGTTTGCATTTTGGGTAAGATAAGAGAATAGCTCTGTATTTGACACCTCTGTGTTTTCAGAAAGAAACACTTTCACAGGAAGCAACAGATAAGATGGAATGAAAGACCCATCTACAGACCACTGGAAAATACAAAAGTGCACAAAACAACTCAAAAGGAAGATCCTGAAGACCTGTTAGTCATTCCTAGATAATGTTTTACTCCCAGACCCATATTCCCTTCTCTGCACCCTGATGGTCCCCATCTTGACCTTTACTTTCCATTGGCATTAAATTTTTGAATAGTTGACTTTTAAACAACATAGGGGTGGCAATTCTATGTTAGAACACATAGATTTGTAGAGGCATAAGTAAAGTCTAATGTGATATGGGAGACCTCCATCCTTCCCATGTGCAGTTTGATGGTTAGAATTGCAATATGGCACAGTTGGACATATGGACAATGAGAGGCGGGGCTGGTACTGCAGTAAAGAGAAGCATTCTATTTATCCTGCACAGAAATCTTTGCCAACACACATTTTATACTGGATACTGAATATACCAAGGCAAAATAAGATTACTGCTTAATTTTCTAAAGGGAGTATTTTTGTACAATTTTGTGAATCAAATCCTGGGCTTTCCTTTTTTCTCGGTTAAGGTATTACAATTGATGTCTGTGTATGATATGTCTAGGACCCCTGCCAATACTAAAGGCCACTGGTAATGGCAGCAAGAGATAGGCAAAGAGCCAGCTACTATTCTTAGTAGTATGAATAAGGGATCCAATCCGCATATCATGTATTTGTGTATCCCTGGAAATAAGCAGGGTAAGAATAAATAGTATTTTGATTGAAAATAGAGTCACTAATTTCAATTTAACTCCCCATATGATTCTTTTCTTCCCTCTGTGAATTAAAAGTTGGACTGTTGGAAGATAAATTAATCTGAAATATAGAAAGGGATATAAACATAGGAATCAAGGCTGTAAACAATACCCAGTGTTGGGTTCCATATGGACATAGAATTAGAATATAGATTTAAATGATAACAACATTCAAATCCTCTAACATCCTGTACCCACATTCCCCAGAAACACAAAGCCACCATGGGAATCTAGGACACACACACACACACACACACACACACACACACACACACACACACACACACACACACACACACCACTCTCCACCTGGCATCTAAATGAGGAGGTATTTCAGCCTACACCCTGGCAGGTGACCCTTGGGGAAACCTTCCCCATTGCAGCAAACACAAGTTGTGTGGCTCATCCCTTTAAAGTAGTATCCACCCTCCATCACACTGTGGTTCTAATGGACCCTGGCTTCTTAGGATTGTCAACTCTCTGATGACAAATGAAACTGAGCTTCTACCTCTCACTGCCAATGGCAAGCCTGCAGCAGTTTGGCCTGGAGGAGGAATGTAGAACACTGGGGTCCCAATGTGAAGTCAATGACTTTCCGTCTTCTCGAAATTTGCTATCTTTTTACAATTCCTTTCCTTTGCTCTTAACTATTACTTTGACCTACTAAGTAGCCATGTTGTTCCACCTCAACAGTAGCTTTATTAGGGGACAAAGAGTGAATAACCCATAAATATCGTTTTTAAGGCACCACTGGGATGCACAATAGTAAAGTATGTGGCAAATATATGTTTTTAATCTATGCAATAACTAAAGTTAGTACTGGCCGCCAGTAGTCCATATCTTTGGAGTTTTCTTGCTGTTGATAGAATGAACTATGAACAGTTGTCTTCCCTTAGTTTCATTTTGTTCTCTGACTCCCCCCCCCCCCCCCCCCCCCGCCCAGTTAGATTTTCTAATCTCACCAGCGTGTATGACTGGAGGGAATCTTCTAACGGCCCAGGTTCAGTAAAGGAAACCTAACCCCTCTCCCTTAAAGACAGCGGCAACGGCAAGGCCCCATCCTGCTGCATCCCTTGCTGATAGGCCATGGGGGGGGGGCTCCCTTTCCACATCTGCCTTCCTACTCCGTAAGCCTTAGGGATCCTATTCTGGTTTTCCATCCTACTTTACTGCAACTGTTCCTGAAGAGAACTCAAAGCCTTGAGATTCTCACACTCAACTCTCTCTTGTCTCATTTCCCCTCTATTACTATTTACATTACTAATAAATAATGAGGCCTTACTTTAAACTTTAAACTAAGGACACCTAACTGCACTTGAGTTTTATTGTTTGGTGATATATTTGTCCCATGGTATTCATGGGAAATTTGGTTTGCCAAATCTGCAAATGCCCAAGTCTCTTATGCAAAATGGTCTAATATTTCCTATAACTGACACATATCATTCCATGTGTTTTAAATCATCTCTAATTACTTATAATGTAAATGCCATATATAATTCACATTTTGTTTTTTTTTTTTTAGAAATAATAGAAAAAAAACCTCAATAGTCAGTACAAATGCAATTTTTTTCTACATGTTTTATGTCTACAGTGGTTGAGGCCACAGATTGAAATTCCTAACCCAGAGAACTAACTGTACTTGGTGTATCATGCTATGTCTATGTGCTGAGTGGGTGAAGTGTTCATGATGCCAGTGGATGCTTCAAGTGTCTCCGTGTGTCTATCCCATTTAAAAGGTGATGGTGTTATGCTTATCTGAATCCTGTCACTCTAGCCAAGCACTGAAACTGAGGAAATTATAGGAGTCATTGAATTTATATTCAGAAGGTCAGGAGGTAGTACTCGGTGTCTGAAATGAGGAAGTGTTTTGAAGGATTACCATCTATGCATTTTTAATATAGGTAGTTGGTGTCATTAACATAGGTACAGGCAGTCATTGAGGATATTTTTTTATAGCTTACATTATTATTATATAATAATATCAAATGATCACTTGGTCTTTACATATCAGTTTACATAATTTGCAAATATATTCTTGATAATCTTTGCATTTGATTCCAATCAAAGATTTTATTTAGAATTGTGTATGTTTACGAATTCTTGTGTGTGTGTGTACATGTATGTGTACCATGAAACACATGTGGAGGTCATAAGACAACTTTTGGGATTTGAGTCTCTCCTTTCACTTTTTTGTTGGTTCTGGCGCTGAAACTTAGGGCATTGGGCTTGAGCAGTAAGTAGTTTATCTGCTTTGCCATCTGTTGGACCCCATTTGAGTCTTATAAAAACTCCTGTGACAATTATGTGTTCCCTTCAGTTTACACTTGCAGATCAGGAAGAGAAACTGGTTCCAGACAGGGAAATTGCTGCACTCCTAGTTAACACAGTCTACTGGGATGATGCCCCTTTATGTATTGATCAGATTTCCTCTTGCTCTGTCTCCTTCCTGCAAGCTGGAATAACAGGCATGCACCACTGTGTGTGGCATTCTGTTTTATTTGTCTTCAGGTCTTCTTTGGCTATTTCTCCTACCTTCTCCAGTGAACTCTTTTAAGCAACCAAATCTCTGTGTGTGTTTCTCACAAGTAAGTCTTTGGGCTGCTTTCCTGCCTCTCCTGCTTTCTCTTATCCAAGACCCCAGCTCAGTCATTTCTGTTTGGAAGACTATGGGATTTGATCTCCATCCCTGACAACAGAGCCTCAATACTGTCTACTATGGCACCTCTACACATTTCAACACAAGCACTCTAACACAATTTCAAAGTTGAAGATATACACTCAAATCAAACTCCCATGTGCAAAGCATCATCTTCCTTCTAGTTCAGGGGGCCCAACCATCATCTCTGTTTACTAGTCCTACTGCTTAAACTATCTAGGGCCATCATGTTTGTGATCACTGATATGTGGCTTGGTAGGCACTACATTTATTTCTAAAACTTTCTAGAGAATAGACAGGAGTAATTCAATCAGCTGCCATTGTGTTTTATAAGGAAAAGCTCTGAGAAATAGCAGGATAAGACTGGACACTATCATTTTTAAAAACAAAATATACATTTGAAAAAGACTTTAGATTTTTATTTTGTCTGTGTTTTAGCCCTACACAGTAAATAGTAACACTTCCATACTATCGGGGGAAAAATTTTGAAATTTAGAGAAGTCCACGTGCTACTAAGATCATACATTCTTTGCTGTTCGTTTTTAAAGAAATTCACCTAAATCTTAGGAGCCCATTTTTTGGAGGCCACAGCAAACACATACTTAGAAATGGAAAAGAAATTTACTGAAGGGTGTCAGGGAGGCTGAGTCTCTGTGGGAATCACGTGGGTGCTACCGTGGAAAATGACCAGTTACATAAATACTTAGGAAGTTTTTTTTTTTTTTTTGAAGTCATTTTAAACAGTATCAGAGTGTACTTCTAAGTAGTTCCCTTTGTTTATATTTTAGATATTTTGTAATTCCACATCAGATATTTCAAAAGCACAGATGTTTTATTCCGAATGGGTAACTTGGGCATTTCTATTCCATTTCATTTTGATTTATAGAATCATGTAATGGAGAATTGTGTAATCTTTGGATTGGAAAGACCGTAGTTACTTGGCAGAACCATCTATCCAATGTTTAAATTCCATTTGCTCAGCTTTGAAAGTAGTTTGTTTAAGATTGAAGACCTCCAGTCAGATCCTGAAAATCTCATAATCATAAGTCAATATATTCCCCTTTGGGCAGCTCTAAAAAGATCACATATTTATTTATTTAGCATTGGTTCCCATGAAATTTTTGTCACTGGCTCTACTGACACCCTCCCCATCCAAAATTTAGGGCTCCATTAAATAAAGGCAATTCCTTTCCCATCTACCAGTCTACCAAGTATTTGAAAGCAAGCAAACAAACCAACCAACAAAAAACAAAGAAACAACAACCCCCCAAAACAAATACTCTCTTCCTAGAGCCAACCAGCTATAGTTTCCTCATCTGTACCTTGCAGTGACTGTAAGCTGGAATTATGAATAAGAGAATTCCTTAGTTCATTCATTGGATGTTGAGCTCTCCGTGCTAGTGACTGTTTTTTGACATATTTATGACCCTGCTATTTCTGCTATGAACACATGCAATAGCATCTACTTAACAGTTCAAAATTCTGAAAAAAAAAAAGTCAACTAGGAAGTTCTACACTATAAAATAGTACATGTTCACAGAACCTTGATTAGCCTGTAGGTTCAGTATTTGATGTTCATTGTCGGTGTATGCTTCACAAAGGAGTACATGCTTAGAAAAACCTGATGTAAATTGAGAATTGAATCCCAAGATACACTTTTTTTCAGACAAAAAAATAATTTTATGGATGACTATAAATGAATAAGCTACTTTACTCTTTTAAGCCAATCACTATACATATTAGCTATATCCTAACATAGAAATATGCTCAAATATTAAGAAAACTACCTAATATCTTAGTGTGAGACAACTTGTCTAAATATGAACTCCACAAAGGTGGGTATCTCATCTGTCCATTTCACTGCTTAAATTCACACTTTCTTAACCCATATCAGCAATAATACTTTATTTATTGAGTTACTGAAATTAGCAGGGCATAATTTTATTATCTCACCTCACTTAATAGTTGACATTAATCTACTCCAGAGAAAATACTTTGGAAAAATAATAGGTGGATAAAAATTGAGCTATGACAAAACATTTTGGTTTAATATATCTACTTCTTGCTTTCTGGCTACTTGAAGGCTCAGCATTGACTCTAGAATGGCACTATCAATAGAGGTATAATAAAAATCACAAATGGGACATAAATGAAGTATAACAATTTATCAAAGCTATACTACTCACTGAAAAAAATCAGGTAAATAAATTTTAATTCATAAACTATTATTTCCAACTGGGAGGGAAGAGCAGTAAGTTAACAAAATCTTTAACGTTATCTTTTTAGTTTTCAGATTTTACAAGTAAAATGTTATTTTATATTTGTAGCACACCTTGTTTCCAACTAGTCATATTTCAGGAGCACAAGAGCTAACTCTGCCACTGGCAGTGGGCCTGGTCCACACATAGATACAGAGATTCTAATGGTGTTTATCAACTTGCAATGTTCAGGGAGATGAGATCTTCACAGAAAATATCTATTGAGGAGTAACAGTGTCTCAAGTTGGATTTTTACTTATATGAAAGCTAATTATTTTCCACAGTAGTAGTTCTCAACCTTTCTAATGCTGCCACCCTTTAATACAGTTCCTCATATTGGTGTTACCGCCAACCATAAACTTATTTTCATTTTAACTCCATAATTATAACTTTGTTACTATAATGAATTTTAATGTAATTATCTGTGATGTGGGAATGTGCGTATCAATCTTTAAATAAAGGACTGTTTTGGCCATGGTAGACACCGTAGAAATACTAGGTGGGGAATCAGAATAGTTAGGAGAAGGAGAGTAGAGACAGATGGAGCCAGACGCCCAAAGAAGAAACATGTAAGGAACACAGGTAAGCCACAGGTCACGTGCAGACAGACTAATGAAAATGAGTTGAGTTAAGATGAAAGCGCTAGCCAGCAATGTGCCTAAGCCATAGGCCAAACAGCATGAACTTAATATAAGCTTTGGAATCATTTTTTGGGGATCTAAGCAGTGGCGGGTGGCTAATGGTCTGGGACTGCAGGTCTGGGGGTCTGGACCTCTGGCTGCCTGGGGCCAAGAAATCATATTGTAAGATATCTGTGCTTTCTGATGGTTTTAAGTGACTTCTGTAAAAAGGTCATTCAATCCCAAGGGTCGAGACTCACAGGTTAAGAACCACTGGTCTATAGCCACATTACCTGAAAGTATCTGATCTTGGAGGATAAACAGGACTGTGGTTAGTCAGGATTTGGGTGAGGGGAAAGGTAATAATTATAATCATTACTATGATAAAACTAGCAACAATAACAAAAGTAATTTTTAAATTATAAACTTCAAATTATATAAGCCATATGCCAAAGGAAACCAATACTGTTCCTTTATCCAAGCTTACTAAAAACAGTTCTATAATTAATATGTCCCCGTACAAAAATGCTAGTTTAAGTGCTCAAAAAAAGGTCACCCAAGCCAAGATGCTTAACTCAATTCTTCATGGACTAGCAAATACATTTGTTATATGCTCACCATGCTTTGTTATATGCTCACCAATTTTATATGATCACAGCACATTATCAAACAGAAATGTTCTTAATATTGAAGAAAAACTTCCCCAACACACAATGTTTATGGAGTCACCAACAGAAAAGAAAACCTATTGATGGAATCAAATATTATTGTATGGTGCAATTTTACAAAAGTATCTTGTATTCAGAGAGACTGAACTTTTGCTGGACCACATAGCCAAGTTAATAATACACCTTGAGATCACTTAAGACTTCGTTGCAATCCTACTGAATACTCAGCCTTTTAAAGTTGAACCTGCCTATAAGAAGAACAGTGTAACAACCAGCCTTACTGTGCTTTGGATTTTCCATGCAATTGGTTTTTACAGCCTAACGTAAAGGGCACCTTTAACCTTAAATTATACACTCTCCCATGCCACTAACTGGGCGTAATCTAAGTGTGCTGCAGTAATCATTTGCTGTAGATATCCAACAGGTTGAAAAACAAAACATATACAATAAATATCCTCTAAAAATGTTACAGAAACCATGTGAATATAAATTGATGGTGTCTCCATTTTTTGTTCATTGTTCTGGACCAGTTGGGATCAGGAAAATAACTTCTTTCCTTGAAAAAACTCTGTTAAAAATTTCTGTAATGCATCTTTCATTCTGTTCCCATTTAATGCTTTCTGTGTAGTTCAATAAATGCAAAGCAAATCCCTTTATATAAGGACAGTCAGTCAAACATCAGGCAGTTACATACAACAGACACATCACAGATAGGCCAGTGACCTCTAACTACCTACAGGCCGATGGGAGAGACATTGAGAGGGGTGGAACATTCAAATTAAATGTGGGCTTGCTCTTGGTCAAATTAATTCAGAGGAAGTGCTTCATTTTCATTTCTTAATGTGATACCAGTGCATTTCAATGTCTCTGACATGATTTTTAACATGGTATTATTTATAACATAACTGTAAGAGGAAAGGCAATGGAATGGAAGAAAGCAGTGCTCCAGGGTGTAGTGTTTCACTGGGGTCTTGTCTTGTGTACAGAAGAACAGCTACACATTCTTGAAAGCTTGGATTTTGTGAATGGGAAGATAAACAAAAGCCAGAAATTAAAATCATACTCACAAAACTTGAAATGTAATACTGATATGTCTCCTGCTACCACAGCCTGTAATGTGGCATTTTTGTCTAGCCTCCCAAGCCCAAGGAAACCAGGTTGCCATTTAGATGTTCTACTTCATAGTTGTGCATAGCACAGAAGCCAGAAGTTTCTAATGTACTAAACAGGATTCTCCTCCTTTGAAAATGAAGTTGATTTTGCTGGCTTGACACTCTATCTGTCAGTAGGGCTTATGTCAAGGTAAGGGCTAGTTGCCATTTGGTAAAAGCTGACAGACTGGTGGCCTGTTTTGATATCCCCTTCAAGGTTTAGTAGGGTGAAGGTTCCCAAGATCAATGGTACCAAGTTTCATTAGAAAATCTGGTACTGTTTCTATGATTTCAGACTCATATACTTCAAGGGATGAGATAGAGAATCTGACTTGACTTGTAGATCTCACCTGAAATGGGGCAGCTTAGGCTAGTCCATTCCCAGCTCCTAGTCCCAGAACGAAAGCAAGAACCTCAGATGACTCGACCTTCCTCAACCTCTGATGTTATAAATTTACAGGTACAGCTCTTCTCTCAGAAGCACAATTTTGTAAGGTAACCTTGGAAAAGGTGCTGATCCATTTTAAAATTTTCTGAGCTCATACCCAACACAGACTGCTTTAGAAAAACCAAAATATAGAGAACACCTTGAGCACAGATTATAATCCTATTCCAAAGGTGAGACTGATTTTAATGGTAATTCTGATGATAGCTGATGTTCTAAAATCTCACTTCATGATTTTTTGCTATTAAACTTTGCATTGCTGTTTCCCTTTAACAGGGCCTTGTGGACATCTTGAAGCAAAAAACACTAACAGCTATGAATATAGTAGAAAATATCATCATTAAATCCAGAGAAATGTTCCAATGGAGAGAGATCATATCTGAGGGTAAATGTATGCTCATTTCTAGACTATCATACACAGACCAATGCTCTGGGTGCTGGCTGCGGTCTCCCTGGTGCTTAAACTATAATCTGACTTCTGATTGTTTTGGCCGAGTTAAGAATACAGACCTTCATTTTATTTTTGATCAGCAAAATAGCTGTGGCAAAGGGGAACTTTCTTAGAACCTGCTCCTCTTTAATGAGGAGAACAGCAGAAGCACTAGGTCAGTGTCACTTAGGCTATTTTCTTGCACATAAAATTCCCAATTTGGTTTCCATGAGACCTCAGGCTGCACTGGGATCTCTGAAAAACTGCTTTCTGTAAACAGCTCATTTTAAATGCTTTCTTGGCTGCATATGTGTTTTCTGAGACTCCGCAGACACACAAACAGATCGGACCACACGATTCCCTCCTTCCGTTTACTGCTATAGATTCCTGCCTCGGGCTTTTCTTGCCAGCAGGGACTGTTAACTCAAAGACTTACTTCCACTCTCTTCCTGGGGCTTTGGAACACCTCCTATCTCTATGGTAACACAAACCACAAAGCACTAGAAATGTATTGTGTAGTGGGCATGGAAAAAAAATCACAGTACAGTACTCTTGGTAATGCTGAAGAAGGTGTTGACAGCAAGTGGACAGACAAGGAGGAAGGATGGGTAATTGTCCCTTGTCCCACTTTCCAGTACAGAAGAGACTTTGGAGTCTACAGAACTGTACCATCCAAATGGTATGTGAAATTTAGAAGAATGTAATAGAGAATCACACTAGTCATATGTTCTTAGGAATTCACAGTTCATTTAACTACTGACAGAAATAAGTTCTCTGTCAAATAAGCCTCCATACTGACACATTATGAAAGACATTCACATTGACATCTAATAAATACATTCTAAATATTTTCAAATACGCTGCAGCCAGCAAGAAGAGCCACTAATCTATTCACAACATTTGTAGAGATAAGTCTAGATTCACCTCAGCTATGTTCGCCCTCCACATCAGACTAATTAAAGCAGCTGGACAGTTCCTTGAATTTAGTGACTGTATTTTCTACTATATCACCTCTTACTTCATACCTCTTAATGTTTTTGCCTAAGACATTTATGCAAGATTATGTTAGGGTCAGGGAGACAATTATACAAAGAAGAAAAATACAGAAAACATTACAGTGTGATGTATTTTAAAGATAACGCAAAATATGAACTTCACAAAGAAGAATACTTTCCTTTTAATTGTCTGCCACAGTTAAATATCTCTCTGTCCTTTGGAGCAGGACACTAATAAAAGCATGTCTATTATTTCACTGGTTTTGAATAACCAGAAGGTTCAGATCTCTAAATTACTGGTCAATTTCAATCTGGTCAATTTTTTTTTTGTTTGTCTCAGAAATGTCATATATAAGTATTAATTAAATCAACCTGAAAATATTTAATATTTACACATTATAAAAGATGTTCACATTGACATCTAACAAGTACTCTAGATACTTTCAAAACATTTCATGAAAGTCTACGCAACACTGCTTAGTATTGCTACTAGGATGTGTGGAGGAGACTGCTTGGTTGTGGGACCGCAACAAAGGACGCCTGCCCTCATCTCTGAAACTACTAACACTAGACTTGTTCATGGAAGCTAATCCTATTTGTAGAACTCTTAAGAAGCTCAGCCTCCTTCCCTATTCACTCAGTTTTCTTAAAAACACCCAGTAAACTAAGATGCAGTAACAGTTACAGCCACTAGAGGTCACCCAGTTACACCCCTCACTAATGGATTTTAGTGGGCATTATTGGATCCTGAGTGACTTTTGGTGATTTTAAAAGCATGAAACAAACATTCCTTTACAGCCATCATATACAGCAGCGTGTTTGCTGATTATTTTGTTTCTAAAGATTTTTTTTGGCATGACACTACTTTCCTATACTGGCTTTCTGGAAGAGGAAAACAAAGCCAAACCAAACATTGGGATGAGCGGGTCTCTGCAATGAATAGAATCCCGTAAGAGAGAAGGCTGCAAGAGGGGTGCACAGAAGCAATGTCTGAAGCTTTACCAAGTCCATTTGGTGACAGAAACTTAGTGAGCTCCCCACTCAGTCATTTCGCTCCTCTGATACTCTCCCAGTACAGACAAACCTTATAAATTTACAGATATATATTAAAGATTAATTATAATGGGTAAAGTCACTCATCTGTCCAGTGAGACTTACTACATGGCACACCAAATACGTGTTAATGACACAATTATGAACTATAACCAAACCCACAGAGAGCTTAGATAAAGTACAGTTCTAACACATGTATATCCACCTTTTCAATGCCTTATCAATAAAACAACTACAAGCATCCCTCCCCCCCATTTTAGGCTGCTTTAAAAAGCTAGCAATAAATATAATGCTAACCAACTCAAGTATGCATCCAATGCCAGGTGGGTACACATGCCATATTTAGATTCACTACATAGCTGAATAATGTCTGAGCAAGGAGATTTTGAAGTGCGCAGCAACTTTTCCAGGCTTTGGGAAGACTAAGTACCTGGTTGCAAACCGTAGTGCTGCTGTCTAAATAACATGTATGACAGAAGGGGAGGCATACAGCATTGCTGTATTAGAGCCAGAGATCCAAGAGAGAACTAGGAGACTCTTCATTTTTACCTACACTCTTTCTGACAAATGCTTTAAAACTCTATTGAGCTCTCTAGTGAGAGACAACCAGGAGGATTTATTTCCAGGGATTGTGCTCGAACTGTGTTGAGCACTGTCTGATCCTATCTATACCTGCTGCTATGGAGCTAGTATTTCACAGAAGCAGCAGCCCACGGTTCAGATTCGCTAGTGCATGAGAAAATACTCAGTGACATTACAGCACATAACATTTTAGTTTAATAAGTACTACTTGTGTCAAATGGAAGGTTCAGAGCTTTAAAATCACTGTCTAATTTTTCAAATAAAGTGAGATAATGACAAAGCCTTCATTTATTTTAAATGCTAAAGCTTTAGCCTTGTGTTTTCTCACTAGCAATCAATGCTGGATGAAACTCCTTTTAAGAGATGATGCAATTTCTTAAATGTTTTATCTGTATTTAGCCCATCAGCCTTTCTGATCATCTAGTATCTCTGAAATCTCACCAGTATTCCCTCCTAATGGCCATAATGCCATCTGCCACTGACCTGTCACTGGATTTCATTCTCATGTTCATGTCCTGATATGTCTGCCACATGTTCAGTAACAATAACTAAGGCTCAGTTCTTTCTGTCCCAGGTGGTGTTAAAGACAGCCATTTTCATGGTTCTGTGTTATAGCTAAGAATACAACATGGACAGCATGTTTTTACTCATTTATCAGAATATACAGTGAGAGCACATTGTAGAGAGCCCCTTGGCTGGATCACCTTGTTTATTGCCCTTGGGTCTGTTACCATTCTCCACTTTCTAGATTTCTTTTTAATAACAAATACAGGAGAATTCCAAGGGCTGGTTGATTCTTCTATATGCTGAGCATTTAACTGCTCCTGTACCAGCTGCTCTAAGGCCTGCAATTTCTCTTTTGTTAGAGGCCATTGATGAACCCATATAGGCTTCTCTGTTAGCCATTACAGAGGTAGTGCTGTGGGTGTTTTTGAAAGATCAGCAGCTGCTTTGCCTTGTTTCTCTATAACCTGAATGGTCTGTGACTGTTTCACATAATACCTACTAATGTTTTTTTTTTTTTTTTTTTCTGGAACCATGTGCTAGTTTATGGTTTATTTCTGTTTGGAGAAATATTAATCCGTGTGTTCCATTGTTGTAGTAAATCTCATCCCCACAAGTTTATAGCAGTGTTCACCATTATGGCTTTAATATTCCTCGCTGTCCTTCTGGTCCTATACACTCAAGCCATCTTGCACTCTGCTTTACCTGGGATATTGACCTAATACCCAAAAACTGAACATTTACCTCCTGAAGGGGCCAACATGGATGCCATGACTCTGGCGAAATTATTGATATATCCAACCCTGTGTTCAGTAAGCCTTCAATAATAACATCATTTATTTGTACTTTTAATTTTGGCCTTTGTTCATTGATAGAAGCTTGCCAAAATATTCGCTTTATAACTTTTCCTGAATTTTTTTCTTTTTCTGCAGATTTTCTATCATTCAGTGTAGTATGTCTTTTTAAAATAGGTTTAATTTTTTAAATTGTTCTGGGAAGGTGTTTCCTCCACAATGGCAGAGTAAGACTGGACTGGATTTGATATGGGGGCTTTTGAAAGCCCCCTTGGGGCGTTTCCCAGGGGCAGAGGATTACCTTTTCTATCCCTTGCTGATCTGCACTCATTCTTCCAATGTCTTCCTTTTCCATACCTTCTGCATACTCCAGAAGGGAGGGGTGTTCTCTTGGGATTATTCCTAACAAAAGCACTATTTCTGGGAATGCCTTGTTTACAATCTCTTTTTATGTGACCTTCCCTTCCACAATTGTAACATTTAACATTTTGAATTTTTCTTACACCTCTAGAAAGAAAGAAGCTCTCCTACTCAGTTATCATTACTGGCATAAGACTCTAGATTGATGTCTCATGAATCCAATACTCCAAAGGTGCTGACCTTGCTTTTAAAGGTCCAAGTATTTTTCTACATTGTGCATTAGCACTCTCAAAAGGCAGTGATTCAATTATTATTCATCTGGCTTCTAAGTCTGGTACCATTCTGTTTACTGCTGCAGTTAATCTGTGCAAAAAGTCTGTATCAGTTTCTTTTGGGCTTTGAATTACTTTCGTGAATGATTTAGTTTTCTTTCCTATTTCTACAATCCGGTCTCAGGCATTTAAAGCTGCTATGCGACATAAATCCATAGTATGTTCATTGTATAAAGACTGCCTTTCAATATCAGCATAATCTCCCTCCCCAAGAAGTTGGTCTTGGGAGACTTCTATGCCTCTGGCTCTGCTTCTTTGTTCTATTGTTTTAGCCTTCTCCCTCCACCATGATTTCCACTGTATAAGTGGCTCTGCCTCTAGCACAGCTGTAACCATATCTAACCAATCTTTAGGGATTACCCGGTTATAGCATGACCAGCTGTTCAGCATTTGTTTGACAAATGGTGAATGCATCCCATATGTTACAATTGCTTCTTTTATCTCCTTAATTCCAGCATTTGTACTGGAGCCCAACTAGCTTCTGTATCATCTTTGTCATTCTTCATTTTTTTGTAAAGGTTACTGGGTATATTAATGTTGCCTTTTAGATGACCTTGCTGAAATTGGTTCTTTATATTCCTCTGTTTGAATTTGAACATCTTTGTGCTCTCTCTCGACAGGCTTTTTAAAGACCTTTTTCTTTGCATTTATATTAATTTACTTTTTAAATGATAAAATAGACATCAAACAAAAAATATTCATAATAAACAGTATGATAAACATTATGATAGTCTCATCTACCTTATTAACCTTTTCCTTCACTGATTCTATTATCACATCATCTGGAGAAAGACCAAGTATCCTCCATTGTCTTAAACAAATTCCCACTTTTAAAAAAAAATTGATTTACTCACCAACTTGTTTTCTGTTGATGATTCAATTGATTGTGAAATGTGGCAGCTACCTAGTGTGATAGCAGCCCAAGGAGGGGTCCAAAAAGAAAAAAAGAAACAGGCCACCAGGAGAAAGAGGCCACTGTCTGAAAAACTTACCCAGATGAGAGTGAAATGGAAACACGTGTCTGCCTAAGGCTGGAGGCTAACTTAGAACAGAAAGCCTAGCCAGCCGGTAATTAATCCTGCAGCCACGTGCTGCTCTGGCCAGCAAGTGCCGTGTTTTTTTGTTTTGTGTTTTGGCAGGGAGGGGAGAATTCATGCCCCAAAGTTGGACACCAAGTGTTGCACAAATAAAGGAAACTCAGGGCCAAATCTCTGGGAAAGGTAGAGATATCAGAGAAGAAACACCACAGTCAGATCTCACCTAGGTATCTTCCAGCTTCCTCAGCCTCACTCCTCCTGGCTTCTTCTGCCTGCTCTGTCTTTCTAAGCCTGCCTTAAATACTTTCTTTGCTCAGTTAAGGCGTGGCACCACCACTGCCTGCCTGGGAGCCTGGAACTCCTTCTGTAAACTAAGATGATCTCAAACTCAGATTGAATTAAGGGCATAGGTCACCACTCCTGGGATATTCCCTGTGCTGGAATTAAAGGTGTGAGTTACCACTGTCTGATCCTCCTAGACTGACTGGGTAGATCCCTCTGATATCTCCAACTGTTTTTATTATATTTGAAAATATCCCCACATATATACAGTTCGCTGACCTTGGTGTCAGGTGCACAAGAAATACGCATGGTCCTTGCCTCCAGCAAGCTGCCCATCTAACCACATCCATATGGTGTATCTACCAAGATATGTGCTTATGCTTTGCAACATATAACAGAGGAACAGCTATAATAGGATAGTGAATAAGTGCTGATTATACCCTTTTCTTTTCTGAGATAGGAGCTTTCTATGCAACCCAGCTTGCCTCAAACTCCATAGGATCCTTCTGTCTCTTCAATACCAGGACTTCAGGTATGTGCCAGCACACGTGGCTCTGTACCTGTCATTATAAAAATGTTTATTAAACATGACTTATTTTACTCCTTTTGACAAAAAGTCAGGGTCATGTTTCTTAAATAATAAAGCCAAAAGTTTAAGTACTCTGAGTGTGTTAGAGTTTATAAGAAAATGCAAAAATGCACAGGGTGGAGGCATTTGCAAAGGTAAACACTGAATGAACAAGTCTATAGGAAGTAGATCTTGAAGATTAACTAAAGGAATCTAAGGAGAACTAATGATCTATCATATCCCTCATTCAAAAATCCAGGTACAAAGTATCCACATCTACTGGACAGGACTGAAAGAATATGTAATTAATTGAATTTATGCTTCAAAGTCCTGACTCTGAGCACCAGACCTGGTTGAGAATCATATCATCGTATCTTACCGAGGTCTTCTTCCTCCTCTCCTGTTGCCATTACCACACAAATAGGAAAAAAAAAGACTCAAACTTACCATTTTACTTTTGCTTAGTTGCTTATTACTTCAGTTAGGAACAGGGAAAAATGCATACAAGTCAGCACTGAGAAAGCTTCCTTAACTCCAGGCTCTCTGTTTATTCCCAAGCCTCCCCTTCTTTCTTAACAAATCCCAAACATATTTAAATGTCTCCTCTACCATGATACTCTGTGAAATAAGCTCTCAGTCTTATAATGCTGGTTATAATGCTACTCCCTGGCTATGATCTTTGTGTGAGAGGCATGACAAGAGTCTTCTATTACATTTCCAGTTTGTTTCACAGACTACAAGAGGCTGTTAGTATCCCTATGATAGAAAAAACAAACACACACACAATCCAACCAAGCCAACAACAACATAAACAGACAATACTGGGAGTCTAGCTGTCCTTGTGAGACCATGGACAGTATTCTTGGTTTGCTGCTGGGACTGACTCCCTTCTGAATCTCATGGTGCTGAGGGCTTCCAGGGTCTCCTCCTGCAAATTAAAAGCCTTTCACTGGAGGGGAGGTTAGCTTTATCTCACTCCCTGCTGTCTCTACAGATTTGGTTTTAACTGAGCTTACTGCCATGGAACAACCTTTTCATTTATCAGGCAGTATACTTATTGATTTGTTTGTTCTTTGGTTTTACATGAAAGAGAACAACAAAAAATTTCCTCTGGCTCATATGCTTAGTGCAAACTGTGCACCTGTGGGTAGACCTGACACATAGGCTATGTGCAGAAGTGTAGGGGAAACTGTGAGCCTTCCTCTCTGTTATTTACCTTCAAGAATTTCCTCACTCCCTTCAGATTCCTCCTTTTCTCCTTTCTGCTCCCAAACAAACAAAGCGATCAAGTAATTCAAAGGCTTTCCATATAAAAGTGCTTTGAAATGTACAGACCACCACTGTTCTAATATAAAACACAGCTTGGAAATCCTCTTGCAGACCTTGAAAGCCACACCCTTGGACCTCTTCTGATGCTTATACAGACAGAAAGAGGTACTCTGAAGGACTGACAGCTCCCAGCTAAAACAGAACTACTGACTCTGAGAAACATTCAAGATACATCTCTGTATTAGGAAGAGTAGGAGGAGAAAAAAATGGAATTTCATTTCATTTCTAAATCTTTCAATGCATATTTCTTTAGGAAACTGGTGTATGCTTACATGTATTATCATTAGACTCATAGCTACAGCAATAAATTCTGTGATATGTATTTATGTGCTAATTTGATGGGAATAGGGTGGGTGGATATCCAAATTCTGTGAATGACAGATCTGGTGGAATGGCAGCTGTAAGGCTTATGAATTACAGCTCATCATCATTTAAAGTTATCTGACAGCCTCCTGATCAAGCACAATTATAGAAATATAAAGCTTGAGGATTTCAAAGGTCTAGAATTATTAAGGCAAGAAAGAACCTTTCAGGAGCCAGAGGAGAGAAAGGAGACACTCTTTTCTTAGGGACAAGGTTACATTTTACATTCTCCTAAAATGCTAGGTATTTGTAACTTTCTTTCCTTCTTTCTGAAGCAGTAATGAACACTTTACACTCATAAATAAAGTAGAAACGAAAAAATTGACAAACGATCCACTGAAAGCTTTTGTGTGATAACTGCAGTCCTGTTCTTGTGTTCTTGATAATTTCCAAAGGTTTCCCTAGTTTTGCTTCTTACTAGTTGCAGTCTCCTGAAGCAAATGTGTGGACACAGCAGCACATGTAGTGCCAGGTGAATCTCTGGAAGAGACCATGAAGAAAATGGAGCCTATGAAGTTAAGAGGTTACCCTAGTGGCAGAAGTAGGAAATAAACAGAAGGTCAATGGACAGTCATGCCCCTCATGCTCAAGGGGCATTCTGCCACTGTCTCCTGAGTGATGGAGAGCTGTTCTAGTCAAAGGGTATTATCACCATTGTAGAAGTAGCTAGTCAATATGATGTGGCAGTCACCTGTGATGGAAGGATGACATTGTTGGCTATGGTGATATTCATTAGGTCACACCTTAAAACCCTGTGCTCCACAAAATTGGAAAATTTAAAAGAAATGGACAATTTTCTCAATAGGACCACTTACAAAAGTGATCAGATAAACAACTTATATAAACCTATAATCCCTAAGGAAATAGAAGCAGTCATTAAAATCTCCCAACCAAAAAAAGCACAAGATAGCTTTAGTACAGAATTCTATCAGACCTTAAAAGAAAACTTAATACTAATACTCCTCAAATTATTTCGCAAAATTCAAACAAAATGTACAATGTGAAATTCATTTTATGAGACCACAGTCGGCCAGATAGGTATCTAAACCAAACAAAGATTCAACAAAGAAAGAATTAGACCAATTTCCTTTATGAACAACACTGATTTAATGATATGCAATAAAGTACTGGCAAACCAAATCCAAGAACACATAAAAAAGATTATCCTCCATGATCAAGTAGACTTCATCTCATAAAGGGATGGTTCAACATACAAAAATATGTCAACGTAATCCACCATCTAAATAAACTGAAAGATAAAAAAAACCCAACAACATGATCATCTCATTAGATGCTAAGAAACCTTTGGCAAAATCCAACACCCCTTTATGATTAAAAGGTCTTAAAGAGACCAGGGATACAAGAAAAATACCTAAACATGACAAAGACAACTTATAGCAAGCCTATAACCAACATCAAATTAAATGGCTAGAAACTCAAAGTAGTACCTCCAAAATCAGGAGAAAAATAAGGCTGTTCACTCCACATCTATTCTCTATAGTACTTGAAGCACTAATTAGAGCTATAAGACAACTAAAGGAGATCAAGAGGATACAAACTGAAAAAAAAAAAAAAAAAAGATGTCAAAGATCTGACAGTATACATTTGCATCTCCAAAATTCTACCAGGGAGCTCATTCACTTGATAAGCACCCTCAGAAGTAGTTGGATAAAGATTAACTTAACAAAAACAGTAGTCCTTCTACATACAAATGTCAAATGGCTGAGTAAAAAATTTAAGAAAAAAAACACCCTTCACAATAGCCACAAGTCATATAAAAATATCTTCGGGCAACTCTAGCCAAGCAAGTGAAAGACTACCACTTTAAGTTTTGAGAAGAAAATGGAGGAGCTGTCAGAAGTTATAAAGGTCTCCCATGCTCATGGATTGGTAAGATTAACATAATAAAAATGGCCATTTTACCAAAAGCAATCTGCGGATTCAACACAATCCCAATCAAAATTCAAACACAATTATTTACAAATCTTGGCAAAAAGGACAATACTCACCGTCATATGGAAAAACAAAAAACCCAGGATAGCTAAATCAATCCTGTACAATAGGAGAACTTCTGGAGGTTGTGGCGATATATTTAATAAAACCAGTCTGAATATCAGATCCACCCATAGTCGAGCCAGGCAGTGGTGGTGCATGCTGTTGGTGTCAGCACTTGGAAGGCAGAGGCAGGAGGATTTCTCTGAGTTCAAGGCCAGCCTGGTCTACAAAGCAAGTTTCAGGACAGACTGGTTTCATTAAATACATAAGAATATCACCACGGGACATATCACTACTTCTGATTTCAAGCTCCACTACAGAGCTATAGTAATAAAAACCACATGGTATTGGCATAAAAACATAGAGATTGATCAACAGAACTGAAGATCAACATGCACACCCACATACCTATGAGCATCTGACTTCTGATAAAGAATCCAGAATATACAATGGGAGAAAAGAAAGCTTTGTCAACACACGGTGCTGGTCTAACTGGATAACAGCATGTAGAAGAATGCAAATAGATCCATATCTATCACCTTGCACAAAAGTCCAAGTGGATCAAAGACTTCAACATAAAATCAGACACACTCAACGTCATACAAGAGAAATTGGGGAAACACTAACAGTGAAGGAACTAAGGTCAACAATTAATAAATGGGACCTCATGAAACTGAAAAGCTTCTGTAAGGCAAAGAACACTGTCAGTAGGACAAAACTGCATCCCAGAGAACAGAAAAAGATTTTTTAAAGTGACTGAGCAAGTTTGCACCCCTCCACTGCTGGTAGGAGTGCAAACTTGCTCAGTCACTTTGGAAATTAATATGGTGGTTTTTCGGAAAATTAGGAATTGGTATACTACTTTAAGACCCAGATACAACATTCCTGGGCATGCACTCGATCCTATCACAAGAATACTTGCTTGACTATGTTCATAGCTGCTTCATGCACAATAGGTAGAAACTGAAAACAACCTAGACGTCCCTCAACTGAAGAATGAATAAAGAAAATGTGCTAATATACACAACAGAGCATTAGTCAACTGTTACGAAAATGACATCATGACATTTGCAGACAAATGGCATCCCAAATGAGGTAGCCCAGGCCCAGGAAGAGAAACATTGCATGCACACACGATAATGCTATGGTTCACAGACTCTGAGAGGCTAAGTAACAAGGAAAGCTCAGAGGGGAAACATGGATCTTCCTGGGTATGAGACATAAAATAGATTTTGTGTGTGCGCTTGGAGTGGGTGAGTATAAAAACAGGAGGGATCAGGTGGGGAGAATGGGAGGAGAGGGAAAGACAACTGGAGTCAGGGGGTATTCTGAGGGTGAGCTAGAATTACAGGTGCAATGGAAATCTGAGTGAGCTCCAAGTAATGGCAGTTATGGAGCCCAAAACAGCCTTATTCTGTAACCAGGAAAGGCTTCCTGGTGTGGGACTCAGCCACCAACCCAGCTACAAAACCTTCAACCTGGGGCAATGGTAGTGCAGAACTTTGGGGAGTGGCCCACCAATGACTGGTCCAACTTGAGACCCACACCACATGAGTGACCCTATCTCTGACACTGACTGAAGGACCAGGAGCCCAGGGATCCAAGATAGAATCAAATGTGGCTGGCAAAAGAAAACGAAAAAGAAAAAAGAAAGGTCAACTAAATGACTGCCACACCCCTAAACCAGAGCTCTATCATAACCATCATCAGAGGTTCCTCCACCCAGAAACTGGTAGGAACAGATCCAGAAACTCACAGCCAAACATTAGGTAGAACTTGGAGAGTTCTATGGAAGAAAGGAAAGAAAAACTGTAGAAGCTTGAGGGTCAAGGACATCACAAGGACGTGACCTAATCAACTAACCTGGGCCCATAGGGGCTCCCAGAGACTGAAGTGACAGTGATAGATAGTACATGGGTCTGACCTAGGTCCTCTGTCTATATGTTATGGTAGTTGTCTTGGCGTTCTTGTGGGATTCTTACCAGTGGCAATTGGGACTGTCTCTGATTCTTTGCCTGCTTTTGGGACCCTTTTCCTCCCACAGGGTTGATATGAAGTATTTGCCTAGTCTTATTGTAACTTGGTATGCCATGCTTGGTTAATATCCTTGGGAAGCCTATTCTCTGAAGGGAGAGGGAGATATGGGGGAGAGATGAACCGTGGGGGACTTGGAGGAGAGGAAGGAGGAGCAACTTCAGGGTGTAATATATGAGAAAAGGGAAAAACAAGGCCCTAGAGCTATAGGAGTCCTAAGGAGCATTCAGCTAGGTGAATTTATAATAAAAATATAAAGAAGGGTCAAGAAAGAATTTTGCTATCTATAAATCTATTTATATTATGGAACCTTTCTAAGGGGTGATAAACACAGAAGTGTCAAAGTACATGTCTCCTTTGTTCCTGTGCTATAAACTCAAACATATTCAAAGTTAATACATCAATAGCCAAAAGCTGAAAATCTGCAAACTAGATGTATTACTCTGGCTTCATGCCATGGTTGCTGAGCCATTTTTACAGGGGGGAATAATCACCTTTGTGATGTTAAAAATCTTTTCCCATTCTGAAGTTCTGTGATTGAATATAAAAAGTAAATGACAATAAAAATAATGTTATAAACATCGATAAAATTTTCATAGAAGATGTAGTACAGCCCTTCAAACATGAAGCTCAATCATTAGACCTTCCTTTGGAAACACAGGAAAAAGTCAAAAGTCCACTTTCTCCCAATTATGGTTTCAAAGCAGTCTGTTCTAAACTGCAGGCTTATTTAGGAGCAACACAAGCCACATCTATTTGCATCCACCATCCATTTGAGAAGTAAAGCTCACAGGTAGTGTCAGGCAAGAGAATTCTGGGCTCTAAAGGAACAAGCAAGGAAGTACTTTAGGCTTTTCATGATTTAGTAGTACTTAATAAACTCAAGGATTTTTTCCTACTGAGATAAAGTATAAAAATACACTCACTGACAAACAGGGTCTTTACTTTTTAACCTACACATCTTGTACACACATTTACTTTGTTGTAACAAAGATAATCTCCGAGTTCCTCTGGGCTAGAGGTAGAAATGTTTGCAGATGATCAGGAAGCCTTTTGCCAGGCTCATGTCTGAGAGTTTACTTTACACAGACAGGGTAAGCACAGCCTAAAGCAGATCCCATCATCACACACTGTCAGGCAAAACCCTGAGTGCCCAAGCGCCACAGAAACAGCCTTTGCAAAAAGAACAGGCACCACAGCAAAGTCTAAACTTTCATGACATGAGCAAATGATGGCGTTTACAACAGGATCAGCTTTGGAGCAGGGCAAGCTGGGGTCCATGGAAAAGCAACAGCCATTTCTCTTTGTCCCCTCTTGCTTGAGCTTCCCTGTAAAGAGTGAGTATAGACCAAGAGACAATATTAAAAACAAAAGGTTAGGGATCATCATGGGACATTAATTATGCAAAAGAAGGCAAACTGAATTTAATCAGAAGCGGCAGACTCAGGGCAGGAGGAATTTTCTCTTTTTGACAGAAGCAGTTAGGAAAACATTTATGGTAATACTGCAGCATCTGCTGATTACAGTCAAAGCTGCAGGACACCAGTGTTAAATCACTGAGCCATCCTGACAGCTCCTGGGTGCTCCAGTCACTTCGACAGCAATTTACAGTGAAACTCATCCAAGTCTGAAAATCAGCCAACATGCTTAAACCAGAGAGAAGTAATTCAGATCTGACTTCAAAGGAATTATAGAGGATAAAACTTTGATATGGGCACTTGTTTTAAATATACATACATTTTCACACACACACAGACACACACATACACATGCACACACTTTAGATCTATTCCTTAGTTTAATGATCAGCAAAGTTTATTGGAAGGATTTTATGAGTTCAAACATACAGGAAGTAGAATATTACTATTCTGACAAGATGTCAGGATAAAACCTGCTACCTCCTCTTGGCATTTTGAAATTTGACCTGTAAGGACTTGATGATCAAAATAATTAAAAAAAAAAAACAAAAAAAACAAACAAACTCCCAACTTACTGTCTAAGCAGATATGGAGAAAATAAGAAGTTTAGAGAAAGAATACACTACAAGGCAATAGAACATTATAGTGAGTCTTCCCGTGGCCATGACAACAATATGTCATTATTTTATGGTAATTAAAAGAATGGACTGCTACAGATACTAACATAAATCTTACACATGTGGTGTTTCAGAGGGGTCTTTGGTGACCAAAAGCATACCAGTGTTTAGATTTCCATATTTGACACCAGAATCAAGAGAACAAAAGAGAGAGCTGAAGCCTTCCAGGACTAGCATTCACACAAGGAAATGTCTCATATTTTTATCAAAAATAAACAACAAAAATTTTCTTCCCCCAGTTGCTTTGGGAGTCCAACTAAATATTATCCATAACATGGGAGATTAAAAGAAGAAAACAAAATCTTCAAATGCCTATTTCTGAAGGAAGTCATTGAAACTACAGTCACATGGATAGCTCTATAGCCTCTTTCTCTGCTAGATCAATGGTTTCAAAATATGCTTGCTACAGTTAATCACTGGCACAACATTTATCTGCAATTTTAAAATATGAATTACTTTATCAATTTCTTTCACCAACACTTTAAAAATGCCTCTGTATTTCTGTTTAGAGATAGGACCCATGGTTGGTAAAAACACACTTGGGTAAGCAAAACCACTGACAGGAAGAAAACAGTAACTGAAAGGTAAAAAAATGGATCGATTGAAAAATTCAACCTAACACAGTAAATATATACCCCCAAGCATCCCTTGCTCCAAAGCTGATACGGCTGTATAACTGAACAATGAGTCAATACCTGTTTTTTGAGCACCTATATGTGTAAGTGACAGAGCTAGGAACCATAAACATTTAAGACACTCAGGTTGTTCAGAAAGGAACCAGAGACCCAAGAAGTGCTTTGGCTGGGTTAGTTTTAGGCTCACTAACATGGCAAATCTGCACATAAGACAACAGAATTTCAGAGTGAAGTCTACCCAGAGAGGTAAGGTAGACTTCACCATGGCACACTTTCATTTGGGCTCTGAAGTAACCATGAATCCCAGACGTGTTAAGGATAGTTTATAGAAAATTCTACCAGAGGGTAATTCTACTAAGGCTAAAAAGATCTCATTTTAATTAATTTATTTAATTAAGCTAAGCAATGAGCATATGTAGGCAATGGAAAAGACCAGGAAATGTACGTTGGAGGCTGGATACTAACATTTTCCCAAGATTAAAATGTGTTGGAAACCATGTAAACTACTCCTTTGTGCAGAGCAGTAATCTAGATTGAGGAAGCCACTTGGTAGGGAAGTCCCAGACTGGAAAGACTTAGTAATTTCTTTCTTCTCCTCCATCTCTTCCCTTCCCCTTCTTTAATCTAGGAAAGTCTCCCAAAAGGCAGCTGGGGGAGCTTAAAGAGGCAGGAGAGTAAAGAGGACTTTGACAGCCTGAGGAGAGGGTCAGGCAGAAGGCTTTGAGTCTCAAGTATTTTTCTGGATAACTCCCATGCTTTACACCCTGCCCCCTCCCTCACCCACTAGGAGATAGATGGAAAAAAATGAATCCAGGAAAACTGGAAGTGCAGGTGGCAGGGTAAAAGCAGATGAATGAACTTAAGTGAATTGCACTAAAAAATAAAACAAACCGAATAGTCATTGCAAACAGATGGCTTCTAATAGGAAATGAAATTTGATTAGACAGTTTGTTGGAGCATATATTTGCTGCATCAGGATCAAGTGAAATATTCTAAGGCAAGTCATGAAGGAAACGTTTCCTTGTCATGGGAGAGAAAAGAGTTCTGAGATCGTTGTTATCCAGATTTAGATGGAGACATATATGACAGCAGACATATGTATGATTAGTTGCTATGCAGAGTTTAAAGGCAGATACTGGGGAACAAATAGATTTTAAGCACATCCAACAGCAAACACTGTCAAAAGAAGTAGGATGTATACAAGAGGTATTTGAAGCATCTCATTTTTAGAAATGTGACCATGATAACTCCTCTAGAACAGTTCTGATGCTACGAAAATTCCTACTCTGCTCAAATACTGCTAAACACAGATCTTAGATGAAAAGAAATAGGATGCCATTAGCCCAAACAATATCATTTCATCCAAAAGAAAGTAAAGTAGAGAGACCGACTTCCACAGGCTGGAGTGGACGATGGAAGAAAACTGCAACTCAGCCTGCAGCACTGGGCTAGACAAGTGAAGCATAAATCTCAACTTGGTGACTTTTTCATTTTGGTCTCCAAAGAGCTCTCCATTATTAAGCATAATATCATGTCATGGTGCAGTCTGTGTATGGAGAGCTTTGGATGCTCCACTGTGTTCTAATACACACTAATAAGTCAGAGGAAGCAGGAAAGAGTCACAAGGTTGGTGAGGCAGGTGCACAGAGAGGCAATATTGAAAGTCAGTGAAAGAGCTTAGGTTCATTCAGCAGTCAATGATGAGGTCGCTCTTGTCCTGACCATGTTACACTGCTGGTTGCTTAGTATAATCTGCCCCAGCTGTACTTTCTATACAATAGAAGAATTGCATTTACTTAATGTAATGAAAACACTGCACACGCATAACAGTGCTGTTTGCTGCTATTTTTCATTATAACTGCATAGTGTTTCAGCTACATTATGGGTTAAATAGACTCTTGAGGGCTAGCCTGGGAACCTAACCACCATTTATAACATTTATAACATTGTGTCCATGGGAAATTGCTTGGTGAGTTCCAAAACAATTGCTTTAAAAATTAACTTTGGGAAAATAACTGGTTTCAAAGTAGAGGTCTACCTGTCAGATACTGCATGAAATTGGTTCTTTAATTCATACACTGAAGCAAGAACAATGGAAAGCCTGTCCTGCACATTCATCCTGTGACAGGAAACACAAATATGAGTAAGATCTTAAACCTCGAGGCACTCAAGTCTAGAAGGGCATTATTAAAACAAATAAATTATAAATAAGTTCTAAAACAGACATTAAAAACAGGCTGCAGGAGAAGGACAGCACTGGATATACTTCCCAAGGGCTCACTACTGAAGTAACAATTTGTGTCCAGTCTTGACCATACATAGTAGGCTTGATCAACAAAGAGAGAGAGGCATCTGAGGTGTGGAAGCTGCAGACTGATGTGATAGTGGGCACAGTGGAAATGGAGGTGCAAATATAAAGAAAGAGTACCATGAAATTTCAGTTATTTTTAATCATGAAAAGAAAGGTGAGTAGGTGGAGTGGTACAGGCCAGTATTCCCAGTTACTAGCAGCAGGGATGAGGCAGGAGGACAGGGATCTGTTCAAGGCCAGGTTGAGATAAAGAATGGATTCAAGGTGAGCTTGTAAAATGTGATAAGAAAAAAATTAATTTGTGGGGAAAGGATTAATAAGAATCAAAACTACTGTGTAAGGAGCTGGTCCATATGAGAGATGCCTTCAATTATTTTAACTACTTCTTGGATTTTTCAGAGAAGGTAACTTAGCACAAGATTCCTGCTTTAAGTATAAGCTCATGCTCTTGCATAGATCCTTTGTCTCCGGCTCCAGACTCAGGAAACAGGCCTTTCCTTACATGAAATATAAAGGTCTGCTCACTCATTTCATTAATCTTATTTTTTGACCTGTGTGTTACAGTGTCAACTTCAAGCAATCTTTTGTTAAACTATGATGCCATGTCAAGGATTATAAAAAGCCTGTCTAATCTAGCGTGCTAGGAATATGGCAAAGGTGGAAGACTTCAGCCCCCCCCCCCTTTTGATTGCTTTTGTAAAGCCAACATGATTCATATCAGCAAAACTATCATCTTTTGAAGTTCTAAGAGATGATGGTAAAAACATGACTCGGGGATACTCAGAATGAAAGTTCAGCCGACATTTCCGGTACGTGGGCAAATGTTCATTAAATCTTGTAGAAGGGATAAAGATCAACCAAACAAAAACTCACCAAAGCCAGGACAAGGAAGGGGGGGAAACCAGGTGGAAAGTACTTTAGCTCCAGCACACTTCAATCTGTAAAGAGGCCTTTTGTATTGGAGTAAGCATCCATTTAGAGATGGCTGATGGAGACGGCTTGGGATTACATAGGCTGTATTTCCCTCCTGTGTGTGTAACAAGAGCATAGGTACAGTTCAGCATTCCTTTGTGAACTGTCAGAAATAACCTTGACCTCTCAGCAGCGAGCTTATGCAGTGCCTGGGTCATGACTGAATACTCGCATTCTATCACAATTCAAAAAGGATTCTGAAAAGCCAAGTGTAAGATAAGATGTAGAATGCACAATAACGCAGATAAATCTGACACGTGCAGCATCCTATGCTTTAGAATTATAACTGAGAGAAGATTACATTATTTCCCTCCAATGTTACTGGGTACTGATTGCTTAAAATTCTGACAAATAGTTCACCTTTCATTCTTTCTCTTATTAAAGGACAGACTACTTGAATTTTTGGACATTCTTTTACAAATCTAAAGAAATTAGGTTTTTTTTTTGTTTTTTTGTTTTTTTTTTTTTTTTTTTTAAATGGAAGGACTAAATGTAGGATCAGTTAATAGAAGACATCAAAGGTTAATAACATGGTGAATTTAGTTAAGGGGGTCGCTGAAAGAAACTGTTTCTGGTACCCTTTTCTTCTCACTCTCTGCCCCATCCCTACATTCTAGTCTGTGTCTGGACTTTACGGCAAAGTTTGCAACTATACTCTGTCATCTGAAGCCCAAAGAACTCTGCAGACCAATGCTTACTTCCATTTGAACTTAACAATAGGGCCACAGGACTTCAGGGGGTCTTTCAAATTCAAGGAAAACTGAGGACTGAAGTAGCTGACAGAGAGGCCCAAAATGATGTGGTAAAATATTGAATGTTCCTTCCATGTAAAAACCAATCTACTACCAGCACCGCCTGCTCTCCCAGGCCCCTGCCATTCATGCTGGTATACTTTCTATATCATACCCTGTAGCCTCTGCTTGATCTCAGGTTTCAGGCTGTGCACTGCTTGTTAAGAGCTATTTTAAGTCTAATTTACCTGTCAACGGTGTGAAATTGTGATTACAATAGTTTTTCCTCTGACTTCAACTTTTAAAACCACAGAACTCACATTCTATTGGGAAAGGCAGGCGTTACACAAATAATCAAATACGTAATTATTACTTGTAAATGCACTGAAGGAAAAGTGAAGGATGCAATTACAAAATGTAAGAGGGAAGATTTTAGTAGATTACTTTAGGAAAGTTTCTGAGAAAACTGTATTTCAAACTGGAATTGCAAAGAGATCAGTCTAGCAAGAGAACACCGCTCCACCATAAGGAAGTGAGGCTCTGTGGAGCCTTACAATCAGGAAGTGATGGGCAACGGGTGAGCAGCTAGACTGACATGGGAGGGGTACCTTGGAACTTGTTGAATGAGCAGGTTCAACATAATTAGAACTGAAATTTCATTCAAAGAACCATGCATGGGAACTCACAAAAAAGAAGCTTATTTAGTTGGACAGCCCTCCAGATGTGCTTTTCTATGGCTGGTGAATGACATTTACAACACAGCACAGCTTTATAAGGTTAGGATTCTAAGGAATGGAGAGGTCAGTGTCAGTCTTGCTTCCCTGTTCACCCAGACAAGTGAAAGCAAAGGGTATTTGGATGGTACAAAGTGCCTGCAACACTTCTCACCACTAGATCAGGATATTTTTAAAACTGCAAAGACGATAGAGGCACTTTTAAAAACACATGATAACAAGGGGGAGTGAGCATAAAATTGTAACAGAATTTAGCTTAGAACTTATAGATTAAAATATGATCCATATTGTTACAATATGGTTCTTGGCCCCAGGTGGCCAGAGGTCCAGATACACAGACCTGCCGCACCAGACCCCTAAGCTGCTGGCTGCTGCTTAGGCTTTCCCCAAAATGACTCAGATCACATTAAACAAAAGTAAAATTTCCATGAAATAGTACTTTAGGCAAAGAAGAAAGTAATCTGTCTGGTACACAGACCATTAAAAAGACTGCAAGGAAAAATCCCTTAGCAATACACTGAAATGTGACCTACAAGTACTTTGTGTTTGTAGCTCTACACATAAACTGACGTCACCAAACAGTTCTACTTTATTTGCCTGCTATTTTGGGAGACACAGAGGGACCATTAAATTATTTTAGGCTTTAAAGTTAATCTTAGTAAGTCAATTAATGATAAGAGGGAAGCCCTATGACTGGCTAATCAAGGTTAAGTATGTTAGGAGACTGATTAAAAACTTAGAATTGTGCACAACCCTCCTTTCCTATCTCCAAAAATTTGTGACAGAAACTGCAAACTCTTGTCAGGACAGGGTGTATTAAAGAGCAAGCAAATAAGGCTTCCTAGGTTTTGGTAAGAGCTTCTGTAAAGGAGTAATATAAATTTTCATTTGTAGTATATGCCTTGGTGGAAAATGTAAAGCTCTATGAAGTCAGATAATAGCTCACTCAGACAGCATAATTCCAGTTTCCAAAGTCCAATTTGCTTCTTAGGTTCTTTAACAACCTGAGAAAAGAAGCAGAAAACACTGTATACTAGCTAATTTTTATTGCTTCTAAAATCCTTGATGGCTAAAATAAATAAGGCTCCGGGGATGTCTACATTTCTGCTTAATAAAGTAAATTAGCCGCAGCCTCCTAGTAAGCACGTGACTTTAGTAAATGCTTGCTTTGTTCTTTGTACTTGGGAAAACATTAGTGAAAACAAAAAGTTTAAAAAAGTGTCACAGCTCTGGAACGGGACAAAGCTGTTGAGTCATCAGAAACATCTGGTGCAGAATGTGAATTTCTTTACTATTGAGAGGGCCTGAAGCATAAATATGCACAGGTTCAAAACCGTGCTGCCAAATAGGTTATCATGCAAAGATACACAACCACCTGGAGAACAAAATCCATCTGTCTGACTGAATTTAGTTGAAAATAAATTTTTAGACTTGTTAGTAAAACCCTCATGCAAAATTTATTTCATTGAATAATTTACTAAGAATATTTCCATAAGCATCATAAAGTGCTACAGTCGATAAAAATGAATACACTAATCATTTCTAACTTTGAACCTCAGCCATGGCTTCCAGTGAATATGTACTGTGGGTTACTAGTCAGCTACATTGTACTTGACAAAATAGATTCCTGCAGATATAATGAGGCCACTCTGCTTACCCACTTTAAGGAACAAAGGAATGTGGCTGACTGTTCTGATGTATTTACTCTAAGGCACACATACAGGACTTCCCCAGAGATGAGTACCACACTGCCCTCCTCATCATTTACAACACCGGAATTCCAGTGATGGGCAGAGTTAAGCCTGTGAAAGCTGGGGGATGATGCTAAATCTCCATACTCTCCCCCAGAACTTGTGTGTTTTTGAAAGACTCCACTACAACATCGGATTCAAACAATCCCTCCCTCAAATGTTTAAAGGACTGTTTAAGATGGCTCACAGCACTCAAGCATGGACTGCTAGATATTTGAAGGAATAAAGCAGTGGTTACTGGAAAGTGGCTCAGCCATCCTACAAGGTGGGTAACAGCAGAAAAACACCAAGTTCAGTAGTAAAGGAAGAAAGGAAGGAAGCAGGGAAATTGACAGGAAAGAATGTCCAGTCCTCCCTGGAAGGATCAGCCTTGAAGAGACAGTGCTCATCTAGTTTGAGTACAACTGCAGAAGGGTAAGACAGAGAGCTTTGGGTAATTTGTACTCTACATCAGTAGGAAACAATATTAAGAAGGGGAAAGGAAAGAGGGAGGGAGGGAGGGAAGCACAGGAAAGATGGGGAGGTGAAGGAGAAGGTCCTGCACAGCAGTTACACCAGAAGGAGCAGGGCTGGGAAAAGGCTTTCTTTTCTGTACTTAAGTAGAGAAGCCACTTTTAAAAGAATGTGGCTTTAGGAAGTCCCTCCATGCATAACTCATTCTGGGTACCCAGAGCAACTGTCATGGGAATAGCGCTAGTTAAAAAGAGGAAAAATCCAAGTCTGGAACATGTGAGAAGGCTATAATTAGGTCGGTGCTGCAGACTAGTGGATCAAAGAGTCAAGCTAGCATCTGTACTCATGTCAGAGACCACAAAGATGTGAACTCAATTCTACACTTGTGCCAGGGACTAGACAGAGGCAGACCAGAATCTACAACATATCAGGAGCTACATGGAGGCTAGTTTAGTTAGCAGGGGACTCGAATAGGGCCTGCATACAGAATACGACAACCCATCCAGCTTCCTTTTACTTTTATGATACACACATTTAATATCTAATTCTCCTGCTTAAGTTTTTGAATAGACTTCCACAGTGAACAGATTGGCCCACAGTTGGTTGGGTGTTTGAGGTCCTCTGTGCTTTCGCCTCCTGACTGCGGGCTTATCTTAGGCTGGCTGATGCATTTTCTTAGCTCTTCTGACATTGCCACCTTTACTTTGCCCTTCTCTTTTGCTTTTCCCGTTTCTTCTGTTGCTCTAATACAGCTGTTAGTCTTTCTCTGTTTGCTTCCTTTCTAATCATACATTCATTTTCTAATGTCTTACTATGCACTGTACTATCCTCAATACTTTACTCCCTCACAACCAACAATGAAGAGGTGATTGTTTGTTTTTAATTGTGTTTTCTCCTGCAGTTACTTCTGCTCTTGGAGAAGAGCTGCAGTGCCGAGGGCTTAGTTGAGATATATATCCAGTCCAGAGGACAGAAGTGACACGAACTCTAGCACAGCCTACTTCTGCTAGGACATTGCAAATACATCCGCTGAAAGAAAGCAGGTGATTAAAATTATTACTCTATCAAACATTTTTAATTCCCCAGCAACAGAATGAGAGCTAAATAGATGAAATTCTATAAAATTTAAAAAGAATTATTACAAGACAGTTTAATGAAAGTAAGAGAACAAAAATGTACCTGTGAATAACTCAGAACGGAAACAAATAATTCAATGAAACATGCAAGTTGATACAGGTTGTCAAGAAAGATTCAATACAGGAATACTGGAAAAATAAAAAAGAAAGTTTGGAAATGAAAAGCCTACTAAATCAAATAAAAAACTCAGTAGAAACAATCACCAATAGAATGGATCAAATGGGAGCCAGGTTATTAGTACTTGAAGACAAGGTAGATGAATCAGAACAGCTGGAGAATGACGAAAATAAAATGAAGTACCCACAGTACCCACGGCATCTGTGGAATCTGTTAAAAGGCCAAACCTACAAATCACATGAAAAGAGAGATGTTCACGTTGAAGCATATAGTCAACAAAAATCACAGCAGATAATTTTCTAACTCCAGGGAAGGAGATGGAGGGATGGGAAGGGTGTAGTGGTGGAGGGATACACACCAGTGGGAGATCACTTACCTCTCCTTTACAAGGCTGTTATAGCTGCAAAACAAACTACCAAAAACAATCAATCAATTCGGGAAACGAAATCCTCTAAAGCTGAATGTGCTGAAGCAAAACCAAAATTGTTTTAGTTCCAACTCAGATGTGAGTTAAAGATCGGCCTGGTCTACAGAATAAGTATCCAGCTGGCTACCTGGGAATACATCGTGAGACTACGCCTCAAAGAAAGGAGAAGAGGAGGGAGAGGAAGAGAAAAAAGGAGGAGGAGGAAAAAGAATAAGTAAATACAAAAATATCAAATAAGGAAGGACTTAGAACAGACATGATAAGAAATTTTCTATATCATGTTACAGTTAATACACAAAGTACAAAGAACAATGAAAGAATATTGAAAGTTGCAGGAGAAAAGTATAAAATTACACATAGAGGCAAATCCACCTAACAGTTTATTTCTCACTAGGAAATCTACAAGCTAAGAAGGCATTAAAGAACATATTTCAAGTTCTCAAAGATAACAAATGCTGACCAGATTACAATATCCAGCAAAGCCCTCCTTCATAACTGTGGGAGAGAGAAAGGCTTTCCATGATAAACATCACCTAAAAGGATACATGGCCACTAAAGATACCTGAAGGAACCTTGGCTACTGATGAGATGCTAAACACACCACTGAGGCCAGAAGAGAGAATTAGAAAGGTAAACAAGCAGAGAGGAGCATGAAAGTACAAAATAGCAAAGAACAATAAAGTGACAGGAACTCATATATGCTTTAAGGTAATAATTGTGAATCCCAACTGTCTCCATCTCTATTCAAAAAAAAAAAAAAAAAAAAAAAAAAAGATGAGCAGACTGGATTAAAAAAAAGAACCAGTCAGTTCGCATGAAGGAAAACACATCTCACTGACAATGACAAATACAGCCTGAGGGTAAATGGACAGCAACAGGTGCTCAAGCACAGAAAACATATATTCATTCACTGAACATTGGCATACAAACTTCATAAAATCAAAACTAAAATCCACTGTTGGGAGTAAAGATTCAGACAGATTTAGGCACTATTCTAGTACAAGATCTAAAAGTAAATTATCCTCAACAACAAACAGAACATATAGGCATACTCCAAAAATCATTGGTAATTGACATTATGGAAGAAATGTACTTAATATCTATAGATTATGTTATGCAAACTCTACACAGTACACATTCTTCTCATCAGACCAAGGAACTTTCCTAAATAGACCACATATTGAAACCCAAGCCAGTCTTAATGAGAATAAGAAAACTGGACTATCTTGTATAATACCTGACCACAACAGAATAAACCAAGACATTAACAGGAAGGAAGAGAAAGCAAAGAACCCATGCAAATACTTAGAAATTGAAAACATAGTACTGAATGATAAATAGCCTGCCCCTCTAAGAAAAGGAATCTAAATTGTTTCGGGACTGAATAAAAATGAAAAAACATTACCTATGGGATGTAATGCAAACTGTTCAAGGAGAAAGTTTATAGCTATAAATGCCTATGTTAAAAAAAAAAAAAAGATAAGAATGGACAGGATGACTCATCGAGTAAAAAGCACATGCCCCCAAGTCCATCTGAATTTGAATCCTGGAATACCAATGATGGAAGGAAAGAACTGACTCCCTAAATTGTCCATTGACCTTCAAAGTATGGTATGGCATGTGTACATTTACACAAAAAAGTCAGTGTGAAAAATATCAAATGAATCTCAAATAAATAATGTATTGATGTATCTTGATTCAGTTTGAATTACTATTGCTGAGACGAAACACAATGACCAAAGGCAAACTGGAGAGGGAAGGTTTATTTGGCTTCCACTTCCACAATATCACTATTCATCATACAAGAAAGTCAGGACAGAAATTCAAACAGATAGGAACACGGAGGCAGGAGCTGATGCAGAGGCCATGGAAGAGTGCTATTTATGGCTTGCTCAGTGCGCTCTCTTTCTTATAGAACTCAGGACCACAGTCTAGGGGTGGCCACACTCACGGTCGGAGGGGCCTTGCCCCATCAGTCACTAATTAAGAAATGCTCTACAGATTTGGCTACAGGCTGCTCTGACGGAGGCATTTGCTCAATTGGGGTTTCCTTCTCTCAGATGGCTCTAGTCTGTGTCAAGCTGTCATAAAATCAGCCAGCACAAACCTCAAGGTCATCTAAAAGGATGAACAAGATAAGTAGACAAAAAAGGTGAGGATAAGGGAACTAATGAAATGAAAATGAACAGAATAATAAGTGAAGCAGTGAAATTTACAATAGGTATCAAAGGAATTCAGGGATTGTTAAGGCTTTGAAATTATATTCTGTTAAATTAGAAAAAAACCTATAAGAAATGGATAAATTTATAGATACAAGATCTTTCAGAATTAAACCAAGAAGACATAAGTAACTTATGTCTAAAACGGTATAACTGAAGCAGTAACAAATATTTTCCATAAAAAAGGGCCAGGCTCTGATAGAGTACTGCCTGCGGAATTTTAATAGACTATTAAAAACTAAAATGAACACTTTTCAAAATATTCTGTAATAAAAAGTAAAGGAGCGCTACAAAATTCACAAAACTCTTATTACATTGATGCTGTATCATGGAAGGACCACATAAAAAAGCAAGCTGTATGACAAACATAAATGCAAAGGTCTCAAAACATTTGCAAATGCAATCAAGCAACGCATTCAAAAGATCATGGACCATGGCCAAGTGGGCTTTATTCCAGGGATTCTGGGATGGTTCACAATATGCAAATACCACTTCCATAGACTTAAGGACTGAAGTTATGTGATCACTGATGATACACAAATATGCAAACTCATAACCACCATGAAGCCTCTGATAAAGTTAAACATCCTTTTATGATAAAAGTCTCATGGAAAGAAGAATAAAAAGAACACATCTAAACATAATAAAATACATGACAAATATAGTTAACATACTAAATGGGGGACAGCACAAAGCACCGCATTAAAATTGGGTTTACAACAAGGGTGTCCACGTTCTACATCCTTATCCAATACAGTGCTCGAAGTCTTACTTAGAGCATCAAGGGAAAGAAGAGACACAAATATGAAGAAAAGCAGTAAACTTACTCCTACTTGTGGATACGACCCCATCAGAGACCCTAAAGACTCCGCCAGTAAACTCTTAGCATTGGTAAACTCTCTTAGCAGAGTAGCAGAATATAAAGCCAACATATGAAAAATTTAAAACAGCAAAGACAAATGAAGACATGGGAAGTTGGAAAGACTCCCACACTCATGAACTGCGGAATTAATAGAGTGAATATTGTTATGTTTCCAAAAGTTATCTATGGGTCCAATGCAACATCCATCATAATTCTAACTTAATTTTTCACAGAACTAGAATTTCATATTCGCAGAACAGACAACACACCAAAGCAAACATAAGCAAGGGGGAAATGCTGGAGGTAATTCAGGATATAATTTCAAGTTACATTATAGAGCTGTAGTAACAGCAGTGTATGGTACCAGGGTGCACACATGCACACACACAGAGAAGTCGGTGGAAAAGAGGACCCAGAGATAAATCCACATGACTGTAGCCACTTGATTCCTGACACAAAAGCTCAAAGTATACGTTGGAGAAAAGACAGTTTCCTTAACAAATGGAGCTGGGAAAATGATATGCACACATAGCAGGAAAGAAATAAATCCTTATCTCATACCCTGTATAAAAATATAAAAAAAAACCTTGATGTAAGATATGAAACTTGGTATTGTTAAGGGAAAACAGAGAACTCCAGTTTTCACATTTGTGGGTCAAGTAACTTATTCACAGAATCATCTCCCCACTTCTTCAATTTTATATGACATTATTGTAATATAAATTTCTAACAGATGACATAATATATATGACATAAAATATAATGTGCTATATATTTATATATAAGGCAAAAAACAGAGCGTAGAGGAAGGAGACCAGTTGGTGTTGGTGAAGAGAAAGGGAGTAAGGGCAGACGTGTGGGGTGAGTCTGGTCAGGTATTTAACACACTCTCTCTGGAAACCCTGCGTACAATGGATATTTGCCAAGTAAGAATCCAGTATGTACAGGAAAAGAGGAAGACGTACTAAACAAGACGCCATATTTTATGTAAAATCCAAAGCACAGCACTTCACATGAAATTGAAAGTGATTAGCACCAGTTTCACCTGGCGGCTATTTGCCTCATTACCTATATGTGGGAAAGCTGAGAGCAACTGCTCAGGAGCCATCTATAGTCGGGTAAATGAGCTGCTGACTGCCAACACACAACCACACTACATTCCTATGTTGAATACTGCAATGTACACTCAGCTTCTGAAGACTAAGATAGACTTAAGGAATCAGCATTACAACTTCTATCAGTGTTAAGTATTTTCCCACAAAAGACACTAAGTAGTAAATAAAATGACCCTTATCTAAGAAAGAATGACAATTGCAGCTGAGGCTAGCAATTAAAAAGACATGCACTGGTACACTTTCTTCTAATAGAATAGTATAAAGAAGGCCTTTTCAAAATTTCTTTGTTCTATCACCGAAACCTCTCCATGTAGTTAGCATTAAAAATAGCACAGCAAGCACTCAAACTACACTCAAATATAAATTCTCATCTTCCAAACAAAGGACAGCTGGGGCTTCTAAACCATTACTGAAGAAACCTGAATAAGAAAAATCTTCTCTCATTCAAAAGGATTGCTATGCTAACTGCTCTCGATTGCATCCGCTAGTTTTGACTCAGATGAGATAGCTGCTACCATACTATGCTTTTAGGCAGCTATCAATCAAGATAATCTACTAAAAATCAAAGGCATGCTATTAAAATTAATAATCACTTTCAAATAGCTCAATGGATTTCATATTATCTAGATTTATTTTTGAACATTAAAGAACAGATGGTTATTAATGGTTCAATATTAGAATATACAATTTAGGGCAATCTGAAAACCTGTCAGTTGTCATGATTGCCATATGATAACATGTGGAATTAACTCTTAGAGACAGAGTGGCATACTTCCTTGTGGTGTAGACCTGCTAACTCTGAGGAGGGCAAATGCTGTTATGCAGTGTGCATCCCACTACACTGGCTTCATTCATATTTATGATATGATCTGTGATGTTGGTGCAATCAGTTTAGATCTCACTGTTATTTCAAAGAAATCTATAACTGAGCACAAGGCTGGATGCTGACAGGAGTTAATGTGGGCCTTACACTGTTTACAATTGCTTTCTAATCTACTAAATGGCTGTGAAAATTGATGCAGTTAGGAGTGTTTTTATACAGTAGCACAGATAAAGTGTTGTGCTGAAATAATCTCTGTAATGCTAAATTGAATTTTTTTACAGTGCTTTCTGTTTTCCTATTCATATGTGATTAAGTAGGCTCCCAATTTTATGCAAACCACTAATAAAAAAACCAAACCCCCCAGGTTATTACTGAATTTGTTTTCACTTTCAGAAAAACTATCAATTTATAATTATATATTAATTACTTAAAAAAATGTAACCATATATGAAATTAATTGGGATACCTTTAAGGATTTGGGGTAAATAGCTTACGGCCTTTGTATCACTCAACTGACTAAAGTTTGATTTCAAACTTTCAAACACATTGGCAGGGAGCTAGATAGAAGAAAAGAAGGCATCTGTAGGGACGGGGGGCCTACATATGGACATCTGCATTAAACTTAAATCTCACCATCAACAGTAGCCATTAATCATCATAGTTGCCAGGATGCTGAGGTGCCTTTTGGTCTCTGGCCTATGTGTGAGTGTAAACAGTGAACAACAGACCTAAGAATCAGGCAGCCCCAACTTTAATTTCACTGCATGCCATGCCTGTTTGAGGCTTGCCAAACAATCTGGTACCTATGGGCTTAAGTTGGGTGTTCCCTCTACACAGCCATTAAAAACAAACAAACAAACAAACAAACAAACAAACAAACAAACAAACAAAAAACCAAAGGGCAATGACTAAGTAAACAGCAAGTGTTCACTGTACCTCAAAACATACTGAAATTCATACTATTATTGGCTACTTGTTCTTTGTGCTACTTTAATTTCAGATGTCCACGAAGAGTGTTAGAGATTGCAGACATTTACACTTTCATCTAAAAATATTAAATACTCTCAAAAGCAGTGATTGATGCTTATGAATGGCATTTCTGGATTTTTAAAAAATTATTTTAAACTCTAATAGTCAAAGTTATAGATTGGAAAGAATAAAATCCTCAGTTCAACAAAACATATGTGCCCGAATATTCAGAGAATATTTACTTTGTTTCAAATTCCTTCAAGTCTGTCTTCCAATACCTATCAAGATAGTTCATGCTTTTTATGATTTTCTCTCTTCAAATTATTTCACTGACATTTATAAAGTGCATCATTAAGAAAATTAAATAATTGCTCGTCTAATCACAGTTACACTCTGAGCCTAATCTAAGGCTTCAAAGGTTTATCCTGGTTATAGTCCCCAGTTATCTGTAGTAAACTGTGGTCTTATCAGGGAGGCAACCAAAGTCACTCTGGAAAAGGGATAGGGAATTTTACTGTCTCGGAGAAAACAAATCCATAAATGTAGTAAGAACCAACTTTCCTGTAAAGCTGCTACACATGGACAAGAGGGCTGCTGAACACAGAAGTTGCTGAAAGACCTCAACTATGATAATATTTAACATTACAAAAGTCAGCAAGTGTCAGGAGAAATCCTTTATCTAACTTTTAAAAAGCATGGTTGTGCAAATATTACAGAGCAAACACCGAGAAGCAGAAAGATGCAAAATTAATGAGCAAAGTGATATAGTAATTGTGTATCCAGAAAAGAAATATCACAATAATCTACACTGCTGCCATTGAAGATGTAGGAGGGAAGCAATATTCTTATTGTCTTAAAGCAGCAATTTATTTTCTGTACCTAGCAGAAACACTATATGGCAAGAATTAGTAGACCTAAAATACTTAGGATGTTATGGTATAGTGTTCATTGAGGCAAAATGAAAAAAAAAAAAGATTCTGAAGTTAAATTGTACAACTTTTTAGTGCAATGTACCCTATCATTTTTGGTGTGTGTGTTAAAGTATGCAGTTTGTTTTTTTTTTTTTTTTAAAGTGATTCCAAAGGGTCAATCTTTAATAGCTATTCATTCATTTGTAGTTGATCTCAGCATGGATTAAGCTCTGCTCTAGGAAAATAACGCTGAGAAAATAACACAGAGCTCATATGATGGGGATAAAGCAGGAGGCAGTTCACAAGTGCCAACTACTGTAATAGAATCTATTAGAGTAAGACAGTATGTTAGGGTAAAAGAATGCAGAACAACAGTGTTGAAGTTTGAGGTAGAACTTTTTAAAAGGCTGGCCAAATCCAAGCCTGTCTTCTCAGGTGAAGAGGAAGCAAAGATTTGAGGGATTGGATACAAGGAATTTGCATATATTTCAGAGGAAAGTGGTCCACACTGAGTACTAAGGGCCATGTATTCTAGGAATGACGGCTGAAGAGCAAGGCATGGTGAGAATGGTGGAAAAGTGGCCAGTGAGGTGACAGAGGTTTGGCCTTTAGGTCTCTGATCCCAGTGAAGGGTGTGGAAAAGAATAATCTAATCAGACGCACTCTACCTGTGCTCAGAGGAGTGTGCAGGAAGGGCCAGTTAGGATTTGCACACTGCAGGTGGGATGGTGTTCTTAGATTTGTTTCACTTAGGGGATCTAGAGAAAATGTGAGGCACTGATCACTAAGGAAGACTTCCCAATAGATTTCCTTATGTCTTCTATTTTTCAGAAACTCCTCTTAGCAAAGACAGATTCTAATTTCTTATTTTCCTTCTTCAGCAATCCACTCTATTTTACAGCTGGATTTGCTCTACATCTTTTTAAGGTCCAGGACCTTTGAACAGTTTGAAATCAGAGCCCACAGGGGACATTGGAAGTTAGTGATATAACATCAGCTGAAATGTTGAAATCAAGACCTTAGCCAGGGCAATGCTGGACTTCCTGTGAGTGGGGGTTACAGTGACGGTTTTTCCTCCACACTTCTTCCTATAGCCTCCATGTCCTAAACCAGTACTATGTGCTCACTTGCTCCTGTGATATTCATGTTGTTCCAACCACACATGCTCTGTTAGCCCCAGGTGTGGCCTCTTCCCTGAGGGTTCATCATTCTCTATGGCTTCAACCCTGAGCTTTAATCCCAAATTTTATAACACTATGGTTAACACATGTCTGAGTTAAAAGCATTAGGGTTTTGGTGGTGTGTGTGTTCTAAGAATCCCTTATGCCCAAATACACATGCCTCCTTTCTTCCAAGGAAAATAATATCTCAGCCCTCTCCTTTACTTTCACTGTTTTAATTAGTGGCATCATCATCTTCTGATTTACCTCATTATTTCTATCATTGGAATAAAACAGTAATTCTAATAATAGCTCATCATCCTATAACACCTAATTATCCTCTTTTCATGTACCCAGAAATTACTCAGCCCGAAATCTTGATAATAATGGCAGTCAAATATTTCTGTGTTGAAATTTAACTCTACTGACGAACTCTTGGATGATATATACACATGTTCTTTCATTTGACCACAGTTATATATATATAAATGTGCAGGTGTGTGTGTGTGTGTGTGTGCCTGCACGTGTGTACACACAATGGAGAGAAATAAACTGCTATTGTGTTAAAGCACAGATATTCCAGGACTTGTCTTGATAAAGACTATTTGATTATCTTTGCTAAAACAACAATAAAATTGATTAGAAGATTATTTTAGTATTCAGATTATTCTGAAGTATAGTAGAAACTTCTATTTCCATTAATATTTATCAATACTATATTTGATAAAATGTGTTAGGAAGCTTGTTTACTTGGTAAAAAAGAACGTTTGTCAGACCAAGTTTCAAAGGTATTTATCTTTCACTATTTAAAATTTGATAAACAGAACTTTACTCCCAAACTTGACTCACTGTATATTGACATATATAGTAATATGTGTATATGTATAATTTATAGTGTCTGCTAAAGCTTTCATCTTCAAGTCCAACATATCATAAATCTAGAAAATGTTCTTATATTAGTGTTCAATATGGATCCTTGGTTCCATTATCCTGACGTATAACAAACCCACTGAAAGTAAATGTTTGAACTATACCATAAAATAGTGTGTTGACCTTTTTCTGTAGTTTTAACTGAAGGTGGCCACTGTATGAATTGGATGTTTCCTTACAAGACATTCATAAAATTTACTTTCTGCCTACAGCTGGAATAGGTATGTGAGTTTCAGAGACACTCATAAGGCGTTAGGATGAGAATCAGAGTTACTACATCATATTATAAATGCTTGGTTCTCGCGTTCCCCAATGTAGTCTAGATCAGTTTCAAGTCAAAGGTCACGTTTGTCTTGGTCTCTCTGAATTTTTCCAGTAGCTAACATAGAGCCCCACGATTATAGCTAATACTCAATATTTTTTTTTTCTGAGTGAACAGGTGGAGGTAAAGAATATATAGTTAGAATTTTTATTTGCAAATTGAGACCACTCTAAAGTGTGGATTCCTACCGTGGAGATTATGAGTGCTTTTCCTGGGAAAAGCGCTCAGAATGTTAAATTTTTAAAGAGACATGTATATCTCTTAAAGTGTTAAAAAGCCATTGCTTTGAAGTCCTGCAGGTACATGGTCTCTCCCCACTCCCCTGCTACTCACTTCAACAGTCATCATCCACTAGCCTGCACAGAACTGCAAGGTCCTCCCTGGGGACGCTCATCAATTTATTCTTTCCTACTAGAAAGTTTAGCGTTCTCTAAGACCTCTGATATTTGACAGAGTACTGCCTTTCTCCAGATTATTTGTAGAAGTGTTAAGTAAGCCTAGAGCTAATGTCAATCCCTGAAGAAACCTACTCCTTAAACTTCTCAACCTTTTCTCCTCACTGTTTGTTTTCCTTTTCTAAGACAGTTCTTTTACCATGATCAAACTCTCATCCAACCCCAAAGAATGGGGATTTACTATTTATTTTTCTCGAACTTGGCTGCAGAAACTGCGCTTTCACACATTTGAGAACAGAAACAGGATGTAAAATGCCTATGCATCCTCACTTCATTTGTCATGAAGAAATGCTCTCTCTTTATTGCCTAACACACAGTGCCAAGAACACTGAAGTATTTGTCACTAAAAGAAAAAGTACATGCATACAGTTAATTTCAGTCTTTAAAGAAGAAAACATAAAGAAATCAGAAATGATTAATTGTATTGATCTTGCTAAATACTGTATTTGGTGTTGAAGAGCTGTTATGAAAGCTACTTTATGCTAAGAAGTTGGGAAAAGAGAGGGCATTTTGGCTCAGGGTGGTATTTCATGCCTATAATTCTGACATTTGGCACTTGGGAGACAGAGACAGGAGGATCTTCCTCAATGTGAGTTACAAGGCAGCTTGGGCTACGGGGTGAGACCCAAACTGGGAAGATGAGATGAATCAGCAGGAAAAGCACTTATTGCATAAGGCCAGTAATCTGAATTCAATAGAACCCACATTCAAAAAAGCCAGCTACAATGCTGTGCTCCCATAATCCTAGTACTCCTAGGGGGAAAATAGAAGCAAAAATTGGGGAAGTAACCTGATGCTCATATAAGCAACAGCAGAAAGAGAGGCCTTGTCTCAGCAGAATGAATAAGACAGACATCAGGAAATTGCCTTCTAACTAATCATGCACCACTTCAGGCTCCCACATCTCATGTGTGCACAAACAAACTTACAAATTAACAAAATACACATCTGAAAGATCATTTTCACAGTGCACACAGCCCTTCCCTGACCTTCACACAGTGCATTTGTGACATATAATAAAGGCATTATATAGCTTTATATAAGAAGTGAGGTGTGTGTGTATTATTCCAATAGTTACATCATGCAGAGTCCCAGGACGGCCAGGGCTACACAGAGATCAATACAAATTGAAGTAATACTTTGAATAAGTTGACTTAAATAAAACCATAACAACTAATTTCATTTGTTTAAGTTGCATAAATGTCATACTGTAACTCTTGGACATGACCCTGTTAAACCTTTTGTTACATTGCATGTATATGTTATTTTTCGCCTGGAAATTCTCTTTTATTTCTCCTTGTATTTCTGACTGGGTAGTTCCCAATGATCATTCAGCTCAACACTCCGGTCACTACTTGTCTGAAGTGCCACTTTTCCTATTGATAAGTTTTAATTTTCATACTCCACACACCCATTTTATCAGTTTCCATTTGTGTCTTTAAATGGATTCTAGTTTGTTGGTGAAACACATCTTTCATGTTTTCCTGTCTCTTTTCCTTTATTTGATGGAACATTTTCATCTCAGCACTTAGTTAATGTTGCCAGTATCCTGAGCATCCATCTATATACCTATCTCTTGTGCACATGAGTGTTTTTACACCCTAGTTTTTTTTTGTCATGACTCATATTTTGAGCTAAAATCATATGTATATACCTATGTTGACATATATAGCAAAGAAGAACAAGACCATATGATTCAATTTTCTGTCCCAAGAACAAAGGGCGAGTGGCAACATTTCAATCCAAGCACAGAATGGGATAACCCTGGGCTAAGCTACAGCTTTTAGAAGACTCGTGCTTCTTTGATCTGTTCTGTTTCTTGGGGCACAGCCCTCTGGGGTTTTCCTCCAATGGCTTGGCAGGCTATAAATTCACTGAGAGTAAGTTCAAGTCTATGCTGGGGCCCTTCAAGACCCTGTTCTTGCAGGGTAGCCCCGCATAACTGTCCAAATTTGGTTGGTTTCTTCATCTCCCCAATGTGCAGCCCACTGGATCTCCAGACCCTTGATCTGGTGGCTATGGAAACATCCCAGTGAAAGGTAGACCGCTCTTAAAACTTCATTTTTCTCTCCTTGTTCCTTCCAAAGCACTAGATGATTATTTGTTTTGTCTGGCATCCTACTTGTTCTTGGCAGGCCCGCGGATCTGCCATCACTCCACCCCCAGGTAGAGGCAGAAGCATCTCTCCAAATTTTTAACCACCCAGAACACCATGTATTTTGTTTATTTAGTTTATCAAGTTTCATCCTAAGAATGTAACTTCTAGATGTGACAGAGGCTTTAAGAAAACATGGAAAGAAGAATTAATGCCTTGCACTGTATAACTGACAGGAAAAGACAAACCTGAACAAATAATATTTTTAAAGTAAAAACAAATGGATTTGCCTTCTGTGGTTCAGTTCCAAGATGGAGATTTATTCTACTCTAATTTTTTAGGTTCTCTTATGTGTTAAGAGTCGAGCCCTCAGAAATGAACACAACGTACTCCACATCTTAAATGGGAACTAGTAAAATAGAGGTAAAGACCGAAGCATAGGAACAAAATAGAACGCAGAAATGCCATCTATTTCTCTGACTCACGATGAGAACAGTGACAGGGTTTTCACGTCAAGACCCCAGCGGATAGAAAATGTCTTCTTGATAATCTTTCTCCCTGGCTTCCTTCTCTTGATTCTGTTAAAGGAATCACTCATTTCCATAACATGCTTCCTGTCCTGCAGCAGCTACACTTCTAATCCTAACAGTGCTGAGTATTTTCTCAAAAGTTGGTGTAACTTCAGAAATAGTCAGGAGGTCTACAGGGGTAGCTAGATAAAACAGCAAAAATTACTTCAAATCAAAGATGGGAAATTGAGTGAGTAGGTTATTTGTGTGTTTGGTAGAATTATTCAAGGCAACTTGAAGTTACTTCCAATTGTATAAGTATAAAAATATCGTGGAAATCTGTGTATTGCTGTTTCTTTCAGTATTTTATTCCTGTGGTAGAATGCATAATACTCACAGTATATAAAACCCATTGAAGGATACTAATTAAAGAGTACAGGAAAGGCTGGGGAATGGCTCAAGGGGCGAAGTGTTTGCGTAAGGATGAGTTTAACCCCAGAAGCTATGTGAAGTCGAATGTGGTAGCACACAGCTGTAATCCTAGTGGGAAGGAGCAGGAGAGTCCCTGGAAGCTTGTGTGGCAACTAGAACAAGATACCCTGTTTCAAACAAGATGCTGGGTAAAAATGGCACCTAAGGTTGTCCTTTGACCTCCATATGCACACTGTACACACACACACACACAGACACACACACACACACACACACACACACCAGAGAGAGAGAGGGGGAGGGGGAGAGGGAGAAGAGAGAGAGAGAGAGAGAGAGAGAGAGAGAGAGAGAGAGAGAGAGAGAGAGAGAGAGAGAGAGAGAGAGAGAGAGAGAGAGAGAGAGAACAAGAGCAAGGAAGCGAGAACAGGTTAAGGAAAGAGAGAAAGATTACAAAAAGAATATGGGGAAGAATTTATTGGGAAATATACTAGTAACTGTTATGGTAAAAACATCAAGATTTTCAGATGCTGTATTTCATAGCTTATAACAATTCCCTTTGTTAATGTTAAAAATAGTTTTTAGAAAAAATCCCCCTCGTTTATTTTAATGTGTGCAGGTCTTTGTCTACTGTACGTTGGTATGCCATATAGGCACAATGCCCTTTGGAGCCAGAAGGGGTCATGTGGTTGCTGGGAATTGAACCCAGGTCCTCTGGAGGCGCTGCCAGTGCTCTTAACCATTGAGCGATTTCTCCAGCTTCATAAGCATTTCTTTAATACTGCACCCTTCTATTCTGTGTCTCACAATATGAAACCATGTGCACAGAGCCTTAGCTTTTCCTCACTATTGATGGATTTGTCTATGTGTGTGTTTCCTCACTGTCTAGTAAGTCTAAACATCTGTATATTACATAACCTTAGTTTATTTGCTTGAAACAAGGTTTCATCTATCCAGGCCGTCTTCTACTGCCACCTCCTCTGTGTTGGACTGCAGATGTGCAGCACCACTCTTGGCCACTGTATAATTTTCACACTATCAAATGTGAAGTGAGAACACATATAATAAGACACTTCCCCTCCCATTTTTATTTGAGGGGTACTAGGCCAAAGAGTGAAGAGGAATACAAAATGTTTAAGAATATAAATAAAATCAATCACAGAACTGAAAGCTGTCTGCTGATAATGGTGATAAAGTCACTGTTTCCTAAGAAAGACTTATAAGAGGTTGTGATATAGTTTTATATGCTACCATCAGACTCCAAATCAGAAACTTTAAAGTATTCATAACCCATTAAGCATGGCTTTCTATACTATTTTTTTTTAAGATTCCAGAACAAAATAAGCTTCAATTATGGAAGGTCTGCCTCCTTTCCTCTTCCCTCCCTTTTATTTCTTCCTGTTAGCCATTCTCAAATTACTTTTTATAACCCAGATGAGTTACTTTAGCATTTTTGAACAATAAAGACAAATTGATTTTTTCAAATTGAAGTGACTAGCAAACTTCATTGACATTCATAATAATGTTTTCCATGGAAATAGTTTGGTTAGAAATGACACATGCACAGAAATTGAAGGAAGTAATTATGATTATATTATTAGCAGTTATTGTGGCAATAATTCTGGAGAATGGTTATATCCACCTGTCTAAGAAAACAGACTTTTACCACCAAACGAAGTCATATTCATTACATAAAAGAAGCGATTAGGATTTAATTGTAAAACCAGCTGACTATGCTACAAAGCTCCAAGTTTAAGTTTTCATGCATTTTTAAATATTTTGGTCTCAAAACATTGAGCAGCTGACGATTTTCCCCAAGAGAACAGTTCCTTGAAGAGAAAAGCAGTTAGAATACGAGTGACCGGCAATCAGTAATCATTATTTGGTACATTAAATGCAGCGGGCCTGTACCTGGCTATGTGATTTAGAAACTGGTTAAAGATCTGCAAAACAAGGCCTTCTCAAGTTAAATGTGCGGGCCTAGAGACACAAAACAGACATCCTCAGAGTTCTGACTCTTCAGGAGAAAACTGGAAAGTTAAAATTGGTAACATTTTAAAGATAATTGGAATCAAAGGGATTGAAGTAGAAAATCTGGTATTTCTGGCACTTCTCAAAGTTTCTAACTTAGATGGGCTGATGACACATTGCCCATCAAGGTTTTATGTTTCTACCAAGATGTCTTAAATATTTGCTACAATTTGTACAAAGTGCAATTAAATTCTTCAGCTGGAAGAGAAGAAACACTAAGGCGTTGAGGACAGAGGCTCTATGTAGTCTCTTCATTGCCGATTCATCCATACTCCATAGCTATGGCCCATAGACCCTTCCTTCTCTCCACTGCTGCAGACAAACTTCCTGAGATGCAAGAGCCAGCTCATCCATTCTTCCCCATATCGGACAATAACCCAAGAATTCATGAGTTGCTGTCTAATATCACCCATTGCTTCTACTTCATCATCAGAGAAGTCTCCTCCTGCAGCAGATGGGAACAAATACAGAGACTAATAGCCAGACAACATACAGAGAGTGAGAGACAGCAGAACACTCAGCCCTAATGGGATGTTTGCATCAAATCCCTTTCCTCAGGACTCAGGGAATTCTACAGAAGAGGAGAAAGAAAGATCCTAAGAGCCAAGGGATGGAGGACGCAAAGGGAAGGTCCTTCTAACACACCTGGATCGACACACACAGGAATAAGAAGCATGCAAAGGGCCGGTGCAAGTCTAGGCCAGACGGGGTCCTAGTGCTGCGAGGGGAAGAAGACACACAGCCCCATCGCTAAACCAGCATCTATTTCCAATTGCTAATCACTTGCAAAGAAAAAAAAAAAAAGGTTTTCTCCAATGGAGTCTTGCAGGCCCAGCAGTAGACGCCAGCACCAAATGAACTCACTGGTATGTTTGGAAGTGTCCTTTCCTTTCTTCCCCGTCTCCCACGCTTTGTCTGGGCATAGAGATTCTGACTGTGTCTTTACGAGCCTTCTGCCATGTGAATATGAGTGTCTTTTTGTCTGTGTGTTTCCTGTACTTTCTCTTTGGCTCTATTTTGGGTGGGTTCTCTTCTGGCTTGTTTGTTTTGTTATTATCATTAGAAGTACATTTGTATTCCAGTGAGAAAAATAAAGGATGTGAATCTGGGAGGGAAGAGTTGAGGGAGGGGAAACTATGATAATATAGTCTATGAAAAGTCTATTTTCAATAAAAAAAACACTGCACACACACGAAGAGAGAGAGGGAGAAAGACAGAGGGGGGAATCATAACCATCGTAGACAAGAAAAAATGCTTTAAAGCTATAATTACCAAACACACAAACTTTGATGCTGAATTTTCATCAGTTTCCAGGAAGTAACCACTTGACACACATAGGCTCATCAAAATTTAAGAGAAAATGCAGACTTATCCACATTGAAACAAATTCGCACCTGATAAACAAATAGCAACCATATGTCATTAACATTCAGTTTTGGGTAAGTCTGTATGTCTATAGAATCTCATTACTAACATAATTTACTCTTATTAACTTGATCTTATAAAATAACAGACTGGTAACAACCAAGATAGAAAATCTGTGCTAAAAAATACCCAGGTATATTTACAAACATCTATTTATAACAAGCTTTAAGTAGAAAACATTAAAATAGAAAATGTTTCTTTGTGGGTTTGTGGACTATACCTTATCTACAATGTTGGTATGATTAGTATTTAGAAGTAGAATTCTCTTGCCAGGATGTTGAAATTTTTGCATATATACAGTGCATTGCCATAGGGATGATCAGGTCCAAACAGAAAATTCCTGTTTCAGGCCCATGTCTCATACATGTGAGAAACAATGACCTCTACTTCCTCAGAAGAGAACTGGAGACTCAAGAGCCCTAAAGCAAAGCAGTTGATGTTACAACTTTGCAAAGTCGGGCATCTGCTGAGAGAATCGGGTGGTGGTATGCTGATTTGGTGTCAGGCAGTAGTACACGGGTGCAATGGCCTTTGCATATTAAATCACATTTCTTTGCTCCTAGAAGCCCTGACTGAGCTCACTGCCTATTATGCCCCCTTCTCAAACTTACCATCCTGTCATCACAGGATGCAAATGGAGAGTCTTTCCTTTCCTGGTATGTAGGGTGGGTTTCATAGCACGTGTCCTTTAACTTTTCAACCCGGGGTAAACTGATCTTACCTAGATAAGCAAAGATTTGCTGCCAGGTAAGAAAGACAGGGGCTGAGGGGTTCCTGCTCATCTATGATTCTCTGATGAGTTGTAGCTATAATGAAAACGGACCCTAATGATTTCTTTACTTGAACCAAAGGTAATTTTATATAGTAGTTTCAGTGTATCTGTGTTTTCATTGAAGCCTATCACATGCAGTTCATTGTGAAGTGTTCTTTCTCATGGTGTTCAAGTTTGAATTTTGTATTATTAAGGATTACATATTTTTGAATAATGGAGGCTAAATTTGTACTGTTATTTCAAATATATTCCCTACATTTAGAGGTAGTTTTGAAAAAGACAAAAAATGATAATCAAAAGGACAACTTGAAGTTCAGTGAACCCATGATCTCAGGACTCAGGAGGCTGAGGTGAGAGATAACAAATCAGGGCCCAGGTAGTAATGTAGTAAGACTATTTCTCAAAACCTAAACAGTAAACCATCCCAACAGTACACAAAACACCAAAATCCCCTTTCTTACAAGTTGAAGCATGCAATTTAGAAAATTAAAATAAAAGAATACATTAAGAATATTAATTAAATGGTGATTCGAATTACTTACTGCTAAAGTGGTCAAGGAGAAGTTGAGAAACAACCTCCTCAATTAATAATGTTGGTAAGAGAGTGGTTCATCACATAGGACAAGGAATCGAAGACTTAATTCCATCTCCACAAAATAAACACTGGCTTCCTACCCATGACTGCTGTGATCAGTTTAGAGACAATATATATAAATATCTTAGTATAGCACTTGGCCAATAATCTAAGGACTTAATGGATGCTGGATATTATTATTATATTAATTGCTCAACTTGCTTACTACCTTTTTCATGCTTTTCCACATAAGCTATGCAAATGAACAAGTAAATACAAAATTAAAACCAAAATAAAAAAATGATACTAAGCTCTAAATTCTCCCTGAAAGTTTAAAATAAGACAAATTGTTACTGAGTAAAGCTCTATTTGACATCAGTTTTGTTTCCTCGGCCAAAACAGGTTTAGCTTGCATTTTCAGATATGAACAAACAAGCGTTGCTTTTGGACTTCAGTAGAAACTTGCTGCCCCCAAACTGATTTCCTGAAATAGTTAGATAATTATTGTATACTTTTAAGTAGGTTTGTTGGTGTTGTTGAACTGTGAAAGTAATTCAATGTTGAACCTATAAAACACAGTCTCCCAAGGTTCAAGATTATGTGCTCACAGTGACTTTGTTTCCTAAGAATGGAGCTTAACTTAATTTAAAAATTTCTTGTACTGGACAGTCCTTGAAGCTCTGAGGGACTTTCTTATTCATAGCATTGCTTGGCAAAGCAGCCAGGAGCCTTTTTTGTGTGTATGTAATTTATTATTCCCACCTAATAAGTGTCATAGCCTAGAACTGTACATCCCTTTCCATTGGCTCACCTACACCCTGGATTGCCATCGCTGCCACCACTAACACTGCCAGGGCCATTACCATCACCACAGCAGAGAACTCCTAAAACTGTACCACTAACAATAGCTAAGAGTAAGCTGACTTCCGGTTTTTAAATTTTCTACAAACAATTACAAAGATCACTTATTTAACAAAATGTAATGCACTTTTAAATAAATTTTGTATTTTCAAATCTATTTTTAATGCTTCATATTTTGAGATTACAAAAGAATTACATCATTCCCTTCCTTAATACATCTGAAGAATGTGAGGGGCAGTACTGAAATAATTATTCTCATATATATGTACATATATATATATACACACACACACACACACACACATATATATATTACATATTATACTTTCTCATGTCTCTCTTCTGATTAGTTTCCCTCCTCCAATCCCTCCCAGATTCAGACCACCTGTCCAACTCCAGCCTTCTTTCCCTCTCTTTAGAAAACTTCGAAGGAAAGCTTCTATTAAACTGAACTGATTGTACGATTCCAAATTGGAAATACCACTTTCCTCTTCACCTACCTTTACATACAGCATATGGTTGTCACGGCTTCTCATTCATCTAACATTGGTTTAATCATCGATTCCTGCATCTTAATGAGAGTAAACCATTGCCTCCGTGTCTGAGGAATCATTCACCCCTCACCTCAAGAAGATAGCATAAATTACCAGCTATCAAATACCTCCTTTGTCTACTAATATTGGTGTATTATGCAACCAAACAAGTCAGTAGGTGCTGAGATTCCTCTTGGCTTCCTAAGAAGAGAATTTAAGTCTCATTGGCCACACTGAGATGTAATGGGACAGTGTGAGGGAAGATGTGTAGTGCTAGTTTTGGGGAACCATCTTCTTGAGGTGTTTTGAAGTATATGAAAAGATGGTTCTGGTGAGTACTTTGTAATGGGAGAGAATAAGTTTACAGGAAGAACATTTTAATGTAGATCAATGACAGTCGAGACAAAGCAGTTCAGATCTTAATGCATAAAATACATAATTTAACAGATAACCTTGACCATATGTTATAAGCAATTGATTATAAACACACTAAATTGCTGTTGGTAATTTTTAGATCAAAACACTGACTCTAGCTTCCTAACATTCACAAGTATGATGCTGGACTTGAACATCTAATAAACATAAAAGAGATGTCAGTAAGAATGTCAACAACAAAATCCAGGGTCGTGCTCTGTGCTATATGAAAACCCTTCCTATGTGGAGTGCTCAAAAATCCGGCATAGGTTGTATTGTCATGTGTCTTACAAACAGGAAACTGAACTTTAAATTGCTTAAATTATTAAAAAAACATGGCCATATTATGGGTAGCTGAAGTTGGATTTGAAACCTAGTCTGTAATATTATTGCTTTCCTTAATACATATATAATGGATAGGTCTGATAGAATTATTGTGAAAAAATGTACTCACTGGATTCTACTTTAAACGAGATCAACCAAAGCAAAATTGAGTCTTTGGCACTGCACATGATTCGATCAGCTCACCTTTATAATGCGTTTGTGGCTACAGTGACAGATGTAAGTATAAAAAAATAAAACCTATTAAGAATAATAAAATAATAAAATACTCTCCTTTAATTTTTATTTCAGTTTCATATACCATAGTAACTGAGAAACCCAGATCAGCACAATAGAAAGTATGGCCCTGAAAACTTCAACACACTGAGAAAATCTGTTAAAAACACCTGCACTGATCTGAAGATAAAGTCCAGCAGTTAAAAGCACTGACTGCTCTTCCAAAGAACCCATATGGGGCATTTCATGACTGCTTTTAACTCCAGTTTCAAGGTATGTTACACCCTCTTCTGGTCTACAAACACACACACAAACACACACACACACACACACACACACACACACACACACACACACACAGAATTTTTTAAAATTTGCAATATAAAATTTCATGAGAGTTGATACTTATGAAAAGAAATCTGGACTTAATTAATTAATCCACACTGGGTTTATTAAATAATTACAAATTTCTGTAGGAATTAAAAATGTTAAACATTTTCTTAGTTTAGTTTTATTTGCTTATTTTTATTTCTAAGGACATTTTGCCTGCATATATGTCTGTGTATCATGTGTGCCTGGTGCCAGTGTAGGCTAGGAGAGAACACCAGATCCCCTGGGACCAGAGTTAGAGATGGTGTGAGTTGCCATGTGGGTACTGCAAAATGAATAGAGGTCCATTGGATGAGCAGCCAGTGCTCTTAACTGCTGAGCTTTGTTCCAACTCCACATTTTAAGTTTTAAACAGATCAATATTCATATATACTTATTGAAGTTTTAAGGACTGTAATCTCCATGCTCTGTAGACGAAGTGTTTTCTCAGAAGTCTACATCCTGGTGCACACAGTGTAGCTATCTACTAACCTGTCACCTTCAGCTCCACCCAGTATCTCATGGTGGCAGGATTTTCTCAGTTCCCAGTCTTGAATTAGCCACTCAATATCTATTTCTTGTGGACTAACCAAAGCCCGGAATACAGTCCTGAGGACTTGGATCCTTACAGAGAACCCTGCTTGCTAGCCTCATGCCTGCGCTTAGGTTACAAATGATTACACAATAAAATGCCATATCTGTAGACCAAAAAACGATTATCTTTTTTAACCATACCAAACAGTCGTTGACTTTCACACAACACCACAATCCCACCGCAACAGTTTAGTGGCAAACAAGAAAACTGAAAATCCAAAAGTGGGACCCATGGAATTATCCAGCTAGCCTACCCCGTCTGCCAGCCAGCCAGACAGGTGTGGTGGCATATGCCTGCAATTCCATCGATGACTACTGTCGAAAGCATCATCAACTGTACTGAAGGTACTATTTTGGATTTCCTCACAAAGACAAAAAGTAGAATTTTAACAACAGACAGACAGAAAATGAATACTTACTGAGTTGGTTTATAGCAGTCACTACCCACCATGGCTCTTTCAGAGTACGCCATTTCCAGATTTCTAAGAACTCTTTACAGCTGGTTTAGTTATCCAGCTTTGCAGATAAGGCCAAACAGAGTTAAAGGCCCCACAGCATATTCTGTGTGATACTGTACTGACTTCAGTTATTCAAAACTACACACTCAACTCTTCTCCTCAAAAGGACTACCACAGAACACAGACCACCAAAATAAGGTCCAAATCATTTAGAGCAAGTGCCTTGGAAAGGCATTGAAATTACCAAGCTATGATCTTCTTGTTCTAAAATGTTCATATATAGCTCAAAACAATAAGTAGAGGCTTAGCACATCACAATCCATTCATTTTTTTCAGAAGCAATGATGATATTTAAGGCAAATCACTACTAATTATAAATTACAAAATGTTATTAGCCAAATAAAACATACTCTCTAATCCCATATTAGCTCCTAAATAGGAAAGGCCTAATAGATTCAAATAATGTATTTATTAAGATATTAGACTTGAACAAAACCAATGAGTCATTGCATCAAACATTTTGTGAGGGGGCAGATTAGAAGAAATGGTATAGTGCATGGCATGCCACAGTTCCCTGGGGCCACTAGGATGAATGAAAAGTTGCTGGAAAGAGGGAGGAGTGAGGTGTTTTTTTGTTTTAAATTGATTTTTAAGGGGGTTCTTTCTGGAGGGGTGGGGGGAAGGAAATGGAGGAATGGGAGGTGAGCAGCATTGGGTGCATAATGTGGAATTCCCAAAGAATCAATAGAATTATGTTATATATAAAAACAGGTGTTAGATAGGAAGGATACTACCAAAAGCAAGATTTTGAAGGCACACTGTGATGCCTTCAAATAATATGTCTTAGAAATAAACATTAATGTGAATAGATGTACTACTGAGTAATAGGTGTAACTGAGACATTTTCAATGCTGAGATTTTGAAAAGGGCAGAAATGAGCAAAACCATTGAGGAGAAGGGAAGAGAAGGGAGGAGAGAGGAAGAAGAAGACGGCAAAGATGATGGAGAAGAAGAAACCATTATTTAGTAAATTTTTTGGAAGTCTATATTCCTGCAGCAATATTTTGAGCTGGTTTTCAATCACCACAAATATTAAAAAATGACTTTCTGTATATTTTTAAAAAGCTTGTGTAAGAAATAATAGCTACTTCACACCTGGATATTTTAATGACAGCACCTGAGGGTCTATTTTTTTCCTTGACATTTAGCTCATGGTCACTCTCTGATAAGAAAATGCATCTCTCTAAAGAGCACTCACACTTCCCTTTAGCATAAAAACTAGGAGGTTGCTCTTTTTCTGATGACACACTATACAATGGCTTACTTTTCAGAATATTTCCCCCTTTGGAATTAAGCCATAAAATAAGATGCCTTCCTTGAAAAACAATATATTAGTACAGTAGGAAAAATTCACTCATGTAATTTGAGTTGAATTAAAGCATGTATAATAAAGAGCCATACTTTTACTTTGGGAGGATGGCTATAAAGCAAAATCCTTAATATTAGCTCTATTTCCCATTTCTAGGTAGTTTTAGTCAACAAATAAAATCCTGTGATTTAAGGAAGGATGGATTAGCATAACTCATGGCATGTTTCTGGGCAAAACAGTGAAATAAATGAAGCTTGCCATTGGCGGCTGTTGTTCCTGGTGAGTGCACTGCTGGCCACGTGGCTGTGTACTCAGGGTATTTCTTTCTTTTTTGTATTTTTTTGTCTTTAAAGAGCCATCCCTTTGGGGTCATTTTAGCCTTGTTTTTCCTCAGTAAATTCAGAAATGACAGATGGTAGCACTCCAGTAACCAACATGAATCTGGAAGCAGCTTAAGACTTAGAAGTTAAAGAGTTCTGACAGTTTTGTCTTAAATGTTTCCCCCCAAATATGCTGAAGGTGGAACCATTAGGTAATGTCCTTATTGTGGGAATACCTAAGTTATAAGTCAGGCACCCTTCTTTTCGAGTGCTCTCTTGCCCATGTAATGATTGAGCAAGAAGGCCCTCGCTAAAGGTCTACACACCTTGACTTTAGACTTTCGTCCTCCAGAACTATGAGCAAAATCATTTTAGTTTGTATAAATTACTCACTGTGCAGTATTGAATTATGGTGTCTTAAGATAATCTACATCAGAAGGGAAGCGCTCCCTCCCTCCCTCCCTCCCTCCCTCCCTCCCTCCCTCCCTCTCTCTCTCTCTCTCTCTCTCTCTCTCTCTCTCTCTCTCTCTCTCTCTCTCTCTCTCTCTCTCTGTAAAGCCATTAAGCCATTGTAGAATCTTATCATAAACATTAGGGTGAATGCCTCTGAATTTCTCTACTTAAGCCAAAAATATAAATGTGATATGAGTCTTCTCTTACAGACCTTTGAAGCTAACCCTGAGCAATGTAGATTTTTGTAAGGGAGGGAACACTGGAAGACCAGAAACCAACTGGGAAAGAACTTTGCCCTAAAGTTTTCTTTTTATTGAAAATTTAAACTTTAATCTATTTGTATGTATTAATCAAAAGTCAATTTCCAAAAACTTGAAAAACTACTGTTAAATGGAGCCTGAGTGTGCAGCTGAGTCTTCTACATGTGGCTGGTGCTTGCAAATGCTGTTTGAGTAAATAAAACACATTACCACTGCAAAGGTCTTCTCTTTGTGTGTGCTTGACAGTTATTTATAAAACTGAATATATGAGGAAGAACTTAAGGAATAGCATTAGAATTTCAGAAGATTGGTGGTTATTTAAGATAGTAAGCAAACATTATAAACACATTTATACATATGCTGTGTCCTAGTTTCCTTTGCAACTGAAGTAACATATATAATTTCTTAAAGTGAAAATTGAAGTATCTGGATGCTATATTAACCATTCCTGTGATAGTTACAAGACACTTGGGGCTAGCTCTTTAAAAGTTTACTTGGTCCACTGTTTTGTGCACTGAATCATCACACTGGCTCTGGTGCATCCCTGGTGGGATAACTTCACAAATTTTGTGACATGGGTAGAAACATGAGAGAAGAGAAAAGAGAGTGAGGGGGATACAGTGGGGCCAGAGGAAGAGAGATGGAGACATCACATCTCTAGACAGAAAAGCCATGTGTGGTTGTGAGGGTTGTGAGGGGAAGGCCCTACCACCTTCCATCAGGCATAACCTCTGAATCAAGTTTCCCGCATATGGACCTCTAGGACACAAGCCAAATCCAAATCACAGCACATAGAGTACTGTGTAGAGTTATGGCAGTTAATTTCTTAGTTTTGTTTTGCTTTTTGTTTTCTTTTTTTAAAAAAACCATAATATTGTATTCAATTAGCAATTTGGAAGAATATACCTTACTAGATACGAACATGACTAAATCTTCATACTGAAAATTTTCACAAGAATATTTGTAAGTATTACATAAGCCACCAACTTTGGCTTATGTTTTATATAGTTGCTACAATACCACAGTTTTGTTCTATCAAAATCACAAACATTTTTCTCCAAAAGGGCTTATTAACAATTATAACAAACTTAGGTAAAATTTGATTAGAAAGGTTCAAATAGAATTTCCAAGTGAGGCCTTTTTACTGAACGAATGTATGGAACTTTAAAAAGACTGATAGGAATGTGTAACTTACTTTGTCAGCTTCATTTTTCATGTCTTGGTAATAAATGTTATTTTGATAAATAAGATGATTTTTATTGTGTTTATTGTGTTGTGACTTTTATACAATAATAATTTCTCAAGTAATATGAGAAGTACTCAAGCTGTTAACTTATGCTTCTTTTGGAGTTATCTGTCAACATCTGTACATCTGTACGGGAACTAGATGAATTAATGATCTGGGTTTCCCCATGGTCTATGAAAGAAAATCTCACAGTGAATAAAATCAGTGTAAATGCATTATAAATGCTCCTGGACTACGAATTCTATCCTATATTTTCTGACTATCTTTTACTTTATAATCATCTGACAAAATAATGGTGATAACACTGGAAAGAAGTACCATAGTTTGTACTGGATCTGAATATGCCCCTGTTGGTGTCCAAACTGCTGTAGCATCAACAGGTGAAAGGGCAGTCTTATTCTAGTAGGAGGCTTCCTGTGTGTAACAGGATCAGAGAGAATGAAGGTAGATAGCAGTTCTGAAATCAGCACCATGAAAGTGATGGCCACGATGGGACAATGTTTGTGCTTTAGGAGACTGGCTCTACTGGTCAGCAAAAGCAACGTGAAAGTCTCAAAATCAAGTAACAACTCCATGCAGCAGCTTTCATAGAGGATACAAAATTGCTCCTGTAACTTTATTTATAAGACATCTACTACCCCTTCCAAAACTACTACACTCAAGATCCTTTGGAATTCAAAACCAAAAAATAACTGGCCATTCTTCAAAAATGGGCAAGTGTCTTTACAGAAGGAAAGGATAATCATTAATTTGATGGTCCTCAGGAAGTATCTGAAAACAAAACACATCTGAGGTTCTCATGACATGTGCTTTATCAGCTTTTCCTCCCATTAGGTTCAGAAGAATTAAACTTGACTGCTACTTGTGAACACGGTACTGTATTCTGGTTATGAGAGACAGACACTCAAATGCCCAATTGAAACCCACTACTGGAATGACTGTAAAGTAAAAACACACCCAAAACTCGCTTGCAGTTTAGATGTGACTTTGTTGAAGTCTACAGATTGTTCAAGAAAATAAAAGCAGGAGCCATAGTTTTGCTGGTGGTGCTTGCATTTATTTTTTTATTTTTTCCTTCTCACAATATCAGCAAACCACCTGATACTGGGATAGCAGCTTTGTGAGACTCCAAGATAAGGAGTCTGTGGTATGCTATCCTGGAATGGGCTCCTGCAGGTGCTCTGCAGTCTTGCACCTAGCTGTAAGAGCAGTAGCTTTCTTGTCATGAGGCCTTCATGTCAAGGAATGGCACTGAGATTTTGCCAAGCATTTGAAAAATTTAGCAGGCTATTTTTCTATACCAGAAGAAGATGCAGTGGACTTATTGGCTTATATTTTAGCTTTGGCTACAGCTCATTAAAGTTGAATCTCACTGCCAGTCCTAATGTAACCTATTTAACATGCCTTTATAAGTTTTTTCTGTTTAGTTTAGATCTTGTTTTATGCAGAAGAACCTTCACCTGTGCAGTATGTTACCACATATACACACCTCTAAGAAATGAATTTTATATTTTGCAGTGAAGAAGGACAATGTAGGTTCTAAAGATCTGAAAGGGAGTGTATGCCAGAGTATTTTGGGAGTGAGGATTTAATAAAAGTTCCAGAAGTTTCAGATATATAAGAGGGATCTAACCACAGTCAGTCTAGGAGGATCAGAGATTCACACCTTTAATTCCAGCACAGGGAGTATCCTGGGAGTGGTGACCTACACCCTTAATCCAAACTGAGTTGGAGGTCATTTTAGATTATAGAAGGAGTTCCAGGCTCTCAGGCAGGCAGTGGTGGAGCCATGCCTTAACTTACCAAGAGAGTATTTAAGGCAGTCATAGAAAGACAGAAGTTAGAGGAAGCCAAGAGAAGCCAGGCTGAGGAAGCTGGAAGACAGCTGGGTAAGATCTGACTGTGGTGTTACTCTCCCTAGTATCTCCTACTTTCTTAGAGATCTATCCCTGAGTTTCATTCATTCGTGCAACAGAGGAACATGTGATGGTTCATTCTGGCTACAAAATACAGTTGACTGAGAAACAAAGGAGATTCCCGGGTATGTTTGTGAGGAAATTTTCAGAGACACTGAGATATGGCAGATATGCTCTGCCAATGAATGTATTCATTTGTTGGTGGGTTGATAATATGATGGCATCAGGAGGTAGTAAAAAGTAGGAGGAAGGGCCTATTGTAGGATTATGTTCTGGTACATTGTAAATATTTGTCCTCCTACAGGTTTAATAAAACACTGATTGGCCAGAAGGTAGACAGGAAGTGTGGGTAGGGATTTCAGGCTAAGAAAACTCGGGGGAGGAAGGAGTCAGAGAGAGACACCAGCAGACTCAGAGGAATGAAGTTGATAATGCTCTGAGAAAAGGTATGTCACATGGCTACATAAATTGATGGAAATGGGTTAAGATGAGAGAGCTAGCTAGCAATATGTCTGAGCCATGGGCCAATCAGCATGAAATTAATATAAGTTTCTATGTGTTTCTTTGGGACTTTGGGACTGCTGGTTCAGACCTCAGGGCTATACAAGAGCTAAGTAGCTGCAGATGAGTTTGGATCTTGGGGCTAAGCTGGGCCAGAAACTTCTTATAACAAGAGCCTTTGGATGAAGTTCAGAGGCATGCCTTCAGGCTCTAGCTTTCCTTGGCTTTTTCTATATATGTTTTTGTACTTTCGCTATTGCAAACTACCCAATGAGAGGTGACACACAGCTTCATTAGGCCCCTTCAGCCATAGTGTTCTTCCCAAACACATAGGGCCAGTAACTGCATTGATACCCATAAAACAATGAGCAAAATAAATTTTTCCACCTTTGTTTAATCCATGACTTTTGCTATAAAACAGAGCAAAGCTAGCTAATTCCAGGGGCTCCCTCTGCTGTCTCTTGCCTGAGAATGAAGGTGTGTTTTTGGTGACATTAGGATAGGTTTCAGAACTAAGGGTCCCACACTAAAAGTAATCTTTCAAGTATCTAGACTCTTAGCTTTGGTGCTTCCAGAATAACAGCTAACATTTAAACATCATGCACAAAAGGGCATGAGCACAGGAAGAGCCTACAGAGCATTCAAAGACGTATCCCTGTGGCTGCAGACTCACTGATTATCAGGTTTGTGAAATGTGTTACATCTATTCCTGCCATGAAACCAGCTAACTTTACACAAAGTATTATATCACTGATTAATTTGTAAACTTATTATACTGTGCATGTCCATGTCTGAATGGCATGTGTGGATACTGTGTGCTCTTTTCAGACCAACATCCACTCATGTGAAATATTCAAGTCTAGCAATAAATGATATTTCTGTTTGAGTATTATCTACTATATAAAAGATCACTGTTAAATTGTGTTTCACCAGAAAATATTGATATTTCTGCCTGTCCACAGGCTGGTATTCACAATACTTCAGGCCTCCATGATACTCCACAAGGTTTACATGCAAGCTGTGGGTTATACTGTCTGATTATGAAAGAAAAAAAAAAGCAAAATAAAGCAGCTGAAGTTTGAATTTCAGGAAAGCACATATAACCTTGTTAATTTAGATGTCCTCAAGTGTAATATAATTTACTCTAAAAGTTATCCATTGTTTTTGGAAAAATGTAACTGTAGCCGACAGTCCTTCATTTCTAAACTGCAGAAGAGCTTTTATATGCACTGCTATATACTGACGACAGACTACTCCAGTTTCACAACCTCACATTAACGGACTGAAAATACCAACATTCGCAGAGAAAAAGCATGTTTAGAGGGAGCCATTCAGGGGGTTAAACCAATGGGAATCCATAAGACAGCTCTTCCTTGGCCTTAGAATCACAGTGTTTCTTGGGTTTATTTCCATGAACCTAGATTCAAACACAGACTTGCCAATCTTGGTCACTCTATAACCAGCTCTGCTTCTTTCTGCCTAGGGGCTACTAGGAACATTAAAAAAAAAAAGCCACTGTGCTTAATCTTCAATTTCTACTTTATCGTTTAAGTACACACAATTTACTTAACAACCTTTTAAATGGGTCCTACGTTATCAAAGGAACTGGCCTTCAGTTGCCGTAGTCGGTGACAATCCACACCGCAGACATTACCTTCTGTGGTTTTGCATCTTTTGATGTGTTTTGCACCAGAAGCTACAGATTTGGCTGTCCATGGACACACAGGAGTGTGTCTACACTGTGACGCATGGGGAGTGAATGCCTAGAGCAGCAAAGCTATTCTAGAGTTTCAAACTTCATTTACGAAAGCATGTACTCTTTAACAGAGAGGGGGAACAACACCATGCAATTTAGTGTTGCTATTTGTTAAAGGCTGCTAAAGTGAAGAGAAAATGTGGCTAAACTCTGACATGTAACGCCCTACAGAAAGGAAGGCAATCTGCAGCATAGTTAAGTTTTGCTCAAGTCTGGACAGAGAACATGAAAAATTCTCAGACTGGCAATTCGCTGACTAGAATGCCACCGTATTTTCAAACAGCCTAATATATACATCAGTTGTTTTTCATAGGCAAAGAAAAGCTAAAGAAGACAGAGAGTCTGGAGATATTCAGCACAGCGTGGCAAAAACTAGCTGCTAGTTTCCTTCTGTATCTTGTCATATGCTTCCTCATGGAACTTAACAGTATCAAGAAGAAATAAACAAAAGAAAGAAGGATGGTCCGAGTTGGCTTGCATTAGCTGCTTGTCAGCTATAGTTTTCCTAACGAATTGCCCCCCATCTCACTGATTATAGTCTAACAGCTCTCATTAGTCAATGCAAATAGGACTTAGTGCCACCTTATTTACATTCTACTGCAAATAATTAGCATTTCATATTAGAACTTCTCAACTTGCAGCAAGACTGTCTGACATTATCCAAAACCATATTCCATATACTCTGCCTTTTTTGTTACAACAGTGTCACCAATGAGTTCTACCATGGCTTAAATTCCTGCTAATGCTGTAGCCTGGGATATCAAATGCTCAGTAATTAGACTTCGAAAGACTGCCTCCCCTAGTGGTAGAACTGTCTTAGAAAAGGAGAAACTGGGGTTCAAAATTTCTTATAGACCAATTCTCTATAATTATTGCCAAACATGAATGTGACCAATTTAAACAACAGCAAGAAACTGACAAAAAAGCTTTCATTAAAACATAAGAAGGCATAGAAAGAATATTACCTGCTTTGATGACTGATGTCTTTTTCTGCTAAAAATTTACAATTACAAAGATTCAAACTTGACTATTAACTTGGTAAGAATTATTGAAAACCCAGTGTCTATATTTAACAAATGGTAAATTCTATCAGATAAATTAGATTTTCATATTTCATGAGCATTATTCTTGAACATATATATATTTGATATAGAGATCCACACATATTATGTAACAAAATTACTAAAAGTATTTGGTAAAAACTAGCTATTTCTACTTTTAGGTAGAGACATGTATGAAACTATATATATATATATATATATATATATATATATATATGTGTGTGTGTGTGTGTATGTAGACATTTATAATTTTTTCAAATAAAAACAAAAGTTTATCACATTGCAAGAAGCAACAAACTGAATAATAAGCATACTGCCAATAGTTACATTTGCAGTCTAATATGTAATTGATGCTTTTCCGATACTCACCTATCAGGAAATCACTGAGTCAAATAATCCTGAATTGTGAATATTCTTCAGAGAGGAAGTGAGGTACTGCGAGTAGCAATTCTGGAAAGGGGATCTGCTGCCCCAGACAATGGCTAGGTCCATATATATGCCCTTATCATTCTGACCTTTTTCCTCTCTAGGCTTCATTCTGTGAAGCTCCTCACCCACTCCAGGCCTTTATTTTCATAAACTAGCCAAGCCTAGTGGGTCAGTTAAGCAACCCAGGTCTGCCAGCCCTTTTCACATTCCATTCATATGCCTTTCTTTATATGCGGATCTATTCTGAAAGTTTCGCTCTTCCAAGCCTAACCAAGAAAGGGCTCAAATACCTGATGCAGACACACATCATTTACAAGAGGGCTGATAAGTTAAGACTCTTCTGTCATATTTTAATTTCCAATTAATAGTTTAACAGTTCTCACTCAACATTTAGAAGAAATAGGCAAATGGTTTTTAAAACTCAATAGAATAAGAAAAATTAGCCTCAAGAGCAAGGCAGCATATACCAACATTAAAAATAAAAGTGTTTAAGACTTTGGCTAAGAGCTCCCAGAGAATGGAATAGAGATGAGAGGTTAGAAATCAATGATGATAATAGAGAGTACTCAGTTACAAAGCCCTTTCATATGTTACCTTTTCTATAAAGAGATTAAAGAACTTCAAAGAAACAGGAGCAGTCTCTTCTACACTAATGTTTTGTTCCTTTCCATATTTCTCAACGGGGGCAGTGAATTACTTCTGTCTGAAGAAGCTTCTTCAAAAACAAAGCAAATGTCTGTAGAATTTTCACACGTTCACTGTGAGCTACAGTCACAAAGTGGGTATTTACTCTGCCCTGGCCACAGCTGGTGCTCAATCCAGCCACAGTTTTTTTTTAGAGGGTATAGATGATTGTTCAGGAAACTGAGATAATAATTAGGTCCCATTTCTATAAATTCACAAAGAAAAAGAGTAGACAGCTAAGAAAGATATCCAAGCAAGAAGACTGTAAACCTGTTTGAGCTGATCCAGTGTTCTTCCTTCCCACATGATCTCGAAAATGAGCCAGAGTATTTGGACAGCCAGGCAGTAATCTTGATCACCACAGTGCCCTCCTTTTCAGTTAAATATAAGGACAAGCACCTGGGTTTGAGCTTCATCTCTGCTATTTAGCTTTGAGCAATCTCACCCATGAGCAATTCAACTTTGGTCAACTTATCCACTTTTCTGGACCGGAAGTTCCTCACCTTTCTGTGACAAATACCTAAGTGTTGCTGAGAGTTTTGTGATGATAAAATGAACAGGTGCACATAAGGGCAAAATAATGCCTTACACAGAAGCTACACAAATGTTGCCTAGCAATTCTCTTAGAAGAAGACATGATAGAGAGAATGTTGGTAGTTTGAAAGCACATAGAAATTTAAAGAGGAATCTAACTAAACAGGCTGGGCAACTGTAGAAAATGAAAAGAGAAATCATGAGTTCAAACATTCTCTTAATTTCTTGTTGTTACTACATCATTAAAATCTTGTAAGGAATTTCTCTGATGGCTAAGGACATTGAACATCTTAAGTGTTTCTCAGACTTTGGAGATTCTTCTGTTGAGAATTCTGTTTAGATCTGTACCCCATTTTTTAATTGGATTATTTGGTTTGTTGATTGTGGGAGATTATGTTGCTACGTTGTAAATAATTGTCCCACCCACTGGTTCAATAAAAAGCGCTGATTGGCCAAAGGCAGGCAGGAAGTGTGGGTGGGGCTACCAGACTAAGAAAACTCTGAGAAAAAGAAGCACAGAGCAGAATACCAGAGAGAAGAAGGAAGAAGCAGAGGACAACTATGCTGCTCTAAGGTACCAAGCCACATGGCTGAACAGGTTAAGAGTCATGGGTTAGTTTATGGGTAAAGAATTAGCAAGTTATATGCCTGGGCCTTAGGCCAATCAGCCTAAAACTATCGCATGCATCTGTGTGTCTCTGTAGGTCTGTTGGTCTGTGGGTCTGTGGGCCTAAACCTTGAGGCAAGGCCTGAAAGTCCAGGCCAGAAACCTCATACTACAGTTGATATATAATTTCTTGAGTTCTTTAGTGTCCTTTGCCTAACAGAAGATGTCTCCTGTGCCAATGCATTCAAGGCTACTTCCCACTTCCTCTTCATCAGGTTCAGTGTAATTGGATGTTGAGTCTTGACCAACTTGGACTTTATTTTGTGCAGAGTGATAGATATGAATCTATTTGCATTCTTGATTCCATCTTATACCTGTCAAATGGCTAAGATAAAAAACACAAGCGACAGGTCCTGCTGGAGAGGACGCACAGCAAGAGGAACACTTCCCCATTGTTGATGGAAGTATCTGTGGTAAACCTGTGCAGCCACTTTGTAGTCAGTGTGGTGGTTTCTTAAAAAAGAAGGAATCAATCTACCACAAATCGAGCTATACTACTCTTGGGCATATACCTAAAGAATGTTCAATCATACAGGCAACTATGTTCTTAGTAGCTTTATTCGCAACACCTAGAAACAACCTAGATGTTCTTCAATAAAGGGATAGATAAAGAAAATGTGCTACATTTACACAATGGAGAATTACCCAGCTGTTAAAAACAAGGATACCAAAAAGTTTGAAGGCAAATGGATGGGACTAGAAAAAAATCATTCAGGGTGAAGTAACCCAGATAGAGACAAACACGGTATGTACTTATACATAAGTGGATATTAGCAGTAAAATAACGGATAAAGGATAACTATGCTACAATCCATGGACCCAGAGGGACTAGGTAACAAAGAGGGCTGATGGGAGGTGTGAGTAGAGCCTGGATCACTCTGGGAAGAGGAAACAGAGAGTCTGTGAGTGGATTCAGAGCATGTGGGGAATTGGAATGTGAGTGATCAGGTTGCTCAGGAGAATAGTGAAAGAAAATACTGGAAGGGGGTGCATTTCTGGCTCAGGTAGAAACCGGTGCAAGGGGATCCTAGGAATCTTTAAGGATGGCTCCAAGTAAGCCTCTTAGCAATAGCAGATAAGTAGCTTGAACTAGTCATTTTCTGTAACCAGATTTGTGCCTGGCCCCATTGTCATCAGAGTGGCTTCATTTAGCAGCTGATGAAAACAGATGCAGACCCACAGTTAAACATTAGGTGGAGTTCAGGGAATCCTGCAGAAGAGGAGAGGAAAGGATTGTAGGCATGGGAGGGGTCAAAGACACCACAAGAAAACCCACAAAACCAGTTAACTCGGCTCATAGAGGCTCAGAGACTGAACTGACAACCAGGGAGCCTGCATGGGTCTGACCTAGGCCCTCTGCACAGATGTTACAGTGTGTAGCTTGGTCCTCTTGTGGGACTCCTAATGGTAGGAGCAGGGGCTGTCTCTGACTCCTTTACTGGCTTTGGAACCCTACTCCTCATACTGAGTGGCCTTGCCCAGCCTTAATATATGGGGAAGTGCTTACTCTTACTGCAATTTGATATGTCATGCTTTGTTGATACTCATGGGAGACCTGAACTTTTCCAGAACAGAAATGGAGGGAAAGTAGATTGGAAGGTGGGAAAACAAGAGGCTGTGGGAAGGGTACTGGAAGGTGAGGAGGGGGGGAAACTGTGGCCATAATGTACAATAAATAAATAGGTAAATAAATATTTAAATTTATTTTTAAAAATACCCTAAAGCTGAACCCTCCTTAATGGCTACCTTACTTTATTTTTCTTTATCTTTTTGCTCCTTTCATTTTCCATGTGAATTTTAGCATTAAACTAGTCTATGTGTTTCTAACAAAAGCTCCATAGGTAATTTATTATGATACAGAATATTGACCAATATCTATATGAACATAAAAACATCTTATAAATAAGAAAAAAAATTAAATTAACTCAGTAGTAGTTGATACGTCAGACTGGAGTGATTTGTGAAAACATATCCTAGATATAGGCAGCACAATTTATTGTCTGGGTTCCTGGGACTAAATAAAATGGAAAGTTTTGATGGACTAGCAGCATTCATCATTTTCTGTTTCCTGATGGTGGCCACAATGTGACTAGTGGCCTCCTGCTGCCATGACTTCCCCATCATCATAGGCTGCATGAAAGTAGGAACGAAGGAAACTTTCAGCCAGGAAAGAAAGAAAAGAGAGGAGGGAGGGAGGGAAGGAGGAAGGGAGAGGGAGGGAGGCGGGGGGAGGGAGGAAGGAAGAGATGATTAGAACCTTGTCTCTAAGCCGAAACCTGTGTTCAGAATTGGAGCATGAGTAAAATTTATTAACTTTCTGTTTGTTTTGAGAGATTCCCATGTAAGCCAGGCTGGCTTTAAGCTGGTTATGTAGCAGAAGCTAGCTTTGAACTCCAGATTATCTTGTCTTTACCTTCCAAGTAGCGAGATTAGTTGTGTGCCACCATGCATATGCTTTATTCAATTTTTAAATCATAAACATGTTATTAACAAGTTACAAATGAATCATAACTGGAATAAGGCAGACATATAAATACTAGTAATTATGCCATATAACATGGCAAAGTTATTATATATGAGGTATTATAAAAATGGGCAAATATAGCAATGCACTTAATTATACATGGGGGAGATATGTTTCAAATTTAATAAAAACCAGTCTGAGCTATCAGAGGGATCTACCCACAGTCAATCTAAGAGGATCAGAGAGTGGTAACTCACACCTTTAATCACAGCACAAGGAATATTCAGGAATGGTGACCCTTAATCCCAGAAAATCTGAGTTTGAGGCCAGTTTAGTTTACAGAGGTAGTTCCAGGCTCCCAGGCAGGCAGGGGTGGTGTCAGGCTTTTAATCTTAACCCTTGGATGTGAAGCAACTGAGTGAAGAGGGTATTTAAAGCAGGCATAGAAAAACAGAGATGGCAGTAGAAGCCATGAGGAGCAAGGCTGAGGAAGCTGGAAGACAGCTGGGTGAGATCTGACTGTGGTGTTTCCTCTCTTTGATATCTCAGCATTTCCCTGAGATCTGGCTCTGAGCTTCCCTCATTCATGCAACATATACCAATTTTATAATAGGAAAAAAAAGACAAGGTACTTAATGGAGATATAATTTTTAGTTATGTGGGTATATGTGTGGAAATATAAGGAAAGAAAATGGTTCCACAAAGGTAGGTGTATTTTAAGAGGTGGATGCTCCACAAGAGAATTAAGAAGGTGGTTAGGCCTTCTAGTTCCTGGGAGATGAAACCCCCAAATGACTTCACCAAATACAATATGCTCAGGATGAATAAGGTATTTATGGTGAAATATGGCATAAGAGTATGGTCAAGTTATGAATAGTATTATCAGTATTCCCAGCCATCTTGGCTTTCAAAATTTCACTAATGAAATTGGGGAGTTTTAATTATAGTAGAGGACTGACTCAAAAACTATACACATGCAGGACTCATATGACATTGGAATGGGCAAGACTCTATATAACACGAAGTCAGTTACTTAGAAGGTCCACACTAACTGCTTTGAGAATGTATACTGTCTCTTTCTTGAATGTTTAAGATTATGGTAAACAGAAAGCAGAGAGATAAGAACTGGAAGATTGGGAAGTTTTAATATACAGTGAACCAATGATTAAATACATAAGTAGAGAATGACATGACAGCATGTACTATGATGGGCATGGCCACTGTGTATGTGTGTGTGTGTGTGTGTGTGTGTGTGTGTGTGTTGCTTAGTCTTATCTGTTCCTTTGGAGGAGGGGTGAGAAGGCTCAGAGTCAAGTACAAAGATCCAGAGAGTCAGTTGAAAGGGACTAACTCAGTTATTCAACAATGGAGAGAGCCTTATATACCTGTGGGGATATAATAAAAGATTCAAAAGTTTCAGAGATATCAGAGGGATCTACCCACAGTCAGTCTAGGAGGATCAGAGAGTGGTGACTCACACCTTTAATCCCAGCACAGGGAGTATCCTGGGAGTGGTGACCTACACCCTTAATCCAATCTGAGTTTGAGGTCATCTTAGTTCACAGAAGAAGTTCCAGGCTCCCAGGCAGGCAGTGGTGGGGCCACGCCTTAGTTGAGCAAAGAAGAGTATTTAAGGAAGACATAGAAAGACAGAAGGTCAGAAGAGGCCAGGAGAAGCCAGACCGAGGAAGCTGGAAGACAGCTGGGTAAGATCTGACTGTTGTGTTTACTCTCTCTAATATCTCCTACTTTCCCAGAGATCTGTCCCGGAGTTTCCTTCATTTGTGCAACATATATACCCTCCTCCCAGAATCTGGGCTGTATCACATCCCTCTTTTCTGGGCACAATCTGACAGCATCTCTTGCTAGGCCCTCAGGCAGACTTCAGATTGTTTTATAAGGAAGTTCTTTATGTGACTACCTTGACAACTTGTTTGAACCAATTTCCTTGGCCCTATGGGCGTGTCCTACGATGTTTGTGTGCTTATGTAGTTTGTTAGGTGGTTGAGAAAGTACAGAAAATAATTACCCTAAAGAGTAAGCATGTGGTAACAGAGTCCATAGGCTCTGAGTTGTACTTTCAAACATATGTGGTAAGTTGTACACACCAATACACATCCAACATACATACACAAATGGGTGCATTTGTAACTAAATGCATATACAGTGGGTAGAATATGTTAATTTCAAACTGCTGATTCCTTGATACACACTAGATATTGCCATTGTGGAGAAACTGGGTCTATGGGCTATCCAGAAGTTTCATAGCTTCCTATAAATATAATTACTTCAAAATTGAAAGTTTAAAAAAAGTTAAGTCTATACTTAATAATATGAATCTAAATAAAATCCAGATGAATCACAGAATTAAACACAGTAAAATGAAGAGAAAAAGCATCAGTTTTAGAGAAAAATGTTGTTGGGCTCTTGAAAGGTGTTACAAGGTTTCATTGATCAGAGCACTTTTAACAAGTAAAACCAAATGTAGTGTTTTACAGAAAAATATCCATGCACTGTATTTTATAGACAACTGAAAACACAACAGGCATCCCATGGCTGTAGGGTATAACAAGTGCCTTCCCCTACAGAGTACATGCCCTCCAAGTCCTTCAGGCATTTGCAGGCCAAGCCCACTTCCATTCAATGCCCTGCCTTCAGCTGGATTTTGGATTATAACCCCATTCTAGCAGTAGGATAATTGTATAACCTCATGTTATATAAATTTGAAAGTGCTTAAAAATTACAAAAGAAAAAGTGGTGAATTTGATTATAAAAGAACAAACAAAATAAATAGAAATACAATAAACTGGGAAGAGTTTATAGCTTTTAAGCCATTTTTATTACAAAAGAAGAAATTGTATGGTGGGAAAGCAACAAGGTAATGTCTGCTATTCTTTTATTGCTCAAACACTTTGCTAGTCTAAGAAAATTATTTTAGAAAAAAATTAACAGTAGTGCAAATGTAAAACTAGTTAAACAAAGTCCATATGAAAAGTTTAACATAGTGTTGAGAATGTGAGGTTAGCAAACTCTCTCTTGGAATCTGAGGCCATTGTGAACCACATTATCTATGTTATGATGTTGAATACAAGTTAGCACATAGGAATGTTCAATGCTATTAGCAAAACTCCAGAGTCCTTGTGTCTGTTATAAAGATCACAGATATGGTTCCAGTCGACCCGTCCAAATCCTCTGATAGTTTCCATGCATTCACCACCCTGCCCACACCACTGTCGCAATTGTTTCCTAACAGCTAAATCTCTCCTTCATGCTCTTTTGCTTCAGAGACCTTTTTGCACTGTAACTCAAATGTCACTACCTAAGAAACTCATCTGCTATTTATCCAACTTCTCATCTGTATGAAGCTACTGTCTTGTGCCTGGTGACTTGCTGTTCAAAGAGAAGGTGTTGAACTCACTAGGCTTCCCAAACCAGGCACAGTTAGAGCCCAGCATCTAAAACAGATGCTCCTGGGATCCACAGAATGAACATTGATTGGATGGATTTCACAGCTTTATAGAACCACAGTCAGGAAGAAATGGAGATTTTTATGACCAACAGCAAGTAACATTTTGAGCTTAAATGTTTAATTCTGATTAATATCCCATAAAGTTCACAAGAAAATCCAATCATATAATTATATTAAGAAAGAATATTTGGGACACAAAGACAAGTCACAGCACAACAAAAATGAATGTCATTTTGATAAATATTAAGCAATCTAATTAGACGGCCACCATACTGACTTTCATATAACGTTTTTGACCTGCAAATTGTGCCTCCACACCATGAAGGCAGCTCTGTAATTACACCAATCACCATGGCTAAAAAGCTTAGAAACAGAGCAGGCCGGTAAATCAACATAAAAGACATAATTGCCACATTCAAAGATCATATGAGGATGCTTGTTATCTACAGTCCAATATGGTTATTACGGGAGGGGGTGGGGAGGACGGGGAGCAAGAAGCAGGACAGTCACATGCTTAGCTTGTTCACAGCTGATGAGAACAAGGTTTATAGCTAAATCTAGAACTTTTATTTTTGCTTATTTTTCCTTGGTTTCACCGCCTGAACTTGGAGATTTTTTTACCACTCATCTAGGTAGTCTTTGCAGAGCAACTGTATAATCCAGGTGGTTACCTAATTGGAAATATTTAAAAATATGTCATGATGAGAAATGACCCACGGAGTTAAACAAAGCCAAACCTTTGTAAGATACTGGGATAATTTTGAACAGCGTAATGAAGTCAGATTGAGTTAATGACCTTCAACTTTGACGCTCATTATTCTGTACGATTTGACTTGTCTTGCTTTCTTTTTCTTTTTAGAGACAGGATATAATTTGTTGTCTTCACTGGCCTTGAACTCACTGCCTGCCTGTCTGTGTCTGCTGAGGTGGGATAAAGGTGCGCACCGCTACATCTGGCTTTGCAATTTTTAAATCTTGCCATTAGGGGTTGTTATATATTAATTGCTCCTGTCCCTTTTAGTAAATTGCATTGCTTTTACAAATTACTGCTGGTGCTCATCACTGGCACCATCATTTTTATTAAACTATGTTTTCTTTTGACACAGAGACCTGCCGGTTTTGGCTTGTTTCCTCAGTTACTGATAGAATCAGAGTAGAGCATTCTGAACTTTGGACCTCTGAACATCAAAACAAGCATTAAATAGTATAGTCTTATTTTAATGGAATACGGTAAACAAGAACAGAAAAGATTACAAGAGAGGATATATTACATGTAGGAAACATACAACAGAAGTCATACTTTTGCTTTGTAGTTTTTGGGTAGGGGTGTATGCATACATGTATTAGGTCACAATGCATCACAGTGATATCTTCTGAATTCGTGCTGCCACACTACAAGACAGACAAGCCACCGATGATGATCCTAGATTCCTGTGATATTTAGAATATGTAGTTCTTAGGGCTGTAATTCTAGATGCTAAGTTTTCTACTTACATCATCACTCATTAAGAAGTATTAGTGAATTGTAGACAATTTTATCCAAATGAGACTATTAAGAAATTATCTCATTACTGAATATAAAATACTCATTACTAAGAGAAACTCACAAGAAATAGATTTCTAGCAGTTTTTCTAAAAATGAAGTTAGAAATTAATTTCTATAAAACTTTTTGACTGGAAATTCCCATAGCTAGGGTCTCTGTTAAAAAAGAGAAAACAGAAAACAAAAATTGTTCTGAAAAGCTAGCATGTAACCTTGCCACATCATCTTATGGATAAAGTTTGAAGTAAAAAAATCTGAATTTAGAAGACACCCCCACATTAGGCACATGAGATGAGAAAATTAATATCAGTAGCCAGCAGGCTTCTCCCTGCTGAGTAGCTCATCCTGGTGCAGGGTGTTAGAAGGTGGGGGGTCATCAATAATAATACCCATATGACCCCGGCAAGAGAGGCCCATTGGTACAGAGCGGAAACCAATTTGTGGGGTTTGAAATCAACCAACCAGGTTCTGATTGTCTTTACGGTTCTATCCATAAGAGGAAACACAAAAACTGGCATTGAAAATTTGGCCAAGAAACCTACTGTTGGGAACTCACAGTCCTCAGGAGTAAATCTATTCTAGTGCTGAATGGACATAGAATCAAATTACCCTTTACATTCTTATCTCTTTATCCATGGATTAATGCAGCTCTAACATCATCAAGGAGTTGTCTCTGTGCGATGGATGGCAGCTAACACAGAAACAAATACTAATAGTCAAAGTACAGAGAATAACTGACGGTGGAGTGCTTAGTCAAAACTGGGACTAGGAATATCACATCCCCTCACAAAGGCTCTGGGATCACCAAAGAGAGGGAAGAAACAGTGTAAGAGCCAGAGGTTAGAGAGCACTGGAGCAAAATAGTGTTATCTGGACAGGACAGGACCATTGTACTCAGGAACACACAGACTGTGGCTGCCTAAAACCAAGGCAGTCTATATTCTAGCATGGAACGAGGATTCATGAGCCTTACTCCTAACTGAGAAACTGTAGGCAACTGGTAGATTCTGAAGGAGTCAGTTTTCTTTACATATATAACTCTTAGTAGCTCAACCATAATCCAGTATATTGGTTTAATAATGATGATGATGATGATGATGATGATGATGATGATAATAATAATAATAATAATAATAATAATAATAATAATAATAATAAAATGACAAGAAGTTAGTAGGGGGACTACAGGGGTGGGATGGATATTTAGAAGAAGTTAAGGGCAGGAGTTGGGGGTAAATATGATCAAAATATACTATATCATATTCTCAAAGAATTAATAACTATTTGTTTTAAAACAACTGAATTTAGATTAGTGGAAGATATCCATGAAAAGGAAATACATTTAACCTAAAGGCATTTCCTACAGATAAAATTTGAAGAAAGATTTCTAAGATAAGAGGGTTTAATTATAGTAAAGTCTCTGTGCCACTGGCCCTTAGTTTACTTAACAAAAAGAAAATTCCAAGCAACCATCACCCAAGTTTCTCTCTAGAATCACTTCGGACAGATTCCAGAACTGTACAGCGAGGGCCATTGTCTATTCATCACAGGCATCAGTAAATGAGTACCATGTTATTTCTAATCAAACCCTTCCTATCCTAGTGCTCAAGAAAGAGAGTCCCACAAGTGTGCGGTGGAGAGAAAACATCTATCTGTGTCTGGCTCAGACCAGAATCTCTCTCCACTAGATTACCTGTGCATGCTTAGCACTGCTGCCCACAGCTTCCTGCAGTCCCCTAACACTCCCCATCTCCATCTGCGCCCAACCTGCTGATACAGACAGGAATTCAGCTGGCTTAAACTGTACGTCACCATGCTAGAATTGGCAACTCTTAACTTTCACTGAATTAGCTTCTTATATTACTTCATAACAAAACTCAATTTGTTTGTATTCTTCAGACTCAGTAATTAAACTCACACACAGAGGGTAGAGATCTGATACTTAGGGTATTTCTTTGTTCTGAATAAACACATATTTCCATCAAATGGCTCAGTAATGAAAGTCATATACAGTATGTGCTGTTAAGAATTTAAGTGTTATTTAAGTGGGTAACAGGGCACAGTGGATGAAAGAAATAAACATGAAAGCCAGTATAATTCAAACACCACCCCAAGGTGAACCACAAAGAAAAACTTACTTTCTTCTCTCTATTCTGTATCATTTCATATCAGAAGTTCAAGTTTATGAATTATTGAATTGGTAAGTAATTTACCCCTTTAAATTGTCTAACTTTGCCTCGGAGGAGTCATGTCACTTCCTCTTCATGTCAATGTCATGCATGGCTGACTTGCCACAATCCGCCTCGACCACTGGAGCTCAAGCCATTCAGAGTCATCAAATCAATTATAACAGGCGCTGCTGTCTTACACCGCCACCGAGTGATTGATAACAAAACCTGCCCGCTTTCAGTTCTCATCTGACAGCGACAACCCACCCCTGCCTGCTCACACAGACGGTTGTCATAAATCAATAGCAATTCCACGGCGCAGAAAGGAACTGGACTCCCTCACTCCAACGGCCTTATTCTGGCCTCAAATTTAGAATACATACATTAGGGATAAATGTCAAAGGTCTACTTTTAAGAGTGTCTACTATTACATGTAAGTAGTGTAATAATAAAATATCCACTAATATTTAAGTCAAATTTAAACTCAATTCAACTTTAAAAGTGAATCACTAAAACTTTAAAAGAGAATATTTTACATTCAGAAATTTTTATATATGACAGAAAATAATTTTACTTAAGGTTATTTAAAAAGATCATATGTAATATTTTTGATCGACTCTTTAAAATTATTCAAATAAACATCAAAAATGCTATTCTTGGTGCATTTCAGCAATGCCATTCACTACAAAAATGGAGAACTTCAATGTAATTTTAATAAGCAATGAATACTGAATGCTACTCAAATATGACTGTACTTTGTAGATATAAAATATAAAAATTTCAGCACAAGTTACTTACAGACTGTAACCAGTGAACCTAAAAACATTTATGTTCCCCCCCTCCAAAAGAATGCTATTTGTAAGAAAGCAACATGATTTAATCAAAGAATTTGGGGAATACTGTGAAAATTGGTTAATACATTAGCATGCAGCTTTCAACACATAAAATACTTACTAAAATATGTATATACTTGACATCATTTTAGGTAGTATGCTAATTGAAATGGGACATGATCCTCACAGTTACTTGGAACAAAAAATATGGAAGATACTAATGTGATTGAGTTATTTATAGAGGGCAACATTAGGAGAAAAAGACTACATATATTGCACAGTATTTTTTTTTTTTACGACAGGGGACATTTGTTTCATATACATGTTTTCATTAGCTATTCAAATTTTTAAATTTTATCATTTCCAACTTACCTAAAGGCAAAGATACATATCAAAGAAACCAAATTTGAAATAATTTCTGTCTAGTTTCCCATCACATGTATTCTTCATGTATATATGTAAAATTCATCATTGAATGAGAATTTATGCTATACTATGGAAAAAATGCTGGTGCCAAGTTAATAGATAAATAAAATAAGCATAAAACCAAAGATGCTATATCAAGCATCAAATAAGTATCCTGCCTGTCACCCTATGTCAAAAAAATATAGTTCTCTTTTCAAATCCCAGCCATTTGTGTGCTGTATATAACTTGGCCTAATTTATTAATTATTCTCTTAAACTTGACTTTTTCTCTATGAAAAGGAGTCTCTATGAAAACAGTGCTTTTATATATAAATCAATTAACCTAAACACCAGACCACTCACTACATTTGATAGTTGCTCATTAAATGCTAGTTTTATTCCCTTTTGCACACAAATCCAAGTTTAGCTCCCATTTTCCAATACAGAAAGCATTGCTGACTTCATTTAAAATATAATAGTACCAGATTTAGAGGATCCCTGACCAAGACTCCTGCCTCTGTTAACACCATGGGTACATGTGAAAGGGGCAGAGAGACATCAGAAATGGCCTCAATGAGCATGTGAGAGGAGGTGACAGGACCCTGCAGAGGCAGTGAGTACAATGCCCAGACAGGCCCAAGCAGGCAGACTAACAGTGGATGGTTAGTCATTGGCTTAAGTCCTACTCTTTTGAGCTGATGGTAAGTAGGTCCTAACTAAGATAGGACCTAGCACCAAATAGTAACACCACCAAAAATAGAATATACACAAAAGACATACTTCCCAATTGCATTTTATTACAACTTATATGTCAATAATGGTATCTCTTGAACAATCTATCCCTCATTAAAACTTGCAGCACCCATAAAATAATTCTTTTGAAAGAATTATTATTGTGTGTATGTATTTGCATATATTTACATTCCCCAAATGTATGCATGTGCCTGTGGAGGCTACAATGTGTTGGATACCCAGGATTTCCAGTTATAGGCAGTTGTGAGCTGCCTAACGTGAGTGATGGGAACCAGGCCTAGGTCCTCTGCAAGAGCTGCAAGTTTGCTTAATTACTGGGTGATTTTTCCTGTTCCAATAATGGAATTCTTTTGATCAAGTCAATACTCATTTGTGCTAGAAACAGATACAGAATCAATGGAGAGTCAGCTTGACGACTATATACATTTCCTATATGCCTGTTTGTACTATGTCCCTGCCCATGCCATCTGTCTATAGGAACCAGACTGTATGTCCTACCAAGGATTTTTCTCACTTTCAGAAGGCGTTTCTTTTCCATTATCTTAGAGAGTAAAGCAATACAATTGCATGTATTAAGAATATCCTCGGATTGACATTTAAACTCTTTCTTACCAGCCTCTCAGTCTCTTCTGATCATTCTCTGAAGAACTATTCCTCCTGCTTAAACCCCAAGTATCAAAATTAACAACTGTTAGTAGAGGGATTAGGAAAGGGATTTGAAAGTCTGAATTTGCATAGAGTTAAGAATGTGATTCTGTAGAATAATGTGCTGTGGAAAATAAATGAAACACATTCCATTTTCTGAATTGCAATGTGAGTCTTGAATGTATTTGGCATCCTAATGTTAAACTGTTGGATGCTTCAGGGAATAGTAGAGAAACCACCCCATAACCAAGTATCAGGAATTCTTTATTCCATATGTCCAATGTGAGCATGTCACTTAACTCTTGTGTGTTCATGTTACCGTGTTAGTCAGGAACATGAACATCAAAATGTGTCAGCACTGTGTTGATCTTCAAGAACAGACACTACAACCAGAGTTATCTGAGTGTCTGTGGTTGCTCATGCCATTCTAAGCTTTCCTCTGAGCAAAGCAAAGTGAAAAAAGCTAATAAAAAATAAAATATGTATATTCATAGGAACCCATGAAGCATGTTTATTTTATGGCTCTTATAGGTGAGGAAACTCAGACATGGAGAAATCAAATATGAAAACTGAACTGAGAAATAAGTGACAGTTACCATCTTAGCACAGGAAAGATGTGTGACCACTGGGCTTCAACACAAAAACTTGTGCCTTCAGAGGCTTTACTAAATGTCACCACTATCCACCTATCCACATGGATTCTGGGGAACAAAGATGACCCAGAGCAAGGGAAAGATATGAGAGGCCACATAATTTCACTCTCATTATCCACTCACTTCATTCCTTCCTCATTATCTTCAGCAATCCAGAGCTAAGTAGAGTTGTCTAAAGTGGCCTGCTGTAATTTAGGAACAGGGAAAATAAGGATGGATAAGGAAAAAGGAATGCATAGACAGATTAAGACATGGTGGTTTGTAGTTTTACTTTTATGTTTGTATATTATACTGATGTTTGAGTAATTATGACAATTCATATGTCATACATTATAAGGAAAGGAAATGACAGATTTGTAGGTGGTCATTTTGAAAGAGACGATTACATTTCCAATGATGATATGCTGGGATGAGGAATAAAGACTCCGTATTTGGAGAAATTGAAGTAATTTCATGTAGAGTTGAAAAGTGTAGATTATACAAGGGACTTGGAATGGCTCCATGATGGCTAAGCAGTACAGTCTGCTGCGAGAGTGAAGGGAAGAGCTTGGGAAGACATTTAGAGCACCATGTTTTCAAGCTGCAGGAACTTATACAGCAGGAAAACATTGTGGTTCAGGAAGCTGAGCCCTGTGGGCAGAACGATGAACAAATAAATTGGAACAGAGAAATGAAACAGATAAAACCAGAAGAAGAGAGTGATGTTACTACAATTAAACAGTGCCAATACAGTGTGAGTCTAACAAGGCAGCAGTATTCACAGCCAGAATCTGCCAGACAGGAATGACCGTACAGAGATGAAACATACTGAATGTGGGTAAGAATATGGTGTGTGTGTGGTAGCCATTAACCCAGGGTTTGAATTACGGGAATGTGGGGAACAATATGGGGTGGGGCTGACTTGGGAGCAAGGGAGGTATCCTCCAGCAAGGGGTGGAAGCACAAAAGTAGGCTGGGTTGGAGTTGGATAACAAGGATCAAGGCACCCCTTGCTGAGGAGCTTTGGGGAGACCCTAGCCTTGGATTACAGAGGGCTAGGGAGATGGTGCACTCTTGTCTCACCTCTTACAAGTTCAAGACAGCCCAAGTTGAGGAAAGCCCTTAAAAGTTGAAGGTCTATTTTTTGAACATTTGGGAGAAAAGGTGACCTATTAACTATTTTTAATAATAGTCACTCAAAATATCCTAATAAATAGGCTTTTTTTAGCCATTGGAACCATAACAACCACCCCATTCAGAATTAAAATGGGGATACTTGGGGAATTAATGGGATATTTGTAAAGCATTTTCGTTTCCTTTAAAGTTTTTATTTATCGTGCATTTACATATATTTAAATGCAGTTAGAAAAGCATATTTAAATTTAATCTCCATTGAAATTGCCAAGGGACAGCAACAGGGAAAATTTTAAAAAAGCACAGCAACAGGAAAAAAAAATTCTTATGTACCTCACGGGCATCACTGTCACTCTCCTATCTCAACATATATACCACACACACACACACACACACACACACACACACACACACACACACACACTCACGGGCATCATTGTCACTCTCCTATCTCAACATATATACCACACACACACACACACACACACACACACACACACACACACACACACACACACACACACAGAGACACCACACACATACTCAGAGAGGCATACAAGTACATACACACATTCACATGTACAAGCATATGTAGACATACACTACACTGAAGTAGTGGTAAACTATAGTGTTATAACTATAAGTTAAGAGTAAAATTTCCCTCATTCAGGTAAAATTCTAAGTTAAAATCTCATGGGTGCCAGTTACACAATGTGTTCAATCTGAGGAAATAGATTGTGGATTTTCTCCTGCATGCAATTCTTTATAAAATTTTTAGTAGCAATCAACTTTTTTTTTTTTTCTGTAGCAATATCAGTTAGCTCTAAACTAGATGGTGACATTAGATACACGGTATCAGTCAGTTATCTGGAAAAAGCATGATCTAGGAACAGAAGGCTTTATAAAATAATACCCATTTCAAGTCCCTTTAGTGATTCTACCTTCTGGGCAGTCTGTTAATCTAGGGAATCTGAGATGAAGAATACATATCTTAGTAGGGGACTTGACCACACCAACAAACAACCAGGCTTTGAAGAGACAGAGCAGCAGTGACTTTTTGGCAAGGAGCAAGAAAGAGCGAGCCTGGAAGGTGTCATCTAAAAGGCAGCTTTTATGTACAATGGAGGAGCCACAGTGACAGAGACTGATTGAGAAGTGGAAGCAGAGGATGTTGGTAGAAATGGTTTGAGCAGAGTTCATAGGTGTCTGAGGAAGGTTTTTATTGCTGCTTTCACAGGCACTGGTAACATCAGATTCCCAGCAAGGAAGATGCTAAAACTTAGGTATTTATTTGTCTTTCTTTTTTGCTTTTATGGCTTAAAAGCAGAGCTGAGGTTTGTTACCACATGTCACAAAAGCCATGAAAGTAAAAGATAAAGCAAAACAGAAGGGATATGGAACCAAAACACAAACCACCAGAGTCCAAAAGCATTTAGACTGTGATTACTGACTTATACAACTTAGGGGTTATCTTTCAAAAACAAATTCAAATATTTAGCGATCTTTTCTGCTATAACTAGAGATCTGTAGTTACAAAAGGGGATCTGAAAAAATGTCAGAAGACACATTTCAGAGGCCCACGTCAAGGATGTTGTGTTCTTTCATGATTTAGGTGAGGAGAGACTTGTCTAGAGGCTCTAGAGACACATTAGCTGCAAGGCAATGGTTACCCAAATCCAAGTATAGGTAACAGATGAGGCAAAGCAATGCAGCATGTGCCCATGCTGTGCATGTGCCCATCACTGCAGCCTTTTCACATGATCAACAGATGCTACTATTAGGCTCAGAATAGGAGGTTGACAGAGAAGCAGCCATCCAGCACTGCTCTTCTCAGCTATGGGAACTACTCTAACAGATAGAAGGTGAATCTAAACAAGCAATGTACAGTTCAGGGATGTCTGAGAACTGTTTTTTTTAGAAAAAGTCATTTTCTGACTATTTTACCAAATGGCATCTCCTCAGGTTGCTTACCAGTTTTCAGTGCTGAAAGAGTGTTCTAAGCTCTGAGCAAATGGGAAGAACGTAGATTAAAGGGCAGTATATACAGCCACTAGTTCTCGAAATGATAACCTTTCTTCTTTTTACTCTGGGCATTCTTTTAAAAAATTACAACTAATAGATGGCAATTCTATCCATGTTTTATATTGCATTTCTTCTCTTTCAATACATTTTCAGTCAGATGTTCCCATTTTAGTGTCATTTTTACTTTATGTATCTTTCACTTTCAAATAAATCCAATGGGTCTTTACACACACACTCAAACCAAAGCCACCTGCCAAGTGGTGGCATCATCACCCACAAAGGTCTGGGTTCTGCACAATTCTTGAGATTAAAGCTGCTTTTATGTTGAAACGATATTAAAAGGTGAGAAATATTATTCCAGATAATCATATTCTAAATCCTCCTTTTTCCAACAAGGGAATCAGTAGCATGAATTCTGGTTGCAATAAATGAAACTCAGCCAGATAACAACGGGGAAAGGCTGGGATATCAAAGAGAGGAAACACCACAGTCAGATCTCACCCAGCTGTCTTCCAGCTTCCTCAGCCTTGCTCCTCATGGCTTCTACTGCCTCATCTGTCTTTCTATGCCTGCCTTAAATTCCTTCTTCACCCAGTTGTTTCACATCCAGGTTAAGATTAAAGGCATGGGCTACTACTATTTGGTAGTTAGCCTTGAACTCACAGAAACACAGAAAGAGGTCTCTGGAGTTATGGGATTAAAGGCCTGGCACCACCACTGCCTGACTGGGAGCCTGTAACTCTCTCTGTAAACCAAACTGGCCTCAAACTCAGATCTGCTGAGATTAAAGGTGTGAGTTACCACTCTCTGATCCTCCTGGGTGGACTGTGGGAGGCTCTCTTCTCTGATATTCCAGACTGCTTATTAAATATATAACATATTACCACAGGAATATTAGCTTTACAGTAAGTTCTTGAGGAATTTGTTTTAAAACAATTGCTACCCACTATTTCCAGAAGCTCTGATTCAGTAACTCTGGAGTGAAGAAGACAAAAGAAAAATTTAAGGTAGCCAATGAGCATGCTTATATAAATAGATACAACAACAGAGGGGGAGGGGGAGCAGACACCTCCCAGTCGGCCATGTCATAGCAATTATGTAAGCTATAACTAAAGTAGTGGTTTATTTTCATAGACTAACTAGCAAGGAGAAAAATGAATTTATGTTTTAGAAATAAGCAATTGAACTACCATCATCCCAAAGTTATAAAGTCATGCTGAGATGCCAAAAAGAATATTTAATTAGTAGTTGGAAACTATTCACATTTTTCTAATTTACTTAGTCACAAACTGTTTAATGTTGGGCACAATCAGAAATAATTCAGACAAAATTTTAAGCTGTGAAGTTTGACATATTTGTCTGAAACTTAATGAGAAAATGAAACAGCAGCTAAAGAAGTAAAAATGAACCATTCCAAACAACAACAGCAAGGAAACACCATCAGGTTGTCAAACAGCTAATGTGGAAGTAACTGATGCTAATTACCAATAATGGGGGGGGGTCATCAATATAGTTCAGTGCCCCGCACCCCCCCACGCACACAGGGAACATTTTCCCTAGCGAAAATGGACTTTGGTGTAAATGAAGAAAAACTAGTCTTTTCTATAAATACTCACTTTTGTAGGAGGAGGTATAAATGGGCTTCCTCCCTCTACAGAGAGGCATGGTCTCACTAAAATGGGCTGGTGGGCTGCTGAGCCAGATGAGAGGATCACCATGATGCTCTATCCTTTCAAATACTGATTATTTAAAAGATTAGGGACATAGATTTGCTTGAAGGGCAGCTAAAATAGATTGTTAAAATTCAGATCATCTGTTCTCTCATTCTCCCAGTCCAGTGGTACTCTAGTGCTCTAACTCTGTCTTGGTTGTGGGGACTTGCCTGAGGAATCTTGACTGAAAGAGGGCTTCTGAGCCTTACTTCCTGAGCTACGTTCTACCTCCACACATTGTTTCCTCAAGAGAACAAAGTTATTATGTGTAAATACTATCTAAGACTTCAGGCTTCCTTCTGTAGAAGCCTGTCTTGTCAGGTTTATCAGAATGAGGGGAGGAAAAGCATTATGGCTCCCGAGTTTTCTTTCTGCCCATGTCAAGTAGCCTGAACCCAGAGGCATCCATTAGGCAAAGAGAGTGACCAGGTTAGGTCTCCATTAGGTAGCTTTGCTAGGGTGCAGGGAACCTGCAGAAGAGGAAGAAGAGGGATTGTAAGAGCAGAGGGGTAGAGGACACCTGGAGAGTAAGGTTGATATAATCAACTAAGCAGGACTCATGTCAGCTCAGTGAGATGAAGTCATAACTGAGGTTTGCATGGCCTGGTGCTAGGTCCTCCGCATGTATGCTACAGCTGTTGGCTTGATGTTCTTGCAGGACCCCCAACAGTGGGGGTGGGGGTGTCTCGGACTCTTTTCTCCCTTCTTGGGATCCTTTTCCTCCTACTGGGTTACCTTGTCCAGCCTTGCTATGAAGGTTTGTGCCTACTTTTAATCCAATTTGTTATGCTGTGTTCCGTTGATATCTCCGGGAGGCATGCTCTTTTCTGGGAGGAGTGGAGGGAGAGGAAGCTGAGGTTGGGATGGACAGTATGCGAGAGGAAATACAAAGATTGAGGGAAAAAAAGCCAGAGTCTTGTGCTGGACATTACCTGGGAATGTGGTTTTGCTTTAGCTATCCTACCAGATTGAAACGAAGAAGCCAAACTGCGGCACAGTTCTATAGGGTAGGCTTGGTAACACAGGTAGAGGTGCCCAGAAATAAAGCTGGTATGACTTCTATGTCCTACAGAATGGCTTTCTTGTGACATTTGAGCACTATGTACTCTATAATCAAAAAAGCCTCGTCATATTATGGTTTTAGGTTTTTTTTATCTTGGGATGATGGCCATCCTGTACCTCTGTTCTGCCAGCAATAGTCTGGGATACTGTTAAGTTTTGTCTAACACACATTCTTCTCCATCTACAGTTCATGGATGTTCTAGGCTTCATTTGTTCATGGAGCTGAGAATATAATCAGGCCAAAAGCTGCAGCTGGTAAATCTGACAGTATCTCCATCCGAAGCATTAACTGAGGAAAAATAATCTTCCTGACATTCTGGAGTTACTTTTATTTATCATGTGAGAACTCAGTGTTTGGGAAGTGCAGACCAATATTTTAAAATAGATGATTTAATAAAATCAACTTTTATGAAAGAGATTAATGCATACATATTTTACAAAGAAGATGTATATTTAAAGTGTTTCCATAGTCTGTAGGGATTTTCTTGTCTCAAACACTAGGAACAGAGAATACACAAGTCTTAGAAGTTGTAACAAATGCATTTCAAGCATTTTCCCACAGAATTTATGGAATGGTTTCTATTTACATGAATGAATGGGACTAACTGGATTTGTGTTTGAAGCATACAAATAATTTATTATAATCACCATGATCAGAAGCTAATTTCTTTGGAGGCCCAAAATAATATTCTGGTAGTCATCTCTCCACGAGAGCAGGAATGATGCCAAAAATATTACACTGGGATTCCTTCCAGAAAAAAAAAAAAAAAAAAAAAAATCACATTTCGGCTTCTTTTCCCTGTGATTCACTTTATCTTTAGTTATGACTGGGTAATCGTCATGCCAATTTTGTCTGAAAAGAAACAAACATTTCACTGATAGAATAAGCTTGATATAACAGGCCTACAATATTAGTTCTACTGAATGCTAATAGGATTTTAAATATTAGTTCTACTGAATGCTAATGGGATTTTAGGCAGGATGCACCATCAGTGTGTTCAATTAGAAGGCAGATAGGTTACATTTGTGCCTTAAAAACTATCTCAAAATTTATTACTGTGTTTATGCAGTGGCTGGTACAGTGAATTTTTAAAATCTCATGCACTAGCCATTTTTTATTGGTCAGTACAACTTTAAAGAGAAGATATAATAGCATAATCATACCTCACATTTTTTTTCTTTAAAATTATGATGATTTTTTTTCTTACTCAAGTGCTTGTAGCAATTAGGTTTCATGATGAATTACTACTTGTCAGGTTTAAGCACATTTTCTCAAATTGAGCTAGCTTGAAAGACCAAGCAATTGGTAGACATCACTATATCTTTTATTTTTCAAAAGGAGTGAGTTCTCATTTCTGCTGATTTTCAGTTTCAGCTCATCTCTGGCAGTTAAATCATAAGCCTTTTAAAATAAGGCCTTATAACAGAGAGGAGGGAATTACCAATACAAGCTGAATCCAATCCCTATGTGAATTATAATTGGCTGGTTCTGACCAAATGAATATTTTTACCTTAGGCCACAGCAATGCAGTTTCAGATGGAAATAAAAATAACCATTGATTTGTCCCCTATAGCCTCTGGGCATTCTGATATTGAATGTAGGCCTGGATAAGCAGTTGTTATGGTTTGCCCAGCATCTACCTCTGAGGGGCTGGTGTCAAATTAATCTCCATGTCATCAGTACCTTTGCAACAGGTCTTAAACAGTCTTCTCTCTCCTCTAAGTCTCAGATCAACAGTTGTCAGGGTCTGAGTCAAGCTGTGCCTCTACCCACATAGTGGTACTGTCAGCACCGTCGGCTGCTCAAATGATTTTTTAAGCAGAGCAGCCGGTTGCCTTCAGCAGCTATGCTTTTGGGGGCACTCCGTGCTGTTCACCCAGAGTCTCTGGCTGCTCTACAACTGTACTAGTTAAGGGATCGACAGAAGGAACAACAAATGTCTACAATTAGCATTCGCCCTGCTCCCGCAAAAGAATTTCATTGCTATGGCAACACGAGTTGCCCAGACAACACAGGGCTTTGGCTTTAGAACAGTGTACTGTGTTGTACCATGTATGGAACAAAATAGCCATGGATCAGGCTCTTGCTTCATGGCACAGAGATCTCTGCCATCATATTTAAGTGTAATTAACAAGAACTGATTTCTTAACTTGCTGAACTCACCAAGGTAGTGACTGTTAACAACCTAAGCCAAATATCACTGATCTATTGTATGGAAATTTCACAAAATAATTAAAAAATGATTAAATTAGATCCCACTCATGTTGTCTTCTATTTCTAAACATCATAAGAGGCAGCAGAGACTGTGTTTGCTCTCCCACTGCTGCTTCCAAATGTCTTCTTTTTCCTCTGTCAATTTCATGATATGAATGCATGTCCATGCCTAATTAATATGCATTACCTTATATCTGACTATTCAACCAGGTTCCAGAGGCTATAGTTGCATCAAGAAGGAACAGTGTATCTGGGCAACTTACAGTAAGAGCTCCAATACTGAGGTCTTCTAAATCATTTAACATCAATCAGGAGAGTATCTATCATAATCTTTTTGAAGTAAACTTTCAAAGCAGCAAAGTGAAAGTCTTTGAGATCTGTCTAGTGAAAATAGCATAGCTAAGATGGAGAAAGGCATGTAAATGGCGTAAAATGACTCACCTTGCTCATTATTATATGCCACTATAGTCCAGCTATCTATCTACCTGGATCAGTGCTCCTCCTGGACATGGGAGCCGACCTATGGATCTCACCCAGAAACAGCCTTAAAAAACCAAGGGAGAGGATATGTCTTGCAAACCAGAACAAGGCGACTTGGCATAGTTTTGGCATATGCCAGCTGCCTTTCTAAAATCTGTAAAAGTCAGGGATTTCCAGAATACAGCCTCATCCTCAGCCAGAGTCCCTGTTAGCATGAGACAGAACCATATCACTCAAAACAGCTCATATACCCTTCATGCACAGTGCTTTATGTGGCTTGGTTCTCACAAATCCTATATAAGGTTTGTATAATTCATGGCCACTGACAGACAAGGAAACCGAGGTGCAGAGAGTCAGGACCTGATCACCAAGTAGCAAAGCGGGGATTCAAAGCCAAGTCAGTGTTATAAGGTTTTGCTTCACTGACACCACATTAAGTAATGCTATAATTTAAGAACTCCAGTCTCTTTTCAGAATTTAAGTTAAAAACTTTATAATAGAAAAAAATCTAAATGAGAAAAAGCAAGGTATCCAAGAAGCATACAGGTGCTAATCTGATTTTTCAAATGTTTTCAATGTTTATCTAGGGATGTGGATGAGCAGAGGCTAAAAGAAAAACTCCACTGAACACATTAGTTTGATTAGGTTTATAATGCCCAGAAACGTACATGCAAATAGAAGCTTGCATTTACTAAGCACGTATTCAGCACTTGTTTTCAAGAATTAAAGATTATTTTAAAAAGTGTTCATTTTACAAGTGGTAAGTAGCTGTAAACGGAAGCTACACATATTTCACTGTTTGGCAGAAATGAGTCTGCCATCTAGATAGGTCAGATCACACTGCACTACTATTTCCTGTGTTGAAGACAAAAGGAAAATAATTTTAGAGTTAAAGTCCCATCTTAAAAAATATAAATAGACCTGTTAAGACTACTTTTAGTGCAATCTACAGGCGAAGTGCAAATACTTGATTTCTTGGTAGCCGTACTATGTGAAATTTCTGTTCTCATAAAGCACTGAATATTACACACACAATTCTAATGTAAAAAAAATTAAGAGTTTTTGTAAATTGGAAAAATTGAGGTAAAATAAAAAACAAAGCTTCATATTACTCCAAAAATGCTAAACTAATGCCAAGTTTTCATCATAATGTTATTTAGGATCCACAGCTGTAGTAAAGGGGAAAATTATTTCCCTTTGGACAGGTTTGAGTTCTGGCAGTACTGAGAACATGAGACAGAAAAAAAAAAGTGTAAAGTTCTAGCAAAGGAAAGAAAATATTTTTCCACAACACTGCCCGATGCCCAGTATTTTCCAAATAATATCTACATTTGTATTTTTGATTATAATGAACCTTGTCATTCATAATGAAATAAACACAGTCAAGCAAGTGCATGCAAACAAATGCCAGAACAGTCGTGTCTTACACTGTTATGAGCACACTTTTCTGGCACTTATGGACATTTTAGGATAACAGAAGCAGAATTATGAAAGTGTCCATGAAGCATAAGGATCTAATAACATAATCTGAAAGTGTTCTGAAAAGCATAGAGTGCTAGGAAAATGGGTTTTACCCAGAAAACTTGTCAGCTCTTAAGGGCTCAAAGAGACCACTCTTGGCATTTCCTTGTTTAAAAAAAAAAAAAAAAAAACAAAGGAAAAAGTAAAAAAAGTACACAAATTACATACATTTCTAACTAGCCCCTTCTTATCAAAGTGTACTTCAAGAAGCCTCTATGAAGGAATTATCCAGTTTCTCTCCAGACATCTTCACATTTTTAGCAATTTAACTAATTTAGTATATGCTAAACTCAAGTAATATTTCATAGCTGACTTTTTCTATTCATATTCTGCAAAACAGAAGGGGAGGAGAGCTATGGGAACCCCACTGTTCTGTGCCTTCTGATATTTTTGTGCATCTTTACCCTCAGAAAAAGGAGTATCATGCTTACATTCAGAGGTGGGCTTATGGAAAGCTCATCTGAAAGGGACTCTGCTTTTGCTGTGATGCCTGGGGCAAGGTATGCCAGTTTCACCATTCATTAGTTATCAACTGTAGACACAAATTCAATGTTTGAATTGTCTCTACCATGTAACAGCTATGATTACTTACAAAGTCCCATTTTCATAATAAGTGAAATGTATGGAAAAGAAAATTCAATACTTCTTTTCACTTAGAAACATAAACTCTAGTTAGCCATAGCAGGCTGGCTTGAGGACAGTTACTTCACTTGTAGTATTATCAGTATGTTAAACTAACTTCTAAATACCTTTTATTATCATTTGATCAATATAAGCTCATAGTATGTCTTATGTTCTACTGAGAATGGTACACTGGTAACCTGATCCTAATCTTTATTATATCCAAGTGAACGGTGAGCCCTAGGTTTAATTTTGTATTTAAATGTGTATATACTGTGTTGTGTGTGCTATGCATTCTCATTAGAATTGGTAGAGTCAGATTCAGTGCTAGTTTTCAATTTAGAAATCATAGGATGTTTCAACATGCCACATATTCTAAGCACTAAATGTTCACTGATAATGAAGAAAATGCTCATGGCGAGGGCACAGTCAAGACAGCATCATTCACATGGCAGAAATAATTTTCAATAAAATTATAAAGTATTAAAACTTAATGAGCACAGTCTCAATTAGGAAAGTGAAAATCTGCTCATTAAACTTGCAGATGATACTTAGTTGGGTAGGGGTTAAATGCTCTAGAAGACAGAATCAAATTTAAAATGACCTTGATAGATTAGAGAAAAGGTCCATCAATACTAGGATGAAGTTCAATTGAGAACAAAATGGTGAAACAGACTATCGAAGAAGCATAAGCACCACACAGGCCACACAGACAGGAGAGGCAGGAAGCAGAAAGAAGCCTCACATGAAATAATCTACCTGGGACAATGTGGGTTGTTTATTTTCTTTACCTATCAGTGATTTAAAAATCTACTGACACATTAAAAAACCATGGGCATTCAAAGCTGTAGCGTCCAGGCTCAATCATATGCCAGTTAAATCAGAATGTGTGGACATGAGACTCAATACTGAAATATTCTCCAGGCCAGCCATGGCATGGCTTAGTGGATAAGGTGCATGAAGCCAGGCCAGACTCACTCCCCCAACTCTCGAAAGCCCTCTAATACCCATGTTCAGGCCATGGCACATGTACACACACATAAACACACACACACACACACACACACACACACACACACACACACACACACACACAGTATAAAGCAAACACAATTATAAAAGCTTTCCTGGATTTTCCAGTATGGACAGGGATTACAAGTTAAACAGTATGGAAATACAATAATCCCTTTGTGTGTATGTAGTATACACATGCTTAGTTGTATGTGAGGATGCACCTGTGTTGACACGAGGTTGGAGGCCAGCAGCTGACACCAGTATATTTAATCGTTTTCCACGCTATTTTTGAGACAGTTTTTCACTGATGAAGAGCTTGATAACCGGCTAGGCAATCTGGCCAGTGAGCTGGAGTGATCTGCCTGTCTCTACTTGATCCATGCTGAGATTATAGATGCATGTGCACTAGGCTTTAATGTCAGTACTGAGGATCCAAATATAGGATGCCTATGTGAGACAAGGGCTTTACCCACTGAGCCATATGCCAACCCCCAAATCATATCCTTTTCATCCACGTGAAGAATCATACACAGACAAAACAGAACTGTTACTGTCTATGATCAGACAACTAGACACATGGTTTACAAATAAAACTGTTTAAAAATTAATTCTCAAAGACGATTCAAAATACTAAAAGCAGAAACAAGATGATCTAGATTGGCAGTTCTCAAAGCATGTATCCTAGACAAGCACTCTTGAAAATACTTAAGATGGCCAATTATCACTTCTCTACAAACCTACTGAAACTGTAGAAATCTGTGATCTTTGCATCCCACCCCTAAGTAATTCCGCTGTATGCTAAAGATTGAAAACTGAAGTTCTCAGCTAAGCAGGTAGCTTTCTGCATTTATATAGTGCCTATTTTCTGTGGTAATTACAGGATTATCAACATGCTTTATTTTTGTAAGCCCTTTTGAAGTCTTCCTAGAAATCAGTGGGGGTACATAGGCAATTTTAAAAAATCAATATATGAAAGCCTTCTGTGTTATTTATTAAATAGATTCACATGTTAATTTCACTGAAAGAGATATTAAAAGTGCTGTTAGAATAGTCTAGGAAGCAACCTTAGTTTGTTAGATTGATTTCTTACTGTTCAGCTTGCTAGGAGGCATGAAGTTCACTAAGTATCTACAGTTAGTTGCTGCTAAATACCCCAAAGCTCTGGGGAGAAAAGTCAAGTTCACTGGAGTTTCCAGGTACGCAGCTCTCAAGTTCTGTCCACTTCTGGTTTCACTTACCTCCACCCCATCACTCCAGAGCATCAAGAGTGGACAGCATATAATTGCATTATGATTGCCCAAAATATATAAATTAAACTTACTTTTTTGTCTGGTAACATTGAAAAGTCATCCCAAATAGTAATTAATAATGATGATGATGACAATAATGAAGATGACTTACTCAAGTAGAGTAATAAAATGGAGGGGTAATATAATATTTAAGTTTCTGATCCCCCTTTTTAATGGATTGCAGAGTATAATGAGCAATGTCAAGATTTCTGTCTCTTTCTTCATTTATGGTCCTTTTAAAAATGACATTTTTGTCAGTTATAAATAATAATGAAGAAATACTTAATTTCTTAGAACGTTGAGAACATTTTGTCAGATTGGTAAAGATTAAAAATTCTGAAAGCTATCCTTTATGGTTGAGAATTTAATGTCTCAGGTTACTGGTTGGAATACAATGCAATAAATACAGTCCCAACTACTGAGGTTGGCAATACGTATAAAACAAAGTATCTCATGTCTATCTGATAGCTTCTGGTGGATTTTAGAGGCATGTAGAAGTCAAACCCTAAGAAAGCTAGCTAAAGAACAGTTAGTCAGCCTTACTCTAATACACTGTGTATCATTCAAATATTATTAAATAATTAAGGCTCTCTAAAAAAATACCTACAGATAACTTAAAGATAGCACATCTGAATTTCAAAACGTCAGCAATGTTTATAAATGAACTAACAGTAAACTATACCTTCTCCTTTATAATTTTAGAATGTTTTACTCTTAACAGATGTTTCTACAATGAGGAGACTCAAATACACTGGTTTCTAAACAAACTCAATATGTGCTTTACTTTTATTAGGCATGCTTGAATCCAAATGGCACAATAAATTGTGTCATTTATAAGTAGCACAAATAATTTAAAAACAGCCATTTAAAAAGCTAGCATACTGAATGAGATGTTTCAGGGGCATTTCTGGTTTTTGGCATTGAGATTCAATGTTTTTATCTACAAAGTTCATGCAACTGAGTTATATATAAAAAAAGACTATCATAATACTTTATGATTTTGTATTCAGTGACACCTAAATTCTGCTTCATGAGAACTGCCTCAGATTGGACATACCTATCAGGTCTTGATTATAAATGTTAATAAAATATGAATGTTATGAAAGCATAAAAATTCTAAATGTGAAAAAATACTAAGTGTTTATGTAGTTTAATACTGTATCATGTGGAAGAAATACATTAAGTGAAAGACTTGAGAATACATACTTAGTGAGCCCCACCTGTTAGCTGTCCTTCCAAAGAATTAGCATTTTAAAGGTTAGTTTTACTTTTACTTTATATTAATTTTTTATTTAAAATTACCATAATTAGCACAACTTGATAAAATTTGTTACTGGAAGATAATAAAAGTTTTGCATGAAAAAAGAAAAAATCATCTAGAACAGGAAAAAGTGATTCAAATTTACCATAAAATTAAACCCACATATCTTGAATGTGTTACCTTAAAGTTTACCTGGTTCATGTTTATGAACTACAAGAAGATTCTGAGAGAATATTGTACCATATTCAAGCAATATTTCTTGATCTATAACAACTACCCAGTGGAATGGATGTATATCAGATTTAAAGATAGAAGGCTCAATCTTTAAATGGTTACATAGTAACTTTTTTATTCCCTTTTCCATGTAATCATTCATATATTAATTCACTACAATATGGTCTTGACATCTTAGCATGGAAGCTAACTTCTCTAGGATATTCTTGGAGCGTCAATGTGTAGTCAGGGAAGCATGAGGACAGCTATCAGATGGCTAATATTGTAGTACAAGAGGAAAAGACAAGCAGGTGAACTAAGGTGATCTTAATAAGTCAGTGTAAGTAGTTTTGTTTTTAGTTGCTTATGGATAGTTGCTTTGTAATGTGTAACAATGCAGACCATTCTTAAATCCTTCACTGAAGTATTGTTATGTGGAGTATAATATTAACAGAAAGTAACAGACATTCTCTATCTGTATGTTTGATATTGAGCATTTTGATAGAATCCTCAACAGGAGTACAGAGATCTAGTTTAGTTTAGTGGCAGAGTACATTCTTAGGAAAAAATGGGAAGAAAGTACTTCTAGCAAAGCTAATCTAACTATAAAATGATACTCAAGTTACTTGTTAGGTAAATGCAGATTAAAATTACAATAATATATCCTGTCTTTAGTGTTGAAATCCTTATGCAGTGCTCATGGAAGTATACACTGGTACAACTTTGTGGGAAAGTGGTAGGTAGTACTTACAAATGCCCAATACTTAGAAATTTAATGAAACAGTAATTACACTTCTAGGATTGTAGCAGAGAGAAACAAAGGGCACATCTAATAACAGAGTTCTTAGTAGCAGCATTTGTAATAGTTCAAAGCTAGAAACATAGCTACTAATATGATAAAAATACAAACAGTACTGTATAGTAAAATACCATACAGAAGAATGAATAAATTAGATCTTCATATAAGAGCATGGATATGCAGCGTATTGTTTTACTTATAAAAAGCATGCTCTAAAAGTAGATTACGCTAGCACAGTCAGGTATATTTGGAATGCGAAGCACTGGCTGAGAGGAGCTGGAAGAAGATACTGCACTTCTATTTTAGTTTCCATCTGCATGCTGGTTCCATGGGTAAGTCCATTCTGCAAACCTTAATCATGACTCATACTTAGGAATTATGCACTTTTCCATATGTATGTTTTCTTCATTTAAAGTATATGCACAACATGAGGGAGGAAGCTAGAGACTCTATGGAGAATTTAAACCAAACCAAACATCTGCAAAGCAATCAAATTACATACTGCCAAGCAATCTACTGAAAAGAGGGAGTCATACAATGCAAGAATTTTTATATTTGTCTTCTATCACTCATTTGAAAAATAGGATTTGGCACTTCTTGAATGATGATAACAGAAATTAAGAGTTTAATGTAAACTAGATGAGATTATAGGTAGGACTGGAGGGCTGGGTAAAAGAGAGCATGTGACTACACCATATGGGACTACAGCTGAGGGAAAACAAGCCGTTTTTGTTAGTGTTTTGTTTTGAGTCAGGGTCTTACTATGGAGCCCAAGCTGGGCTAAAACTGGCTATGCAGTCCAGGCCTGTCTCTTGCTCACAGCGATTCCCTTGCTTCTGTTTCAGAGTGTGGAGATTAAAGGCATACAGCACTAAGCCTGCCAAACCCACACTTTTAAAACAGATAAGCAGGGCTCAGAGGCATGAACCATCACGGGGAGAATGTTGTCAGCAGGCTACGGAAAATGATTGAAATATACCAGGTTAAAAAGCTATCCTCAAAGCCCTTCATGATAATTAAAACAAACAGATGTATAGAAGACAAAGCTCATTTCTAGGAAAGATTCCAAGCTTTTACAGGGCAGTCCCTAGACTCACTGACTTCCATTACTTCATTTCATTACTCACCTCAAGCACACTGTGTCTTTTATATTTAGACAAGGGGCAGAGAATTGAGATCAGTGGACAAAGAGAAAGTAGGTTAATAGAATGGAGAGTACTAGGCCATGCCCAGTTTCCTGTAAGCGAGCAGCAAACAAAGAGTCCAATGTTTAAGAAGTGATGAAGGCCTCAAGATGAGAGAGAAAGTGGATGCCAAAGGTCATAGTGTGGCAACGGGGCCGGCAGAGCTTGTCTTTGCTCTGTACAACTAGACCAGATCTTCCCTAATGTGCTGCTATCTTATTAAAAAAGGAAAAAAAAATAAAGGCAGCCATATCTATGAAGATGTCAAATCACAATCAATTTTAAATGCTTCTCTTTGATTATTCCTTGTCGTTTAGGACCCAAAGAGGACCAAGCTGAAAGCCATGAAATGACATGCTGGATCACATAAAACTATCTTCATGGTTTACCAAACACTAGTGCAAACTCCTTAAGGCAGCTCCATGAAAAGCTGTGAGGGAGAAGACTGCTAACTGCACACTGAAGTTACTTTTCTACAGCTGTATCCTTGAGGTTGTACTGATTCCGAGTTACTGCTTGCCAGGACTACACACAACAAGATGGTATTAACATCCTGTTTAAGTGTGGGTATTTAGTAAATGAGGATTATGCTTTTATTTGCATATAGGAATAGTACTTTTCTGCAGCATAAATGCTCTAATGGAAAAAGTATGTACATATAATTTAATAGGCCCAATCATCAAATTTCAAGATAAAAAGTTAGAATCTTTTAAACTTAAGATTGCTAGTTAAGATCAGACTAGTTGAGGGCTAAACGAGAGATGCTCTGTTTGCGTTGACATTTTCAGTGTTTTTCCATTCCTCTAGAAAGAGGGGTAAGGCAGCTCCTTTGACTAATTAACCCAAAGAGGTTTGACTAATAGGAGAAGATTGCAGGCATAATTACTTAAATGATCATGTACATAGCACTTAATGATCATTATCATTTATTCCAATATTATTGCTAATAAATGGTAAAACTGTTTAAGCTAAATGCTGTCACTTCACACAAGTGCATCATAGCTAAGTTATAATTTCCAATATATTTGGGAATCCGTGAGATACTGTGGCTTTTCTTAATGTATGTCGATACTTGCTTCAAGGTACAGACTTTTAAAAAGGAGACAACATTTAGTATTTATCCCCTTATCTAGAGTATATAACAAGCAATCATGCTGTCATTGCCATACAAACCACAGTCCTAGCTAATACCCACTATATCCTTGGCTTTCAGGAGATCAATGTGATACATGAAAAGTCACTTTTCTCTACAAAGGAGTCAAATGATTATATAACTAACATCAATGTTTCAAATGCTAATTCCATTCCACTCTCTTGCTTACTAGGATTCAGTGGAGAGAGATTGCCATCAAGTTCTTATGCACCCCTGGAAGGCTACTTTTGCTCTAAAAGGCAGAAAGAGTAAAGTGGTACTTGAGTTTTCCTTAGGCTCATTTCTGCCATCATTTTCTCTCATATTGAGAGTGACAAGAGAGAAAGAACCCAGAAGTGTGCTGCAAAAATCAATGACTGATGTTATCTATAGAACACACACAGAGGTTGGAAGTAAGACTATTTTATATGCAAAAGCAGATAGACATTTGTCTTGAGCAAGAGGCACTACCATTACTGCACTCTTACCATCCCTTATCGTTCCTCAGGAATGAGTCCTGAAGGGCAGCTTAGCTTTTAGATTGCATACAAATAGTAATCTGAGGGCTAGAGCTAAAAGGAGGTCTCTAGGTTTTTATAGATTACTGGGAAAGAGAAAACGAGGAAAATCAAACTACAGTAGTGTCCATTAGGTAGAAGGGAGGCAGGTACCTAATAAGAGAAATTTGGGGTTACTCATGTGGCCTAGGCTGCCTTTGGAGCCATTATGTAGCTGAATATGACTTTGGATGTCTGACCCTCCTTGCCTTCCTGAGTGCTGGGATGAAAAGCACGCACCATTCTTATTCGATGGTAAGGATGGATCCCACAGGCTTCCTGCTTGCTAGGTTAGCATGCTATCACCAGCAACAACTCAGCCTCTTAGTTATACATCAAAAGGGATAAACTTATTAGCCCATGACCTGGCTCTCTCCAAATGGATGCTTACTGTACGGCTCTCTCCAGAGTGAAGGGAGAGGGAGGAACTGGGACAAATTATCTGAGATAAATGCAACAATATCTTCTACACCGTAATCTTGTTAGCGACATGATCATTGCGTGCTGTGTCAGTGTCTGTTCTTTCTATTGCTATATATTTACTGTTTCAAGTTAAATCAGTATCATAGGAGTTAAGTTTATATGGCTTTCCCCCAGTTTTTCCTGATGTCACTGTTAAGAGTTTATTACTCTATTTTAAAAAGTTGTATAACCCTGTGTGTGTGGTGTTGTATGTGTGTGGAGTATGCACAAGCATGCATACATGTGGAAGCCAGAGTTTGCTATGAGGTGTATTTCTCTACCTGCTCTCCATCTGTATTGTGAGACAGCATCTCTCACTGAACCTCACTTAAACTCAATGATTCCGATAGGCTAGTTAACCAAGAGATACAGGGATTCATTTGTTTCCAAATTCCTTCTTCACCTCACCCCAGCATAGGGATACAGGCTCAAGCTACTGTCCAGCCTTTTACACGGTACTGGGGCTCTGACTATGTCTTCATGCTTGTGCTCTGAGTCCTTCACATGCTAAAATCCTTTCACTTTCAGGTATATACGTGTATTTTCTATCAAATAGTTAAATTCATGTATTTCAACAAGGTAAAAATATTTATAGTAAAGAAAATTAGTTTTAATCTTGCTTATATATGACTACCATATCACTACAAATGTGTTTAAAAATTAGCATTGTCTTCTAGTAGTAAATGTGTCGGAAGAAAGATGGAGTGTGAAGAATGAGGAAAGGTAGCATGTCCAGGTGTGGTGCACACTGTACACTCACCCTTTCGTTTCCCAGACAACTCCCGGGCACATGGTCTATTTAATTTTAAGAGAGCTTAAGAAAAAGTAAAGTGAAAGGTTTAATCCTATGCCAGGATCAATCCAATCATTTGGATCTGGACCACCCTCCACGCTGCAGGAGAAATGGCAGATGGAAGCTGAGGAGAGGTAGGTGCCTTTGGAGGTGAGGCCTACTGGAGAGTATCTTAAGTCATCAGAGACATTTGTAAAGGTGACTTGAGGCCAAAGGTTTTCTTGTGTGTTATGGTGACAATGTAATCAGTTTGCTCTACCGTATGTCCAAACAAATCCAGTACATGTTGACCAACAGAATATGGGTCAAGAGTCAAAATAATTCTTTTCTTTATATATTTATTATTTTAAAACTTTCTACAGTAACAGAAAGGAGATGTTAAAAAAAAACCCCACAAGTGCACTAGGTGATATTTCAAATCACCAACTATTTGACTAATTGTCAAGAATGATTCCTTGCTGTTCCTCAAGGCTGGCCTTGCCTTGTCCTTCCAAGGTTCTCATAAACAACCTTCAGCCATGTTTCTATTTTAAAAGTAACTATTATGTATTGGTCATTACTCTACAAAATTTATTTTTTATACTGACAACAATCTCGAAAACTGGTTTCTGTATCTTTGGCTACTTACATTTAATGAAGAAAAATAAAATAAATATCAAAGTAAATGTAAAGGTGTCTTAGCCTCAAGTGCCATTTTCTTGCAGAGCTCAGAAGTTGGCACTTGCCTGGAAGAGACCCAGCAGTGTTCAGGTCCCCCGTTTCTGCTCTGTTGTGACACTAGTGCAAAGCATACATTCATGTGTGATGCTCCAAAGGCTTCAGTATCTCTCTAAATAACCGTACATTTTAAATAAAAATACCCTCTAAGACTGTAATGACTCTTGTGGGCCAGTGTGCTAAACCCTCTCCATCTGCTCACTGCCCACCAGTTTGTCAGAGCCTTTAGGCCTCTGAGGACAAGCTGCCCTTGGTCTGAGAGGCAATGGCTACCTCCTTTCCCCTCTGCCTTCACACAGAACTCTAGCTACAATGAGCAGTCATCTTCTTTCCCAAGTGGACCATCAGTGCAAAAACTATTTTCTGTCTTCCTGACTGATTACCTTTCACATTCCTTAGAGGTTACCCATAATCCTGCACAGTCCTTTCCTCTCACACTTCCAGGAAGAGATTTTATATCCTAGTTTTTTGGGGAAATCAATATGATATGTGAGACCTCTGAACTCTCCTCTATAAACAGATAAGTCTACTTCCAGTGCAACATCCCCCCTTTGTTTTGGCCAAGTCCTAGCTGCCCTCATGGCTAAGTTACCAGGCCCTTCACCCTCACTACTGAATCTCAACCCTCACCTTCAGGGCATCTTTCCTTCTCAGTACAAAGACAGTGCAATGAAGGTAATACTCTGCAGCATGAAGGGCATCTCTCATGACATCCATACCTCTCTAATTATCTATCCCCACTTCACTCATACTAACATCCAGAACAGTGTAATACGGACTCCTCTGATCACTTAGGCTGCCTGGTTCTACGTTCATTGTGCTCGCAGCCCTTCTATACTCTGCCTACTGCTCTACCAGTCTTGCTGATTTGATCTTTCTGGCTTTGGGGACCATTCTTTCTCTTGGCTTCTATGAGCAGTAATGGTAGTTTCTGGGGAGACTGCGTCTTTGGCTTCTCTCTTTACCTGTTATACTTAGTGGCACCGAGCCTGTGAACACCTTCTAGCCACCGGGGCTGGGGTCTGATGAAGTGAAACCAATACCACAGTGTTAAACTCTAAACTCATCCAGCCAGCCTGCACTATAGTTCCAATCTCTTAACGGGTCTCAAGTATTTATCCTATGCAAGTGGTCACAACAACCGTAGATCTGCCAGATACTTGACATATTCTCACATTTTTTTACTATGTCAATGAAAATTTAGTTCTTAAATAGCAAATCCATATAACAAAACAACTTCCTGTAAATTTAACATACAAAATTATCACATCTGTAATTTGCTGCGGATTGGATATGGCCATTGTTTTATACCAGAACATTTGCAGTCACTCACATGGACACCTTTATATTCTCTTTTATATGGGGTCATCAAGCTCTCGCTGAGAGCTTACTTCAGCCTATGCCATCCAACCTCATGTGCATCTGGTCTTGAGGGATGTTAGAGAAGACAGGAGGTGGACGGCTGAGCACGATGTGGTAGGAGCTACCCTGTTATTGACCTAGCATGAGTAAACTCACTGTTTCACCGAGTTGAGAATGGATGCAATAATCTTTGGACTTGGAATATGGGGGAGCCATTTTTCCATATCTCCCCAGGAACATAATACAACAGTAATAAATAAAAAAACTCAATAACTATTTTTTTGTAAGAAATTTGGTAAAATCATTTTTTTTAACCCATAGGAAAAAAGAAATCTCCAAATTTAACAGTTAAATATAAGTAGAGTTCAGAGATTTTCTAACATCTATTCATAAACTCCTTATAAGCCACATTTTCAAACTCTATTACAAGAAAAAGGAGGAAGTCAGAATGGGCCAAAAATTTTTAAAAGATTATCATAATCATAGCCCACTAAGGAACACAAACAGAGGAGACATGCTAATCTTGACAACAATTTCAGGGAAGTCAAGGACATTATTTTCCTTATACAATAGTTGCTCATTTTCTTTTCACTCAATTTAGTCCAGGCTTTAGCACACATTTGTGAATGCTCATTACTCAAGACACATTTGCTGTTTCCTGCATAAATGGCCTTTGAAAACAATTTGAAATCTTTACTACTTGGGAGTTTTCTAGGCTGCTCATGCTTAAGAGTCTGCCTGAAAATGAATATGACAAAAGGTTGTCCTGCCCTGACTATAAAATTAGAAAAGAAAGGCCTTTGCTGTCTACCCACAGGGCATCTTTCAGCAGGGCTCCTGCTAACAATTCTTCTTCTTTTGTTTGACTACATAGTAAATACAAGAGACTGATATTTGAATAAAATGTGAAAAGCACCCAAATTGGTTTATGTTCCTGGCCTAAAAAAAAAGAAAACTCTTAAAATATCTAATTTTTTGACAGTTACAAGTCACATTTAATTCTGCTTGAAAGCCCAAGCATAAAGTTGTCAAAAACAATTAGTATTTTAATAGCTCCCCTTCTTAGGTTATTAGGCAGGCACAAGTTCATCAGCAAGAGAGCAAAAATATTCTCTGTTGCACAAATCCTAATCGGTCTTATAATAAAATCCAGGAACCAGATATTGGGGAAAAACTGAAAGATCAGAGACAGAGGAACAAGCCGGAAGATCCTGTCTCCAGGAATCCTCAGATTGGATAAGAGAAGCAAAGAGAACCAGGTTAAAATGGAAGGGGAATCCTTGTCTCCTCCCAACCTCATGTTCTTTTCTCTACTCAGACACATCACTTCCTATTTCAACCTTCCTAGTGCTGGGATTAAAGGCCTGTGTGCTTCCCAAGTACTGGGAACAGAGGGATCCCAAGTGTTGGGATTAAGGGTGTGTGCCATCACTGCCTGTTTGGCCTTGAACTCCAGACGATCTCTGCCTCTGCCTCCCAAGTGCTCTGTTTCTTTCCTGGACTGCATCAATCTCATGTAGCCCAGTGTGGCTTTGAACTCACAGATATCCAGAGAGATCTCTGTCTTGTCTCCTAGACAATACTAGATTAAAGCTGTGTGACACCACTGCCAGACCTCTATGGCTAACTCCGTGGCTGGCTCTGTCCTTTGATCTTCAGGCAATCTTTACTTGATTCACAATATATCACCACATGTCTCAAACAAATAAGTCAAGAACAATTAAAAAAAAAGTATAATATTTCACTACATTGTTCCTTATGCTCTTTTTATATTAACTAAGATGCAATAAAATAAAATAGAAATGGATGTTGTTAACATTTACCACTGTGATGAAATTCTCTTGACAGGGAATGTTTTCCACTGGACTCCTTGCTTTTAAAGAAGTTGTGAGGTAGTTAGCACTGAGTAGACACCCCTGAAAACCTTTGTGATTTCCTAATTCTTCCCTAGGCCATGGTCTGATTGTTGAGGGAATAGAAAGGTAGAGAGATAAGGGGATCCAGGACTGTATGGATTGGGGTTAAGGATGGCTGTAGATAGAAGTTTTTGATGCACAGACACAGAAACGTGACTTGTATGTCTCCCTAAGAGCTATTTTGCAAAGAAATATGCTAATTCAAAGATATTTAACTGGCTCCACATTTAATTCTGACTTCAAATCTTGAAGAGTGGCAGAGCAGCTGTGCCTAGAGGCAATACAATCTTATTTCTATAAAAATCTCTCAAAGCTCCATATATAAGTGGGAGTGTAAAAATAGATAATCAAATCCAAATTAAGGCTATTAAGAACTGATTTACTGTAAAGATAATATAGCAAAATTTTGTTTAGGTTATGGATGTTCACTAAAAATGTGTAATACTTGTTTGCCTAAAATTTTGATTATGTTTTATCTTATTTTGTCACAGTTAAATAGTTTTATCATTAGGGTTTTTAATTGCATATAGTTTGTAAGAATCTTTACTGATTATATCCATTTAACTTGGGGGAAAAAACCTACTGTACTCTTTAATGAAAAGAGAAACCATCTAAGGAGGATGCTATCGAACTGCAGGGATACACCGTGAGGGGTGACTCAACCATTCACATTTGTTCCTCTGCCACAAAGGGTTGACTGTGCACATGGGAAGAAAACCACTCTAGGCTAATAGGAGTTAGAACACCCAGGAGTGTATCCTAGGTTACAGAGAAAACAAGCTGCTGATCCCTTAACACTTTAAACCTTCATGTTGTCTCTGATCAGGTTCTCCGGCTACTACAGGAGCCTGCTCCTAGCTGCTTTTTCTGCCATGCCCTCTTTTATTATTCATCCTCACAAAGCCTTTCTCAAATGCTTCTTCTTTTGTTCATTAGACAACTCCATCTCTCCTTCCCATCTCCTCCTGCCCCTCCCTCCTTCTCTTCCTCTCTCTTGAAGATAGTTTTAGTATAGAGCAAGCTGCCCTGACCCTTAACTTGCATATTGCTCTAGCCTCTTGAATGTTAGCTGCTTATTTTTTATTATCAATTCCATACAAGTGAGAATCATCTGGTACAAGGAAGCCTCAAAGCAGAAACTGCTTCAATCAGACTAGTCTGTAGGCAAGTCTGGAGAGGTATTTTCATAGTTAATGAATGACTGATGTAGAAGGGCCCGATTCATTATGGGTAGTGCCATTCATGGGTAGGTGGCTGTAGTAGGATTCAGGTGTTAGCTGACATGGAGGCATGTCTCTAGAGTTCTAAAAGCCTAAATGGGGCGTGGCCAGACCCTATTGAATAGCCACCAAGACACTAAAGTGGGCCTTGTTTTGTTCCTGCGTTCTCAAAGAACAGATCGTGTGTCGTGAGGCAGTTCCTATCTTCAAAAATTGTCTTAAAGTTCAATGTATATCAGCAGTGTTCACGTACCCATCAATAAATATTAATCCTTTCTATAATGTATTACAAATAAATATTACTACAATAGATGGTCTTGTGTTGCAAAAGCAACCTATACAAGCCACGAAAGGCAAGCCAGTAAGCAGTGTTTATCCATGGCTACTACTTCAGTGCCCACCTCCAGTTTCTTTCCTTGCATCCCTGATCAAATCCTCCTGCAAACCTATGTTGCCTTTGGTCACAGTTTTCATCATAGCAACAGGAAAGAGAGCTAATATAGAAATTAGTACAAGAGAGTAGGCTATTAACGTGACAAACCTGACTGTTGTTTCGGGGAGGACTGTGTAAATAGTCAAAACTTTGGGCTGGAAAAGTTGATCAGTGCTCAGCAGTCAGTGGGATATTCTCTAGGAGTCTGGAAGATAAAAGTACTGACAGAAACGTAAATGGAGGCCTGGCTTTTGAAGTTTCAGAGTTTCCGAAAAACTCTATAGGAGCCATTCCTGTAATATTCTGAATTATGACTTTGAGGCTTCTGGTCAGCCTTGGTTAAATGAACATTTGCGATTGACCAGAAACCAACCCACTGATGTGAAATTTTTGCTTTACTTCACAATTAATGCTGAATGAATTCTTAAAATGTTTACATCTTTTAAAGACTGTGCAACTTTTAAAATCTTTTATATTGAAATAGTAACAAGAATTCCTGGGGATAAACCAGAAAGAAAATGTTATGAGTTAACAGTGATATATTTGAGTGTCAAGTTGACAAGGAGTTAATTGTATTGTTTAGCTTTTTGCCAGCTTGACACAAGCTGACATCTTAGAAAAGAGAACCTTAAATGAGGAAATGCTTCCATTAGCTTTGCCCTGTGGCCATAACTGTAAGGGTATTTTCCTCACTAAGTACTGATGTGGGGGACCCAGCCCACTGTAGGTGGTACCACAGCTGGGAACATGCCCTTCTAGATAGGCGAAAGCAAGCTACGGAGAGCAAGTCAATAAGAAGCTTTCCTCCCATGGCCTCTACCTCTGTTCCTGACTCCAGGTTCTTGCCTTTACTTCTTGTCCCAACTACCATTTGTGTTGGATTGTAAGCTATAAGAAGAAATAAACTCCTTTCTAAGTTGCTTCTGGTCATTGTGTTTATTATGCAATAGAAAGCAATCCAAGACAGTGCAGAGTTACAGGTGTGTGTCTGTAGCACTAGCCTAACCTTTAAGTATCAGCCCTCTTCCCCGCCAGCCACCATCTCAATGTCTTGCACATACTAAGCAAGCATTCTATCACGGACTGAGCAACAGCCACGGACGGCCCTGTGTATCTAACTAAAGTGCCCAAGGAACATTTATTATAGTTTGTGGAGTAAATAGTGGGTTATCAAAGATAAATAATTCAATTTCAAAGCCAAAGTCAAGGAAAAGAGAAGAGTGAAAGTTGTCCCCCAATATTTTTCATAGAGATCTGCACAGGAAAAGGGATAGGTGGCTATAAGTAAGACTTCACTGCTTCTGATGGCCCTGGAGGCAGAATCCTTTATAACAGGATGTCAAATGTATGCCAAGGTATTTTAGTGCAAAGGTCTAAAGGACATTTAGTTTTTTATTCTGAAATAAGAAATGTTCTATACATATAAACTACAAGGTTTGTTTTTAAAATGACATTATAGCTACAGTTTTAAAATGACATTAATAATACATAATTAATAAAAGATAGCATGATAAAAGTTTATAGAAGCTAATAAGATTAAATTTGTAATTTGAGACATATGTATGTGTATCAGTCAGAGTTTTCTAGAGTAACAGAACTTACAGAATGAATCTCTCTATATATAAAGAAATGGATTTATTAGAATGACTGATAGGCTACAATCCAGCTAATCCTACAATGGCTAGCTGTGAACAGAAAGCCCAAGAATCCAGTAGTTGTTCAGTCCACAAGTTTAGATGTCTTAGCTGGGTTTCAGTATTTGCTGGAATCCTGAAGACGTATGCTCTAATGCTAGTGAAGGAATGGACTACCTAGCAAGGTGAGGGGAAGCAGGCAGAGAGCAAATATTTCCTTCTTTCATCTCTTTATATGGGTTTTTCAGGAGAAGGTGTGGCCCAGATTAGATTTAGACTAAAGGTGTGTCTTCCTCCCCTAAAATCCAGATTAGAAGTGGATCTTCCTTCTTCAAATTAGGCAAAAATTCCTCACAGGTGTGTCTCCATTTCTGGGTTTTAGCTACAAATGTAGTAATTTCTCAACTAAGAATGGCCATCACAAGTCTACCCCTTGTAAGCTGATACACAATTATATCCCCTTATGTTATGATTCATTTCCAAATAACAATAACCAGTCATAGTAATGCCTAAGCAGATAACTCTCCCACAATCTAACCAGCTCATAATTATGCCTAACATGATATAACTGTCCCTCATAAAACTGCAAACACATTATACATTTAGAATAGGTGACAAGACAATATTCAGGAGATATTCTTTTAGTATCTCAAACTTATATATGATAACCACTGGTATTCTCCTAATTGATATTATATCATATGAGAAAGAAATTGAAAAGGAAAATACAAGTATCTGTGAAAATGCATTCTTAACAAAATATGACAGAAACAGCCATGTCGATTATAATGCTCTTGTCTGTAACTAGTCATGTGGCATTAGCTGGTACTTAGAACTGCCTTGCTCTCCTATCCATTCTGTACTTCGTCTACCTTTGCTAAGTATCTCAGCAGGTCTTGGCCTATACCTTCATTCTTGATGGATCTGTGCCCCTTGCCATCTGTCATTTTAGGTTTCTATGGTGCCCATTGACTTTACTCACAGGACATGGTAACCAAGAAACACCCCAAAGGATAGCCTGCCCTCCACCCATAATCTTTTTTTTTTTTTTTACTCCACTGTGGAAAAGCAGTCCAATTTCCCCAAGGTAATCTGCGTCTATCACCCTTCCAAACACTGTTACTCCTTTTCTTAGCCTGCTGGTTTATCAGCATTAGAAGCCCAAAGTGCCCAGGGGAAAAGGGTAAGCTTCCAGTTCAATGGAATCTTTGTTGTGATTCCTGGAACTCTATGGAACCAAATATTTAGGCCAGCAGAACTCAAGGTCACAGGAACAAGAAGTAAAAATTTTCCTGTGGATCACTAGGCGTGATGATGAGTTAAACTATTCTCTTTTCCACCCCTTGATTCCTGAACCTGTAAATCCTGGCTATGGGAAAAACTGTACCTTATATTGGACTCTGATTCAAAGCACATACTGCATTCTGGAGAACACTGCCTTGGCCTCCAGGCTGCCAGTTGGAATTGGTGCTGTAAATGTGTCTTCAAAAAACCTTCCTACCAGGCCAGCTGCTTCAGGATGGTGGGGAACACGGTAAAATCAGTAGATTCCATGATCATGGCCTACTGCCAACTTCCTGGCTATGAATTGTGCTCTTTAGTCAGAAGCAATACTTTGTAAATACCATGATGGTGCATAAGGTAGTCTGTAAGTCCATTACTATCTGGCAGAAGCATTATGTGCAGGAAAGACAAATCCATAACTAGAATAAGTATCAACTCCAGTAAGGACAAAGTGTTGTCCTTTGCATGGAGGAAGTGGTACTATGTAGTCAACCTGCCACAAGGTCATTGGCTAGTCACCCAGAGAATGGTGTCATCCATATCTGGGGTGTTGGTTTCTCTTGTTGGCTCAGCACCAGCTGTAGGCAGTTCAGCCTAGTTAAGTGAAAGTACATGTTGTTGAGATCATGCATAACCCAAATTTATGCCACCATGAGTCATTTCTTCATGGGCCCCTTGGGCAATGAGAGGATTGGCTGGAGAAAGAGGCTGACTGTCCACCACTGAGTCATCCTACCTATTGGAATACTAAACTCCCCCTAAGCTGAAGATACTTTTTGATGAGCTTCAATATGGGACACAAATATCTTCATATCCTACTTCTTCTTCAGATGTTTTTATCACCCATTTTCAAATCAGCAAGTCCATTCTTTCCCTGGCAATAGAGCCTACTTCTTCAGGATTCCAGCATATACTGAAAGCCAACTGAACATATAGACTTCTGGGACTGAACAACTACTGGATTCTTAGACTTTCTGTTGATAAACAGCCATTGTTGGATTGGCTGGACTGTAGCGTGTAAGTCATTCTAATAAATCCCAAATACTCCCCCACACACACTCACTTATTTTATGAGTTCTGTTACTATGTAGAACCCTGATTAATACTATGCATATAAAGATAAATCTCCAAGGTCTGAAACTATAGCTATGGTTTTAAAAAGACATTAACAATAAATGGTCAATGAAAGATATAAAGACAAAAGTTTAAAACAGCAGTTAATAAGATTAAATTTGTGGTTTGGTATATATGTGTGCATATATGTATTTGTGGGTTGATACACATATGCACATATATAGACATATACATGCACACACATATGTATATATAATTTAAATGTTTATATTTAAGCCCACATCTTGTATGATATTTATAAATAGCATGTTTGTTTCCACAAAGAAATAAAAAGGGGCCTCATTCCTGAAGAATGCATTTATAAAGCTAAAGACTAGCAAAACAGTGCTATCTAGTGGTTACAACTGTGAACACAAGGCAAAGCACACCAGAGGCTGCAGAACCTCCCAGAGGCTGAATCTAGTATGTCACAAGAGAAAAAAGGTGCACAGGAAGATATCAGGTCCTACATGGGAAGGGATCAAATACTGATCACATAGTTCTTTTCAAGGTGGTATAGAAAACAGATTCGGACCTTAGACTCTGATGTCATAGAGAAAAGATTCAATTTTGACAGAATGTCTTTAAGACAGCTACTAGACTTATTTCATTTTTTGATTACTTTTGACTATGATATGGAAATAAGAATGTTGAGAAGTAAATAATATGCACAAAGCATTCTGGGCTACAGAAAATTACTGGCTACACAGCCTGTAACTTAGTGAATGGTTATTCTATATTACTTATTGCAATGTGAATAGGCTACAAAACTTAAAATAACTACAAAAATTATAAATAAGTAAGTCAACATCAACAAGCATACTTGCATAAAATGTAACTATCTGGCATTAGTGCAAAGCATATAGAAACAAGAAGTTAAGACTCAATGTTTCATTGCAATCACAGTTCAATTGTAGTATTAATATTTTAAAGAAAACAAAGTACTTTTGGAAAGAATACAATATTAACTCTGAAATATCATCTCATTCTACAAAATGTCCCAATACTTTAGATGTGAAGGAATTTTGAACTATACCTGGGCTTTTCCATATATAGTCTAAAAAGTTTTATGCTCATGCACATTATGATTTATTTCATAGGTTTATTTCACTTGGTCAGGACTGTGAAGGGGAAACAATACATGTCAACATAAAATTGCTAAAAACAACTTAATTGATTATATTAATATTAGAAAAAGGGATTTTTGATCATTGTGGTGCATTTCCTCTGCTGTGTAATCTCCTAGCTTAATTTTCATAACATCAAGCATTAAGATAATGCATATTAGCATTGTAAGACTGCAATGTTCAGCAGTTTTCCTATAATGAACAGAAATACCACAGTTTGTAAGCATTCAGAGCCGAGCCATCACAACCCGGACATTTATTAACATTACAGTCACAGAAGGACAGAGTTCACTGAGTTTCCCAAGGCTGGTATACAAAGTTAACTTACATAGCTTTTGCCTTCATGATATTGTCTTTAATGGCTTTATATTGATAATTACTCTTTCCTTTTCGTGTTTCTAACCATGTAGAAAAAAAAAAAAAACCCAAACGACCAAACTTATCTTTAAGAACAATGTGCATAAACATAAAACTTTTATTAGTTAACAATGCTCAAGTGCTTACATGTAATTAAAAAAAGAAGTATGTTAGGAATTAGAGAATTTAATTACGGCCACAGGGCTGTCAGTAACTGTTCTCCTAAGATGTTTTCAGTCTCTGTGGATTTCCATTTACTTCTCTGCTAAAGACAATCATCTAGAAAGTTAAGGTTATCATTATTCTCTAGACTTTTATCTATAATTCTGTAAGCCACGATGGGGTAACATCATAAGCTAAGATTTGCAATTACTTAATATTCATAATGAGCATCACTTATTCCATAGTAATAATAATATAATAAGATCTTTTTGAATTATTGTTACAGATTTCAACTTTCTGGTCATTTCCTCAGCATTTACTAAAAATACTATGACTACACAGATACTAGGCAATCACTAAATTCCTGTATGTTTTCTTTACTTCATTAACTATGTTAGGTTACCTAGAAGTATGGCATACACTACCTCAGTCACATCTTAATACTTACAGAAACTAATTCCCCAAAGCTTCATATAAAATTTGTCAGGTAGTTTTTGGTCAAATCCAGCAAACTCTTGATAACAAGTTCACTGTGAACCAATGAACTTCACAAAAGCTGAATATGGTTTTGCCTACAGAAGGTAAGCAGAATCCAGTAACAGAGCTTGACAGGTAGAAACTAAATGAGTAAGAGCAAATCCATGTAAAATGGAGGACAGGGCAAATGCAGCTGGGGAGATAACACTTACAGGGGATCATTTAAAGGATTCAAGTCTTTGGCAAGTATCCAAGATGAAGACAATTCAACTCAGCAACTGTGGCATCATTCCTTTGTAACAGTAATCACAGCCCATTGTCTTTATGGTTTCTCCAGAATGAGAGCTCAACTATTTGTAACTGCACTGACAAATAAGGCAGGGAAAAATAGATACAGGTTTCAATACTTAACGTATGTTGATGGACCGTGAACCCACTACTGTAAAATCATATCGCTTTAAAATAGTGCACTGGATGACACTGATCAGAAATGTGCAAATGTTACTTCAAACAACACTACGAACAAAACATTTACTTGCAACTAATTAGAAAACTGGAAGAAACAAGTCAAGGTAATAATACAGTGTGTAGCAGTGGAGTCCCCCAGGACACACAGCTACACATTTTTACTATCCTACTTACAATGGAATTTGAGAACTTCAGCAGCAGCACAGTAAAAATCACAGAGCAACAGGATAAAAGCAGATAAGAATAACATGTAATTTATGCATAAAGTTTATTACCATGGTTACAAACTTTGAGAACAGGCCTCTGAGACACTGGACTGAGACTTTGCCGAATATCTGCTGAGAGAGAGGGGGAGGGAGAGAGTTTAATACAGGGGCATGTTCAACTTAAGAGTATTGCATGCTATTTCCAAGCTTCAGTATCTTCAGAGTTGACACAATGTTTCAGTGCTAGAGAATACTTGGAACAGCAATCCCATGACTTTTACTTCCAGTTTAACTGTGCTACAGCAAACTTCATTGGGACAATGTACATGTGGTTCTTTAGATGAGACCTGTCACACTAATCAGGATTTCCTAGATTCAGTGCATTGATTTGTTAATGTGTTACTGACACCAGCCAACTGGAATGTACCACTTGTGACATCTGTCTCTGTAAGGGATTAAGCAAACTCGTGGCCTACAGAGCCGTATTCTGACATATAACTTTAAAAAGAATTAGGGGAAGAAGCTATTCCTCCCCGTGACTGTTGCCTAGAAAGAAAGAAGTAGAGAATTCACCTTTCGGCTTTGGTGTCCTTTTTCTTCTGTCACGGAAGGCAGCCCCTGACTGCAAGGCCTCCAGCAGACTATCCATCACTCCTGTCTCGTCACCCTCTGTGAAAAGAGATACAGGGAATTCCATCAGCCCCCAGGGTTACCAAAGCAATGTCAAAACACATGCAAACTGGTGATGGTGATGGGAAGAGGAAAAGGACTAAGCCAGGCATTTCAAAATAAGAAAGGCTCCAACGCTGTCATATATCAACATCCTTCTAATAAAATCCATCTCACAGTGCTCATGCTGCTGTCCACTAAAGAGGTCAGGGTCCCGCAATCGAGTGTGGAGCACCGTGTTCATAGACCAGAGGCCAGGGTCCCACAATGGAGTGTGGAGCACCACGTTCATAGACCAGAGGCCAGGGTCCCACAGATGCGGTGTGGACACCGTGTTCATAGACCAGAGAGGCCAGGGTCCCGCAGATGGTGTGTGGAGCACCGCGTTCATAGACTAGTGACCAGGGTGCCATAAAGGGGTGTGGAGCACTGTGTCCATAGACCAGAGGCCAGGGTCCCGCAGATGGGGTGTGGAGCACCGCGTTCATAGACCAGTGACCACCGTCCCACAAAGGGGTGTGGAGCAGGGAGTGAGTTTAAATGGTTCTGGTCAGATTGGGGTCTTGAGTTATCATAAATCATATTCCCTCTTGTAGAAATGAGTTATTTTTTAAGCATTGGACTAGATTCTAAAAGCAACCAGGTGTAGTGCAACACTTCTACTGTACAGAAGCTGTGTCTGCTAAAACTTACTACAGAAAATGAGATTTCCATGTCCACCTCTGTGAACGTGCATCTGGTACACACACACACACACACACACACACACATATTTATCAGGACAATTGTCTCATGAGTTGAGGTAATGCATAATCATCGCTACAAACTTTAAAGAATTTATGAAAGTTATCTTTTACAATTAAGATGTTATACCCAGGGAAGCATTAAAAAATATAAAGGTTCATGTCCCTCAAATCATTAGAGTTGATATTCTGCATATAGTTAACAAAGAATATAGGTTTAGTGCCAAGTCTGTGTAGAAGGGCAGACTATCTCAGCATATTCATAGGTCTTTATAGTTACCAGTGCTGAATATTACTGCAAACAGAAAGGAGAAGAACGGAGCGCTAAGAGCTCATCTGTCATCTTTCTCAGTTGAACTGTAGGCCTCGTGTAAGAGCACTTCTAAAACAGAGGAAACTATTTTCCTAAGAACTTTTTTACACTGCCCCTCCCCCTTCTGGAGATACAATCTCTTTATAGAAAAATGTTGACACATAAATGTGGTAGAGTACAAAAACCACGCTCATTTACAGTTTATAAACAGATACATACATATAAATATGTATCAGCTGCTTTTCCATCTGCTTCTACTTCACATTTTTAGAAGAGAATTAAACCTTCGAGGTGTTATCAAAACGGTGGGTGAGAAGCTGAGTATTTGGAGGTTGTCAGCTTATACATAAATTTAATTCTAAAGCATTTCAATGTCTACTTTAAAGTAATGAAATATTTTAGACAGCATAATAGGTAACTATCTACCTAATTGTTAAAAATTTACTCTCACATTTAATTATATTTTTAAAAACATAAATTCATATAGTATTAACATTTAAGGTAGCAAAAGTAAACATTTCAATAAACGAGAGGATTTTTGCATTATGTTTGCCTGCAAAAGAACAAGAAAGAGAAAAAACAAGCTTGGTTTAGGGGAAAGCAAAATGAAGAGACAAACATACGACAGTGTTTGTCTTGCTCCTGGATTGTGAACAGCTATAACTGACTGAATATGGCTGGATGCTGGGTGCTGACTGCATTGCAGCCAGTTAGGCAGATTCTGCTGGTCCCTGGAGATAGATGCTGAAGTGTTTAAGCTCATGAGGTGATTCACTGAATTTCTGTTTCAAGACTTTAAAACAACAGGTGTCTATGAATGTCTTTCTCAAGCTGGTTGCTGCTATTTTGTCAAGACTGAAACTGAGGTCACCTGAGACCGTGCCCTATCTCATGGGCGCTAGCTCATGGCACATATCACCACACACTCTCTTTCCTAGACTGAACTATTATGAGACAAATGGCTCCTGGAAGACAAGAATAGCTGACTGATCCCTTTTATCTTTTGTATTTGTTTGTTTGTTTGTTTGTTATGAGATAGGGTTTCTCTGTGTAGCCTTGCTGTCCTGGAACTGACTCAGAAGACAAGGCTAGACCTGAACTCTTGAGATCTCACTGCCTCTATCTCTTAAGTGCTGGAAATAAAGATGGGGCTATCACTGCCCTTTTTTCTTTCTTCCTTTCTTTTTTCTTTTCTTTCTTTCTTTCTTACTTCTTCCTTCCTTCTTTATTTCTTTTTCAAATAGGTAGCAAAATCCATTTGTTTCAAAGAAATCACTTGTCTCTTCCTTTATATTAGCTTATGTCTTGGTTATGTATGGAATCATGTCTCAAATGCTTACCTAAGAACCTCTGATTTGAAGAGTAAATAACCTTTTGTACAAGTCAACTCTACTTATGTTAAATAAAGTTAATGCAGAAGATGGGGAGATAGAAAGAGGGTGCCCGGCATATGGTAATGGGCACCAGGACATCACTATGCACTTAAGGTACTGAGATTCTAAGGATTGACAAGCAATCTCTTCAGTTCTCAGAAGCACAAGGCTGAGATAAACATGAAAGAGACAGACACTGTTAGAGGAAGAAGAACCAGCAGACAGAGGCAAATGTACAGAATCAAAAGAAGGCTACGATTGTTTAATTGCTTTATACACAGATCTTTTTAGTATAAACCAAGGAAATAAAGCCAATTGACATTAAAAATAGACTCATTTCTTCTTTGAAAACTCTTAAAAGAAATGACTACCTGAAATAGTGCCCTAGTACAACTGAATACTTATTGTCTCTTATAATTTATAAATGGGCATTTGAAAATTGAAGTATTAAGGAAAATGGAAAAGGATGCTATTTTGAAAGTCATTCTCTTTTTCTTCGGCCAAGAGAGAACACTAACTTTTCACACAAAGGCTAAAAATAGGCAAACAAACCCAAAGAGCTTTCAGAGGACACAACTGAGAACCAGGCTAGCTCTTCAACAGCAAACTGGACTTCCGCAGACAGGCAGTAAATACTTTCCAGCCTCTGAGCAGACATTATTTCCAGTGACCCAGTGGTTCTGTTGCCAGGAAGATGGAGACAGAAAATAGCCATGTTCAGATGTGCAGTCACCTAGATATGACTTCTTAGAAACAGGAAATGTGTTATGCTTTGTATCTAAAATATCTCCAGAGGCCATGTGCCAAAGGCTTGACTATGGCTTTGGAGAAGTGAATGGCTTATAAGAACTTAAACCTCACCAATGGACCAATCCCGATGAGATACTTAGTGGACTATTGAGAGGTAACAGATGCCCAGTAGGTGGGATCTTGATGCTTTGAGGGTATGCCCTTAAGGCCAACAACCTGCTCCATCGCTTTCTTTTCTCTAGGTTTCTGGTTGAGCAGTGAAATGAGCATTGCTGGGTTCATCCTGACCCTGGAGTTCTGCTTTAGCAGGGCCTGGAAACAATGGAATCAGATGATAATGGACTAAAATCTCAAAACTGCATGTCAATATAAATTTTCTCCCCTGTAACTTGGATATTTTGTCAAAGCAATAGGAGGCTGACTAACACATAATGCTCTTGCAAAGTAAGGGAGCAAAGTAAAAAGAAAACATCACAAAGGGGCAAGAAGCAGGGTATGAGATCCAGGAAAAGGGAGAAGACGGCCTACCAATGAGAGGGGACTCCCGGGCAGCCCGAGTTTATATAGGAGGAAAGAAAGCATGTGAAGAAAACAGGACTTAAAAGCTGATGTCTGACCATGTGTAAAACCAATTGTGGATGTTGGCACAGATCTATTATGAGAGGTTAAAAAAACCAGCAACAAATATATACAAATCTAAGTAGTTCCCCCCCTAGTTTGTATTAACTTAAAAATTAATAATGTAATAAGAATCGCTATGGTGTGAATGCTGGCATACCACTCAAGTATGCACACAGAAACTTAATCCTTTGAAGGCAGAGCTGATATGAAGTGATTAAATCATGAGGAGCATCATAAATGAGTGGGGATAGTGCCCTTATAAAAGAGGTGTTGGGGAGCTGGTCACCCCCTCCATCACCATATAGGCTCAAAGGAACAAGGTATTATTTGTGGAGAGGAGAATGAACCCTTCACAAAAGCAGAATTCATTGAAGCACTCATTTTAGATATCTTCAAAAATTATGAGCCAATGCATCTTTCTTGAATACTAATTACCATATAGAAGGCTCTTTTTTATATAGTAGCAAAATGTACTAAGGAAAGAAGGAACATTTAGAAAGTGGCAATTTTATAAACACTGGCTCTTTTGATGACCACAACTTGTGCTATAATTACATTAAAAGCTAACAGGGCAAAAGGGTTGGAGCATGTCAGCTAAGCACAGGTGGGAAGAACACGGGGGACCAAATCCTCACCCAGTTACTGGGAGCTCAGCTACATCTAAAACAAAATCAAACTAACGTTTTTGGTTTTCCTTTTTAGATCCGTGAAAATTAAAAATGGAAAGCCGAGGGAAAGAAAAGCTTACCTGTGGAAGGAGGAAGAGAGGTCCAGAGGGTGTGGGTATTGTGTAATGGATGATGGATCAGAAACCTGGGCACATCCTCGGGGAGGGGCAATCAGCATGCGGCATGGTTAAATGGCTAGTGGCCCAGAAGCTTCCTGGACACCCATACCTTAACGGCATGGCTTGGAGAGTGGCAGAACTGCTGGAGGAGGGAGGTATATTTCAATTGGCTTTCAGGGCCACAGCAGCAGGGCTTCAGGGGGCTAATGAAGCACCTTGAGAACTGAGACATAAACAGCAAAGAGGGGCCAGAGGTGAGGAAGGCAATGTCAGAGAGGGGTAGCTTGCTAAGAGCTGGCTGTGCCATGCTGAGGAGTCTAGAATTTATCTTGATATGAGTGAAGAACTACTTTTGATCTCAAAAGCATGCAGTCATAGTCTTACCCAGAAGAGCACTCTAGAGAGAGATGCCTCAAGGCAAGGCAAAAAGGAGACATATTTAGGGCGTAAATGAACTAGTAACAGGTGACAATGCAAGTAGAGAGAAGAAGATGAAGAACAGAAAATTCTTAGTCTGCATTAAAGAGCTATTATAAATAAATATGAGGTTGACTTCCAGGTGTCTGGCGTGGGCTTCACAATGGAGATGGGTAGCATTCATCAAAACAAGGACCATCTTTGTTAATAAAGGAAACTGAGCCTGGAAAGGAGCTCCGTTTTGGAGGGGTTGAGATATCATGGGATAATTAATTGTCATTAAAAAGGGATTAAAGATATCTAGATAGCTAATGCATTCACAGGTCTAAAACTCAGGGTACAGAAGTTGCCTATCTGATTTAACTTACAAGGACACAGGTTACACCATAACCACAGAAAGGAGGGGCCGTACATGGGTTTTTAATATAAATATCTTAATTTGAACACTAGTCACCTGCAAATCAATGAACTTTCACTTCATCCGCCCTCTCTTCCCACTGATCCCTTACTCTTAAATGAGAAGAAAGGCATCCACTTCATCAAGTTCTTGTAAACATTACAGGAGAACGATTTGCAGTGCTCTGCACAGTGCCCAGCACATAGGCAGAACCTATGAGTAGCTAATTTTTGACCAGTGGTTATTGGTATGGTGAAGTGATAGCCTATTTAAAGCTGAGGGGCATCCGCAAAGGCAGCTCACATGGAAAGGGCTTAGAGGCATCAAATAGGGGAGGGCTCTCAGTCTGGGCCATTTTCTGCTGCTCACAGTGTGTGTGGTGTGTGCTATGCAGCATTTCCTTTTTAACTTCCCATTGTTTTATGACCTACATTCTTTAAGTCTCACAACTTTGAATGGTTTTAGGGGAAGTAAGTGATATAATGATTAAAGCCCAGTATTTAACATGGGAATAGAGGGTTGGAAAGCCCAGTCTCTGTGCTTCTAATACAGAGAATTCACAGGCTCAAGTTTAACCCAGGCTTCCAGAAGAAGAAAAATCACGGCTGTTATTCTAACATGGTTACGTGAATTACTGTTCTACGCAGTTGGTTACAGAGGGATTATATGGCTTTTCGTGGTAAGTATTTCAGCCCTTAACCATCGAGACATAAAGCAGAAAATACTACTTAAACCAGACAGCAAAAAGGCAGGAATAACTTCAAACAAAATCTCCGAACTTGTTTTAATACAGAGGTGATTGTGAAAATTTGATTCAAGGGATGCGGAGATCCAGCGTTCACTGGGACTTACCCAATAAGGACAACACCAAAGCAGCTTTCTCCATACTGCAAAGGATCACATCAGCCAGAGCAAACAGATTTGGGGAAAATAAAGCATAACGGTTTGACAATTCCCTTTATTCTTCCTCTGTACTCATCATTTGGCTAACTTGAACAGGCAGTAAATAAGTGAGATCTGTAGCATTTTTAATTGTAAGGGAAGTCTTTTCCATACTGAAATGGATCTTACAGAGTCAATCCTTGTGGTTGGGTTCCCGTTCTGACCATCTCTATGCCTTCTCACAACTATGAGATGGCTTCCATAACAAATTTTCCTTAGCAAGCTAGTGTCAGAATCGAGTTAACCTGTATAAAATGTGAGGACAGTGTCTCCCATGTGGTAAGGCCAGATACACATTAGCTGTTATAACATTTAACACTGCGACTGTCTTTGTTCAGCTGATTGGCCATGGAACATTCTCAACCATCTCAACCCTTGTCCACTTTTACTAGAAAGACTGGGAAAGCTAAAAACAAGAAACAACCCCTCCTCCCCTGACTTCTGTCTCCCTGGTAGCAAAGATAGAGTGACCATGAGATGTAGTGCTGTGCAATGAGCCATAGCAGGCATCCTCGAGGTTTCTAAACATAAACAGAATTCAAATGTCCATAACTACTAACCCATTTCTCATAGACTGGAACGGCAGCGGCTATACCTGTAACTGTAAAATGCTGCCCCCTTCTGGCAGTTAAAACCATGAACGTTAGTGATAGTGCAGTGGTTTTTAGTTGCTCTGTTCAATAAATAAGAATGTTTGCAAAGCTGGTGAAAAATATTCTACAAATACAATGAAATATATACAATCATCATGAGATAGACATCTTATCTAGATTTAAATTTTTAAGATTTCATGCCGTACAGTAAATAGAATTATAGAGATTATCTTTATAAAGGGATTGCATTTATTTGCTGTAATAAGTGGTGTGGGTATGGATATATAGGTCAGGGTACGAGTCAGTTCTCTCCTCTACTATGTGGTTATGACGGTCATCCTCATTTGGTCTGGCTTACTGTCAAGTACTTTTGTCTGGCGCAATTAGAGGATCATCACGGGGTTGGAGAGATGACTCAGAGGTTAAGAGCTCTTCCAGAGGTCCTGAGTTCAATTCTCAACCACATGGTGGCTCACAACCACTTGTAATATCTGGTGCCTTCTTCTGTCTGCAAGTGCAGAACTATATAGATAATAAATAAATCTAAAGAAAAAAAGGATCGTCATGTGTGCATTTGTGTCTGAATAACAAAAATTCATTCTTGGATGTTACAGATGCAATGGACACCCAGGAAAAATAGGAATATAAATACTGACAGCAATAATACTGAATACCCTGTAGTCAGGAAGAGGATGCATGCCCACAGTCTAGGTACTGGGGAAGCTGAGACACAAAGGTCAGGAAGCTGAGACCAGTGTGGGTGATATAGTGCAGCTTTGGGTAGGAATGACCCATAGGGAGGTGTGGCATTGTTGGAGCAGATGTGACACTGGAGGAAGTATGTCACTGTGGGGCAGGCTTTGAGGTCTCATATACTTAAGATATACCCAGTATGGCACAGCCTCCTGCAGCTGCCTGTGGATCAGGATGTAGAATTCTCAGCTCTTTCTCCAGCACCATGTTTACCTGCATGCCTCCATGCTTCCCACCATGACAATAATGGATGAAACCTGTGAAACTGTAAGCGATCCCCAATTAAATGTTTTTCTTTATAAGAGTTGTCTTGGTCATGGTGTCTCTTCACAGTAATAGAAACCCTAAGAGGTACAGTAAGAGCATACCCGGAAAAATCCCAAGATGTTCCATGAGGCTAAGGAAGGAAATGAAAGATTTTAAAGTCCAGAGGACCAGGAAGTTTGCTTTGAGATTATGCCTTCTAGTAATGTCAGAAGCTACACCCATAAAGTCTTACTAACACGACTTCCTGAACAAGAAAAAAGTGGCAACGTGGTTCAGGAAAAGATTCAAGGACTTCACCACACACAAAGAGCGACAGGCAACTAAGGAAAGCTGAAATGGTCGTTCCCAGGGAAGAGCACAGCAGACTATTCAAAAGCAAGTGGTCCTCCATAAAAGCATACATTCAAGCCACATTATGCAGACCAAAGCAAGTTATATTTAGGAATATATATTTAAATACATATCGGCATAGAAGACTCATTAATGAAAAGGCCATTAGTTTGAAAGCAAGCAAGGAAGGATCTATGGTGGGCTATAGAGGGAAGGGGAAATGATGTAATTATATTATAATGTCAAGAAAGAAAATAAATAAAATCCTAAAATGAAACAAAACTCTACCAAACCTATATACACACAGAGACTGATGCAGAACATTCATGTGAAAACAGTGAACCAAAATCACATAATATTACTTTTAATTTCTAAATTTTGGATCCTTTAGGTACTTTAGTTTTATTTTTTTGCTGTATATAAATAGCTAATACCTGTCTGCTGAATACTTTAAAGTAAAACTTGCTCACTTTTAAAACTAAAACAAATAATTTTAAAATTCCTTTTAAAAGTTACTTCTCTACTCATGAGATTACCCACTGAAATCACAAAAGCATAAATATATTCTGAACTATAAACATATTATGACCCAAGATTTAAAAGCACTCATAATCTGCTATATAAATTTACAATTACAAAATATTACATCAAGAAATTAGTTTGGTAAATATTAAATAGATATATAATTTAAAAATTCTTCCAAGTTCAAGAAGCATCCCATCAAAGAAATCTCTATTACTGATAGAGACCATCACAGAAACCACAACTGGACGCATGAAGAAATCAACAGATTGTGAGGAACCCAGACCCCATAGATACATCCACATCTACAGCTCAAGAAACATCTCTGAAAAGGGACAAAAAGATTGTTAGAGCTATAATAGCAGTAGGTCTGCTGGGAAACAGTCTCTCCTGAAAATACAAAACAAACAAAAGCACACAAACAAACCCCCCAAAAAACAACAGAAAACCAAGACCAGAACAAAGGCAATATCAATGATCTTCTAACATGTAACATGGAAAACAGAAATTCTGTGGGTCCCACCCTTAGACAAAGAATTAGAGGGAACTAAGGACTGCTGGGGGACAATTAGCCTCTCCCAAGGATGAGCTCCTGATTGGTTTTCTAATGCAAAGCATTAAAATCATAACAAACCACCAATAAAAATGGACTCAGCAGGCTATATTTACATATGCTTATGCATACAAGTAAACACACATACACATGTATAGAACAATAATTAAAGAAAAAGAAAATATAAATTTAAGAGTTGAGGGATTAAAATAAGGTAGTTGGAAGGGATTGGAGGGCAGGAAGGGAGATAGGTGATGTAGGTTCAGTGATATTAAAAAAATACTAAAAATAAAATTTAAAAAAATCTCCAGGTAAGACAGAATTTCTCATGATTTTCTCAGAACACTGATCCCACAAGGAGCCTTGTATCTGAATGGATTAATTGTGAGTGGAGGTAAGAGCAGATGGTTCTGTGGTCAAGTGACTTTGGACAGCAATGTGTCACATGTATTGTTCCAGGTGAATCTTATCAAATACATATAAAAAAAACCATTCATGCTAAAAGCAGCATTTCAATCAGTAGAAGATAATAAGACATCCAGTAACTACTGTACTGACAACAATTTGTTCACTTTGCTAATAACATCAAAATAAATTTTAAGTAGACCAAACATTTCAACTCTAAAAGATTAATCTATAAAAAAACAAAGAGTAAAAAATACATTTTTATTAGTTGTAGAATGTGAAGATCTTCAGAATAAAAAAAAAAAAAACCACCAAACTCAGAACTCAAAAGTCATATATAAATATCATCCAAAAACTTGATAGAAATAATAGGTCTGCATATGAACAATAAAGGAAAAACTGGGAAAATATTTGAACTACAGGTACCTCATAGGATTGAATGGCAAAAAATACATGCAACTCAGTAAGAAAATGGCCAATATACAGGCACTATCCCTTACAGTCAGTAATCTATAAAACCTCGGGATCACAGGTTAAAATCCTAATCCACAAAGTAACGGGGCAATGAGGCAAAGGTTTGACAAGAGATCCAATCCTGGGAAGAGGGTCTCAGGAAAAGTACCCAAGAAAGTTGGTTTTGTGTCCTCCACCAGAGGAGCACAGATAGAGGACATCACCATAAATCAGGCAAGGTGCTCCCCAGACAATGAATCTGCTGGAGCTTTGAGCATGTAACACCCCGATTCCAGAACTAGGAGAAGTGAATACCTAACATGCTACTGAATGGTGCTTCATCTAAGGTATCTAAATAAAGGCTCCATATATAGGTGACCCCCTCTACCTTCTTCATAATTAAAAATATTCCAAATAAATCAGTGGAAGATCTTTTTCATTTATCTGTAAGGTAACAGTTAAAATGTAAGGCACATCAGTATTATAAAATGTTAGGGGCAAAGGACACATCAATATTAGAAAGTGTTGGGAGATGGTGAGGCTGTAGAGATAACCCAGTGGTTAAGAGTTCTGCGTGTTTTTTCAGAGGAATCAGGGTTCAGTTTCCAGCACCCATATTGTGGTTCACAACCACTGTACCTCTAGTTTCTGGGTTTCCAACATCCTCTTCTGGCTTTCATGAAGACCAGACAGGCATATAATACACAGACATATGTGCAGTCAAAACACCCAGATGTGAAATGATGAACATTCTATTGTTTATAATTCTAGGAGGCTGCAGTAACCCTAATGCTCATATATAGGTGGAGACACTATGAAACCCATATTCCAGAATATTGCATATATAAAAAATAGTAAAATATATTGAAGCTGTTGAACACAGCTAGATACAAAGGGGGGCAGTAATTATGTTATCATTGAACACAGACTTTTCTCTGGCCATTTATAGCTTTGTCATTTGACAAAAGGTCATTTTTTATTTCTATTTTGATAATTATCACAAGGTAATGAAGACATATGCCAATCAACTTTATAGTAATGAACAACTATTAAAATTTATGTATTTAAAATAACCAAAATATTCTGTTTCTAAGTGTGCAGAACTGCTGAGCATATTCATTGTGACCCACTCCAATAATCAGTGAAGAAACCATCACTGACTCCCTGGGAAATAAGTTCCCAGAGTGGCCACGTGTGTGACCTAGGGTGTAGAGTGCTGAACAGATGCTTTCATTGCTGAAGTACAGAATGTCAGAGAATCAAGGAGCTTGGCTACACAAAGCGACATGCAGATGTAAGATCCTGAGGATATTTAACAAGACATGACTTACACTCAGTGAATTCTAACGACCCTTTAATGATGGAGGAACCCCAAGAAGAAAAGGTTAAAGAGGGTGTGCCAAGCACTTGTGGGTAGAAATGTCATTTGTCACCAAGAGTGTCACTTACTCCTAGAAGCAAGTCTGACAAACTTAAGCTTGGCAAACATTTACTTCCTTTGAAAGTATATTAAGATATGTCATGAATTTGTATTAATATCATCTGTATTAGTAAGGAATTAGAAAAAAGTCCACGTATTTTTTCTCATATAAAGTTCGTAGGCAAAGAATGAAGAGACTTCAGATGATGAAAATGCTCAATTCAACAGCAAAAATCGAAAGGAAAAAAAAGGAGAAGGGAGCCAGGAAATGGTTTCAGTAATTTTATACCAGCAGTTTTCTTCCAGGAGAAGCTGAGATAAATGGACATGAGGCTTTGAGGAGTCAGCGGGTGGTGCCTGAAACACACACGAGGCCCAGAGGGTCTCTGACAGTCGTGCTCTGACAGCAGCAGATGGTGTGCACTTGAGGAAGGGGAAAATAAGGTCAGGAAGGCGGGCTGTGGGAGCTTGCAGTCAAGGCTGAGGAACTGCCACGGAATATTTTTGAAAGGTGTGAAATACTCAAAACTGTACTTCACTGTGATTAAAGCTGGCATGGTGTGAAGGTGTCAAGCCTGGGTGACTAGGAAAATGGTGGTATCATTAACCCCAAATGAGAACATGAAAATCAGGTTTTATGTGGAACATGATAAGTTAGGTTTTAAATGAATTGATTTTGAGGTGCTGGCAGAATATTCAAACTGTTTTGTTCAGGAAGAAGTGGGAAAAATAAAACTATGAAGTCTGCAGTTTAATTCAATTCTACAAATAAAGTGCTAAGTACTAAGTGTGAGGCACTGAACCAGCCCTGAGATGCTGTTCTGTGGGTCTTAGCATTTGAAAGTGATTTTCATCCACAATTAGTCACTACCTGTGCATGAATGAAGCAGAGTGCTAGCCTCCTGGGTAGCACAGTGGTAAGAGGGATTCGAAACACAGCTGTGGCTACTAAGTAAGGAATTCTGGATCATCATTTCACAGGCTTATTTATATTTTAATTCCTGGTAATATGCTTTATTTGCACTTTAAAACACCGACCCCCCATAGATACCATGGTAAACACATGAGGCTTATGAATTGGCATTTTGGATTTTTCAGAATGTTCGTGGTTAAATATACTTCACTATTGTCAACTTTACCTAAACAAAGAAACTTGGCCTCTGGTCTTTAGTTCATTTCTAGTATGACTTTTTGACTGAAGTGCTATAAAAGGATTCACTCTCTTTTGCTTTGTTTCTAAAGAGATATGTGAATTTCTCCTATAAAATCATGGGGCTACTTCTCCATACCTGCCCCAGTCTGTATTTTTCTGTGGAAAAAAATACATTGGTATTAAGAAATAGAGACAGTTAAAAGGTCTTAGTGGTAATAACTACAAGAAAGAAAGAGTGGGGATAAGAAGCAAGTCTGAATGAGTAGGAAGTGGGAGTGGGGAACTGACATGCTTCCGATGCCGCAGAATAACAAAAATGAAAACGGGAGACAAATGAACTTCCAATGAACTCATTAATAATTGCAACTGAAAAAAATCTGGAGGCAAAAATGTACTCAAGTCTCTCAAGAGAATAGTGAGGAATTCTCATACCAACCACTGCTACAACATATTGGTAAAATGAATATAAAGAACCACAAATGAGCTGGTATTAGGTAACCTGAGAGTAACTGTGTCAGAAATAAGGGATAAAGAATTTGAAATCTAAGTATAAATTTAGATAGACTAGTGACCACCACTTCAGTTTAATGTCATGTGCTAGTCTGTGAGGCCTTGAACTATATCCAACTTCTACAACATCATCACTACCATTTGGAAAGGCTGGGACGATGGAGCTCAGGAGATGATGGGCCCAGACCTCCAGCTGCTGAGCGGCAGACAGGACCTGAACAAATAAATGTCTTTTTGAGTGTAGAGCTCATTCCCTCCACACTAGTTCCTTAGTTCAGAAGCGTTAAGTAATAATTGACAAGTGTTCAGATCCTTGGCTTTGTTGATTTACACTTCAAAGTGCTAGGGGAAGTTCCATAAGGCACAAAGCTACAGAAGTTCTCATAGTTGGAACCTTAACCAAATAAGAGATAAGGAAAACTGAAATTTGCTGGAAGCCAAATGCCTATTGCTATTTCAAGAACCTGCCAAAATAAAGAGACGAGTCCTTCCTCACAGAAAAGACACAGCCATTTCTCCTGAGGAGCAGTGTTTGGAAACGCAGACTTAGTCTCGCCAGCAGTGGCTTCCCAGCCTGTATTGCTAATGAGCCTCAAGAGGTCCTGATATTCCAGTCATCAGGCTACTATTTCAGAATAGTTGTTTACACTGCTTAAAGATGTTTCACTCTGATTAATTTAAAGTACTGAATGACCAGGAGGTAGGCAGGAGAAAATGTGGGGCTTCCAGGCAGAGAGAGGAACTTGGGATGAATTTGGACATTCCAACAAGACAGTGGAGAAGTTGGGCGGCATACAGTACAGAGAAAAGTTAACTCTATGCCGCAGAACACAGTTTAATAAAAACAGGTTAAGTTAGAAAAGCTATTTAGAAAAAACCCTAAGCTAAGACCATGCATTTATAAAGAATATTAAGTCTGTGTCATTATTTATGAACTGATGGCCCAAAGGAAATTCCAACTAGAGGCCATATGCGTTTTATTTTATTATTACTAAATGGTGATTCAGCAGCTGCCTCTCCACAGCCTGATCGAAGAATCAGAGAGATGAATATCCCGAGGAATCAATGAACTTGAAAACTGAGATACTCAGTGAAGAGGCGATTCGAATCACATATGTGTCTTTAGCCATAAACCCACACCTGTGAGAAGGCACCTACTGGAGTATGGTCACCCATTCATATAAGCCATTTCCATCCAGGCAAGATGGGCCATTAGTCAGAGGCTGCCATTCTCAGATTGATTAAATAATCATAATAAAGTTCTAGCCCTACCAACACTTTGCCTGTTGATTAGTCAGATTATACTTAGTCAATTGACAGCCTTCTGCTTGGTAAAACCCACTATGGCCCACCCACTGTTAATCGCCACAGTTAGGTTAAAGCCCCACGGCCAGTAAAACCACCATCCTTATTATTCTTTAATATCAGTAGACAATAGCCAAGGCTCCCAATATTTATAAAACTTCAACATTAACACCTCACTAGAACGTCAACTTTGTCAACAAGTGTGAGACGTATATAGGCTAGAGGCTTTTATTAAGGGCCTGGGGCCAGCCTGGACTCAGCCAGTTCAAACTGGTTATACCTGGCGCCTTAAACCATGCTTATGGTACTTTTTTATAGCCATGAGCCCCTTGAGTGGGCACTTCCTCATAAGCCAGCCTGGGTCTGCCTGGGGCCTTGACAGCAGAGGCGGAGTCCTGATGTGAGATGACCTGGACCAGCAAGAGATGACCACACCACTGCAGCAGATGTCAACAAAGCCCATCCTTTCCTGCTGGCTAGGTGGAAAGTATAAAAAGGCTTATCCCTTTGTCAATACATTAACCTTATTTGTTTCAATAGTCATCCTCAAAGAGTCATTGCTTTCTGCATCTTCTCTCCCCCTCCCGCAAAGGTAAAAAAAAATAGCAGGACCCAAAGCACAGGCAACACCAACAAGCAAGCATTTCCTTCACCTTGATTTAATATGGGCTCTCAATGGAAACGCACAGAGGATCCCTGCCACCTTCCACTAAGCACTGTTAATTTTCTCAATCTTCATGTGCCTAGAATCTAACCGGTGAAAGGCAGGGACACCCTTGCTTTCTCTCTGATCGTGATTGTAACTATGCCAATAATGTCTCTTCCCACTACATAAAAACATTTTCCCTTGAAACACACGACATTCAGGTGCATGTGTGTCATCCCTCGGGGTCACATGACTTTCAATTTGATTCAATATTCTTATAGACGAGTTCAGTCATTATTGTGCCTGAATTCACTTTTGATGAAAATGCCAACTTCTTTGTCCCTGCAATGGTCTACTCCTTGGGCTTTATGACACCGGACTTGGTCCCATTACGACTGCTACGGCTACTATTTTTCAAGCTCTTTCTGATTTCCTTGCGCTGCCCCCTTCTGATACCATTCTCTTCTTCCACTGGAATCACTTATCCACTTTTTTGGCTTTTTATTCTTAAGGTTCCTAAATTCTTACCATCATGACAAAATCTAGCTTAGAGCCCACACTTAAGCTTTCTACTATTCAGACTAGGCTTGCTAGAATACAGGACAGCCTGTGATTAAACTGGAAGTATCTTGTGCAAACTGGAATGGGTTGGCTATACTAGCCTCTACTCCATCCAGCCTCTACTCCATCCTGCAGCAGATAAGGCAATGTGGATGTTGTTCTATAGGTGTATCTAACATGGTATGTGCACACCCGTGTTTTTAATTTCCCACTAGCCACTACCTCTCTCATCTTAGTGATGACAGACATCATTTTTTCAAGCCACAAACCTTTCTGTGATTTTAAATAGTAGCTGAAGGTGAATACACAGAGAAAGCTTGATGCATCTCTAAGCACTGAGCTCCCAGTCTGTTCTAACCAGAGGGATACTCAACAGGATTCCTATATAGTTAGCAATTATACACTTCTGCCAATAAAAACCAACTGAAAATGCTCCTTTAGCGGAAAAGTTAGGCAGCTTCAGTCACACAAATTTAACACTGGTTTGGATCACCATCTAATCTACTACACAGCTTTCCTAAATATTCTGGAACATCTGTAACGTGCTGTTCGGGAATACGTTTCCTTTCCAATAACCTAAAATAAATTTTCCTACGTAAGGAAATCCTGGGAAATAACTTGAATTCACTAATGAATGTTTCCAAAGGGAAGCAAGTATGCATTTTGTGGTCAGGTGTCAATATGGTACCTTTCATAACTTACTCTGAAAATGACTGTGGCTCTCAGTTACTTCACAGTTTGAGTCTCTGTCACTACAACTAAATCTTTTCTTTAAAGCTGCTAAGAAACTGAAGTTTTACATGGACTTTTATGACCATGAAGCAAGGGAAAGAAATGACTTTGTGTGCTCTATGTGATTACATTTCTTTATCTTCATTCAGCATGAGACAGCAGATGAGCTAGCACTAGATCCAAGACTTTCAGAAAGCAGAGCTTAGCATGCAGGAGGCTCTAGTTTGGTCCTTAGAGCACCACAAAAACTCCTAAAACAACAAACTTCTAAACTATCTGAAATGAACTGATTAACAAAGGAATCTCTTTCTCCTGAGTTGGAGATACTTTATTTCATTTCTGGGAAGTTTAGGGTGGTTGTTTTGCTCTGGTCTCACTGAAATTAGCTATCAGTCACACCTACAGAAACAATGTTCTGTGCTTCAGTGTATTGATCAAGTTTGAGTATTCTAGTTTCACCTTTCTTGCAAGCCATTTGCTCACATTAGTGCTTTAATCAGGGAGTGGGTATCAATGGTAGAAGTTGGAATTAGATTGACTTGTGGGAAAAAGCCAATGAGAAAAGAGATTGTGACTAGCTAAAATGGGTGTGTATTATAAATCAATCTAAAATATTTCTGTCCCCTGTTCCTATGGATAACTGAGAGTCAGCTGTGCACACATCTGTGGGTGTTTATAAACATGTCCCATCTGTGAGAAGCTTATGGGTTGTAAATGGTAAGCTAATTAGAGAAATGCTAGTCATTTCTACTGACAGTTGTTATGGATAAAGATTTTATCCAGGTTAAATTGATCTCAGAACCTTTTTGGTCACAGGAGGACAATCTACCTTATGACAAACAAAAGTAGTTACACTACATTGAACATGCACCACATTAAATATGAATTATACTATATTAAGCTGCTAGTTAACATGTTAATGAACTCAGTTCTTGATAGTGACTAAAGTGTGTATTGATTATTTGTCAGGGACAAGACAGAACTGTCCCTCCATTAACCAATTCTGTAGTATATGACCTTTTCAGCTGGGTCTACACACATACTAAACGCTCACCATTAAGGAAATTAGAGTATAGCTTTAGCAAGTAGTCAAACCCAGTAATTGTTGACTAAAGAAAATGTTTTCTACATAAATTCCTGCACATATATGTATTTTTTTACGTTTCTTACACTAGTGTCTTTTTCTAAATATCTCTTGGATTGTTTTCAATGATGAAAGACATGTGCTTGTGTATGTGTGTATGGAGACATGGGGGCTCTTGAAAAACTAGCTCAGTAGTTAAAGTGCCTGCATTGAAAGAACAAGGATACTAATTAGACCCTCAGAAGGCATATAAAACAAACTTGGTATGGTTCACATGCAAGCTTGAAATCCCAGTGCAGGCAAAGCAGCCATGAGGATTCCTGGAGCATGCTAACTAGTCAGTCTAGCCTAACAGGATCACAGAAAAACTTGTTCTTTGGTCTCTTCACACATCTTCATGCACACTAATACCATCTCTACCATCACCACCATCACCACTACCACCAACAAACAAACCATATTGCATGAAAAACATTGTAAACAGGTTACCATAAATTTGTAATATAAACAAATAGGAAATAAAACATACTCTTTATGAGAGACATTCATACTAATTGCCAAAAGAGTAAAATGACATATAATAAAACTTACTAGAGAATAGGGTCACAGAATAAGTCTGGAGCTAAGCAAAATTTAGTTGTTCAAGCTAAAACAGCAGTTTTATTTAAAAATAAATTTACAGACTAAAGACACAATTTTCCATGACATATGGAATCTTATTTGGTATATTAAAACTGTACTCTGGGAAGGCTAATGACTGTCTATCATTCAGATCCTGTGAGAGAAGAGGCTGAGACAAGGTTTTCTGACCTCTAAGCTAAGTAGTAACATCACATGATCAAACTTGCATCCAGACAGAACAGCAACCTTGTAATGCTTAGAATCTTGGTAAAGTGTACACACACACACACACACACACACACACACACACACACACACACGTCTTAATTACTTGTTTTGTATTTTCACACCTCATATGCTTCTATCCCTACTTAATTTTGTTCTGCTTAGAATGTGTAGACTTCTAACACCATATATTTCTCTTACATGCTGGATGTCTCCAGGGTGAACATAAGGCCTTATAGGCAGGATGTGTGCTCACTTTGTTTCCTGCTGTATCCCCAGGGCACTAGATAACAGCAATGACATAATTTGCACTAAATAAACATTTTCCCAAGTAAAGTTTTGATAGGAAGGACTTTTTCTCCCAATACAATAATAATTCCATTAATGAAGGAGGTATTCTGATGTTCATTATTATAATTTTTTAGGTCAGAAAGTTAATTGTAAGAACAAATCACAAGGGAGCCTTGGAAAAGTCTTTCAGAATGCTAGATAAGGTATAATTAGTGCTTAAAAAACACTTCAAGAAATGACTAATTAGTAACTACAACATTACTATGGATGCCAGGAAACCAAATATTAAGCAAACTTCAACAATGGTATTCTCAACTTTGGAACCAAGTATCTGGGCTAATTTCAGCGGAATGAGAAAAAGATGGGATTGCCTTGCTGTCTGAAGGGGGCGGGGATAAGATAAGATATATCCCCACTGACCCCAGAGTCTCACTTAGATTTTCCAGGACTGGAACACCCCTAATCACCACATGAGCTAATAAGCCATGGTTTTCAGTTATACTTGGTTTCCACTTATAAAAATGACTGAGTCTTTCACAACAGGAGTTATTCTCTAATCAAAGAAGTAACATTTATTGTACAATTGTGTTTTATATCTGTACCAAGTCCAACCAAGCAAATTCATCTCCCAGATAAAACAATTTAAAACTGAAATAGAATTCTATGTGCCCTAAATACAAGCTGCATCTGCGCAGTCACAAAAATGTTGTCTCTGTCTCTCCAGGTTCAGTTCTCCCCAAGGTTCTATTCATCCTTTTCTCTAAACTTTCTTTGAATCTATCTTGTCTTCTTAGTTTAGGCATTCCAGCTCCATTATCCCTTAGCTCAGGTCTTCTTCATTTAACTGGTATACCATTGCAACAACTTCTTACCTGGGCTCCCTCCCTCTAGTCCTACAGCCTCTATTCCATCTGGACTTCTGCTGCAGAGACATCTTTCACAGCAAACTCAGACACTGTCCTGCTTGCCTTGGAAGTATTCCCACAGGATGAGGCTAAGGAACAGCTGGCCCTTCTTGACTTCTAATATGCCTCACCTCTTGCCACAGCTCTACCCAAACATCATTCAGTTCATCATCAACACCAGAGTACTGACTTAAGAGAAAACCAGCACATCTCTTTGGCTGCAATTCAAGAGAAAAACTCATTCATCATCTTTACTAAACCCAGGCAAGAGAAAGCATGTCACAGTGGGGTTGCTCTCAGACTCAGACAGAACAGAATTAGGAAAAGGACACAGAATGACTTGGAAACCTGAGAACTCTCTAGTGGCTAAACACACACACACACACACACACACACACACACACACACACACACACACACACACACACACACACACACACGCATATGTGCAAGATGAGGAGGTACTCAGTGGGCTCAGGAGTTGAGCTAGCTTTTATACAAATAGATATATCTTTGCACACCTATGCTAGCTGTCATGACTATAAAATTCCATTTTTCTCAATATACAAGCATGTAAACAAACTTGACAACATGTTGCATTTTGTCTTATGACTGGGCTAATTTACTTTTCAGCAGGTCGGCAAAAACAGGACACATGTAAACAAAGAATTCTTGTCCCTTAAACATGAATTATCTGCATATTTTATAAATGTTTACTGAACACCTGCTATGGAAACATAAGGCATTATATGCAGCAGGCATTAAAAGGTCTCTTAAAACACTGGTGTTGGATAAAAGCTTTATCTTTATGGCTATACTAAAGAAACAATGAGATGCTTCCTCTTTCTGTATAAAGAAGCAGATGTTATATTTTACATAGGAGTGCCTATAATTACTGAAGTAAGATAAATTTTTATATCAGAAAGGCCTTGGTAAATTTTTAGAGGAAGAAAAGATCTTAAAATTATTTTTTAATAAAACTTTTTATTTCAGAATCAATGGATTCCTCATCTCATTATTGCAAGCTAAAGGCACACAGTCACTCACTTTTTTCTCTCTCACACACACACAAGAGAGAGAGAGAGAGAGAGAGAGAGAGAGAGAGAGAGAGAGAGAGAGAGAGAGAGAGAGAGAGAGAGAGAGCTTGTGATGTTGAGATGGAAGAATCCCTGTCACTAGGCATTCCTTTGATTTCAGGATGGAAAACTGCTAGGAGATCTCATTTTCTTCTCTTCCCACCTTGTCTTTTAGCTGATGAATGGAAGTTGGGTCATTGTTCTGTTTCTGCTATGTCAGAATGCAGGCTTTAGGGTAGGAAAATACTAAACACTGAAAAGGGAGTTTTTTCACAAAGGAGAGATAAGATTCAAAACCAGCATTTCTTGACAGTCACCCCTACCAAAGGAATTAGCAATTCTGAACAAAGCTTGTTATCTCTTAGATTCTTCTTGTGAGTTGTTAAATCCACACAGTACCTTCAATGCAACACAAGGAAACTATGCTCAATGTCCTCCGATTACAGGGTGGGGCACTTTAGTGTGTAAAGATGGAATAAAGTAGAAAGTTCCAAAACCGGGAAGCCACACTCCTTAGATCAAGTTCCATGAACATTCTTTGGAAAAAGTTCTCTCCTGGTGAAAGGCCCACAGAGTTAGGGTGCTTTCTTAAGGTTGAAAGAAGGGCAATTGCAATGATTACAAATAACATTTTATCTAGCTATGTTGGGAAACAGAATACAATAACAGTCACAGCACAGCAGACAACTGAACACTGAAATGACTTCACATTTATCTAATGAAAATAGCCCATGCATTCAGAGACTAGTGCCTATTACCAAAAGGCACTCTTTCTTAATTGAAAGAACATTAACAGTGCTGGTCCTTAGCAAACATTAAAATAAGTACTAAAGGACAAAGGTTGCAAAAAATATTTTAGTCCCATGTGAGTTCAGCAGAAAACACATTATAATTAATGTTGAGAAGCCAGAGATCACAACTGCGAGGCAGCAGCAGCAGTAGAGGCCTCACTACCTCTCAAACAGAACTGGAATGTGGTATAAAGCTGCAGTTTTGACTTTGCAGTTAAGTTAAAAGGAGGAACTATCACACATTAGCATCTTCAAACTAATTGCCAGTCAGAAAAGAGCTGGAAAGACTGTGGAGGGAATCTATGCTGCTTCCTGAAGCAGCAATCCTTCGCACAGCGCTCTTGACTGTTACTGATGGAACATCTGATTCAGCACTAGTTCCACAAAAATGTTTCTGCTTTGCAAGAGTTCCTTCCTGAATAGCACTAATAGCTTAAAAATAAACACGCAGAGAACTATATTGGACTAAAATTACTGTCACTTCTTCCCATTAATGATAATTATTATTGGACACTGTATTGTGACAATTCACTCTGCTTAGGCAGTAACCTCCAACAGCAGTTAGTCATCCATTTTGTTAGTACACTACTCTGTCATAGTCTCCCTGCCTCCGGGCATTCTAGTCTGTATTAAGGCTGCCCTCAATATTAACTCTGTTAGTATTATGTTGCTTCTAATTTTCTTAAGAACATTGGATATCTGAAAAAGGAAGCCATCCAGGAAACAATATTTTAAAATCCTATTACAAAATAATGTCTAATTTCATCTAAACACTAATGCCAATTCATACCATTACAAGTAACAAATAAATATATATTCAATTTCTCTGCTTAATTTTCCATGTTTGCCCTGGGGTAAATTTGTTTGGCATCAAAAGCCAAATACTACCAAGCTGATTTTTTAAACTCCTCTTCTCGAGATAATGACTTTAGATTTCCATTGGCAAATCCAAATTCATTACATGAAAGTTCTTCAGCTTTAAGAACGGAATGTCAGAACAACCCAAAATAGGGAGAGAATTCTGAGGGCCTCTTAGGGAAATTATAAAACTTGATTGTATCTCTGGTCTGACACACTCACGTTTTCATCTTTAACGATACACAAATAGTACCACAGCAGACTGCTGATGGTGAGCTGGGAAGCTCCATGAATGTTAGTCACCTTGTACCTCAGACTCCCAGAAGGCCAACCACAGAGCTCATCCTGTCAGACCAATAGTCTAGAAGATCGTGTTTACTCAGAAATATGATTAAAAACTGAGTTTTTCCTAACAATTATTTTTGATCAATAATTTTACTCAATTATTAATTATCTCTTTTCTGGGACATGTTGGCCATTTTGAATGCATGTTTTGGATAAAGGGGAAACAACGACAACAACAACAAAAACCACATCTTTAATTCTAGCACTGCAGAGGCAGAGGCAGAGACAGGCAGGTCTCCGAGTTCTAGGCCAGCCTGGTCTACAACAGAGTGAGTTCCAGGGCAGAAGGGCTACACAGAGAAACTCTGTAAAGAAAGAGAGAGAGAAACAAACAAACAAACAAACAAAACAACAAAAAAACAAACCCAAAACAACAACAACAAAAACCCCACACAGGCTGGAGTCTAGATTACTGATCTATATCATGGATCAGTATCTTCTAAAGGGTTAGATAATACATATTTTAACCTTACAGAACATAGAGCCAGCTGGAGATATAGGTGCAAGTAACTGGTGTGAATACTTTCCACAAAAACTGGGAATATGGGTATTAGCTGGTTTGACTCTAGGCCTATAGTCTGATGTATATTTTAACTTCTCATATAAATAATAATGTGTTATATTCATCACAGCTAGGCATTTATAATCATTGGGCTACTTTTTTTTTTTTTAACCAAGTTTCTCCTGTAGTATATGTACACACAAGTGATTGACAGATCCAAGAAAATGAAAGAATGAATAATGCCAGGTTCTTGATCACTGTGGATTAAAGCAGGTGAAATAAACACATTCAGGAGAAAAAATGAATTAAAGTGAATCATATTTAATAGTATCCAGCCAGCCAAAACTTAGAAGACATATCAGGTAAAACATGCATATAATCCCAGCTACTTGGGAGAATGAGGCAGAAAGATGTCTTATTCAAATGTTGCCTGGGCAATAGAGTGAGCTTAAGGCCATTTTAGGCAACTTATTGAGAACTTGTGTCAAAATAAAAAATAAAAAAGTTGAGGTGCTGAAGAAATGGCTCAGCAGTCACCCAGACATTACGCAGAGAGTGACAGGCCGTAGAATACTTCGGCCCTAAGCAGATTTCTCCATCAAATCTCTTCCCTCAGGGTTGAGGGAGCTGTGAAGAGGAGGCAGAAGGAGTGTAAGAGCCTGAGGGCATGGAGGAGATCAATGAAACAAGGTTCTAACTCAACACTGATCCAGGCTCTTAGGAACTCAAGAGACAGAAGGAGCCTGCATGCACGGGGCCTGCGCAGCTCTGCAATATATATTATGAGATCCGTGTTTTAATGGTGTTGTGCAGTGTGCAAAAACGTGGGTCTCTGATTCTTGTGTCTTCCCCTGAGCTCTTTTCCTTCTGTTTGTCTGGTCCAACTCCAATGTGGTAGTTTATTTATACCTTAGAAGCCTGTTTATCTTCTAATGCAAGTCAGAAAGATGATGTGGACTAATCTTTTGTATACTGTGAAGATGTGTCTTTGCCAAGGCACCTTATGATTGACTTAATAAAGAGCTGAGTGGCCAATAGCTAGGCAAGAAGAGGTTAGGTGGGACTTCCGGGCAGAGAGAAAGGAGAGAAGATGAACCTGGAGAGGAGAGACCCGGGAGGACATGGGAAGGAATAGGAGGTACATGCTGGAAGAGAGGTAAAGAGGCACAGGGAAGACACAGACCAACAGAAGTGGGTTAACTTTAGTTATAAGAGCTAGTGGGACAAGCCTGAGCTAAAGCCAAGCTTTCATATTTAGTACTAATCCTCTGTGTTGTCTGTTTGTGAGTTAGTGGTCCAAAGAACATTCTGTCTATGGAAAGGGAATGAATCCGGGCTAGGGGTGGGGATGGGAAGAAACTGGAGAGGGTAGAAGGAGGGGAAACTGTGATCAGGATGGATTATGAGGAAGAAAAACCTATTTTCAGCAAAAGGGGTGAAAAAATTTCTTTCTCTTGCAGAGGACCTGGGCTTAGTTCCTAACACATACATAGTAGTTCACAAGTCTGTAACTTCAGTTCAGGAAATCTAGCATCTTCTGGCAGCTTCTGCCTCTACAGGCATCAGACATGCAAAGACTGCACATACACACATGCAGACAACACACTTGGATACATAAAGTAAAACCTTTAAAATGAGAAAGAGTGAGACAGACTTAGGTACAGTGTTTACTCAGCATACAAGATGCCCTAAATTTAAGCCCCACTACAGGGGGTAGGGCGGAAGGTATTTATGGCAAGAACCAACCAGAACTAACCCTAGAAGAAGTAATGCTCATATTTGAGGTAAAGTAGATGACAAAAATAGCTCAAGAGAAACAATCCATAGTCTCATTTATGCTATCTCTGCAACCAAATCTGTCTTACAATATGTAATTTTTCAGACCACAGGGAAATGTAGGAAAGGAGAAAAGGTATAGGGATACTGCAAAACATAGCACACCCAATGTAGCCAGGAACAGCATCCACTTAGCAAATGTGCGTCTGAAGCATAGATATTTCATAGATATTTGCATTTTGTGGGATATAGTTATCAGTTCATTTCAGGTTTGACAGCCAAAGAATTTGGACATTAATATTACAACAGCATTAGCGTTCCCTTTACCCATATTTTACACACTTGCAAATCTCTGGAAGAAGGTAATGGAAACATTCCTGGATTTAGACTTGCTCTTTTGTAAAATGAGTGTTATTATTAGTCTGAGTAAGTCTCACAGAGATGAGTAACAGAGGGGCACGGGGAGCCAGAGAGAAGAGAGAGCTGGCAGGTAGGAGGGGAAAGGAAGGGAAGAATTTATCAGTTTCAGGATATCTTGTTCTGAAGATGGTTATTGCTTTTAGACATGGCTAATTTTGGCTTTTTGTTTTGTTTTGTTTTGTTTTTCTCGAGTTTGTTGGTAGGAGCAGAGGATGGTATGTGAACCTTATCAGCTACACAGAACCAATATGCATTAGTATGCACAAAAAATTCATTCTTAATGAATCTCCATAATTAAAACATCATTCAAATAAAAGATATTTCTGCACACAAATGAAATATGTGTAACTCAAAAATACTTAGGAAGCTTTCTAAAAACCACTCTGAGGTTTATGATGCAGAGTTCTGGTGACATACACCAGAAGGATAACTTCATGTGACTGAAATGCTGGTGTAGAAAAGGTGTTCCAGGGCACCTCTCCTACCTCTCCAAGATGAGAGCGCACTGTACTTGTGCCTCTTACTAAATTCGCTACTCTATAAGTCCTGTATCTTCAATTTTGGGATTAACATCGAAAGTGTGGAGGCCATGTCTCCAGGATTATTGAGCACTGGACTCTGCTGGACCCTGTACTATTGAAATCATTTAAGATTCTCTAAAGAAGCGAGTAAAAACTGTGTCGATAAGATCCTCTCAATCCATAATACTGACACAAACAAATCTGCAACAGCAAAAACCAACATGGAACTTCAGGAAACCTAGGGAAGCATGCCCAAGTTAAATACTCCAAATTTGCTAATCCAAAGGAACATATTACCTATCTTAAAACCACCAGAATAGTACAGAGGAAACATTTCTCCCTCTCTTGGAAGGTCATAGGAACAATTCTCAACCTTCTTATGTAGGTAAAGTCTAGTCTCACCAATTACTAGTATTATTTTGGTTCTTCTCTCCCCACATATGGTTAAATCATCAGTTGTCGAGAAATAACATGATGATAAAAAGATGGCCTTTACTCAGGTGATGTGAGCTTAGGCTTCATTGCCTGCAAAACTCTGTGTGAGTAAATTGAATATTTGGATGAAAAGTCTCGTTTCCTTTAAATATCACATGTGAAAATAAATATATGCAAAGTCTTGATATTAAGCGTGATCAATGGATACTAATAAAAGTTATCACTACTGTTCTATAAAAATTGGATGGAAGAAAAGATAAATGTGCCCAAGCCAATTCAATTTACTACCATCCTATACAGAGAAATGATGAAAACCATTGGCTTACTTAGGTGCATCACTGATGATAACAATATAAAATTGAAAGTAATCCTATAAAAAAGCTAGAATCTGCACAATTATGAAAAATAATCTCAGTCTTATGGCATCTAGAGGAGAGGGTAACTGTCAAAGCCTTTCTGTTGAGATTGCAGAGACATTGCTAAGTGGTGTTTATGCAATATGCATTTCCTCTAAAATGGAGGCCTAATTGTTTAGCTATTTTAAACTGTGGCATGAAAAAGAAAGGAGCAGTTTTGGCCATGTGGGTAAACAACGGATTCCTAAAAGCTAATTATCCGTTATTTAATAGACTGAAGCTGCACTAAATGAGACATTTAAGCCTAATAAATAATAGACAAATTGTATCCTAAAGACTAAAATATAGGGGCTGCTAGTATAGTTTTTATTGCTCCATGAAATAATCTCTTATTTACTTCCTCCACAAAACGTAATTATACAACACTGAGTCCATTTCAAGGCCATTTTGATGTGCTACTGGAAAAATTATGTGAATCATCTTACACATGCAGGAAATCTTAAAGCATAACATTTGAATTCTATTATCAAATGCCCTATTTATTTCTAGGATTAAGAATAAAAATGGAGGTTGGAAAAAGTTGTATATAATTACATAAATCCATTATTCCCATTTGTGTCTTTCTAGAAATGATTACACAGGTGCACATACTAGCTGTGTACTTTATGTAACTAAATCTTGGCATCTATGCTCAGTACATTATATACATGTTTTGTATTTAAGAATTTTCTAGGTTAAAATAATTCAAATTTAAACACTATTCTATATTCACTAAGGGATTAAATGAAGACAGTTTGAGATTCATTTGCTTATTTGTTTATAAGATAACACACAAACAGAAACCACCAAACCTGCCTATGTGAATATTTGAGAACTCTAGCTGCTCACTCCCAAGAAACAGGAGAACATGACTTTTTCACACTAGGAAATGATAAAGGAAGATCCTAGACTCTTGTTTTCGGACTTACTTCTCAAAGGGATTTTAACATTCAGTTTCCTTTCAGAAGAGATCCAGCTCACAGTTTTACTTTCATTCTATTAACAAAGCCCAGTTCTGAAAGGACAGAGATAATGAGCACAAGTAGATCTGAACACAGCTGCCCATTCTCCCTCCAAGGGCAGTCATCAAGTATGGTCAGTAAGGAGATCAGGATCTAATTACTCCATCAATAGTGATTAGAGAATTGGTATATCTGTGAAAAAAGCTCAGTTCTTTTTGCCTACTGAACTCAGGAAAATGTATGGGAAGAGGGCTTGCACGGGCTTCTGGCACAGTTACAGGAGTATTCTCTCACTCAGCCATCTCAGGGGTAGTGTCCTATACATGAAAATAAGATGAAATAAAAGCCCCTGGCCCAACACAGTAACAAGTACTAATGGAAAACGAGCACCGCACACCTTCACACTATTTTTATACCAGCACAGCCAGGCTAAAGACACCTACAGTGGTTTGCTAAGTATTCTATACCAAAGCAATATCTGGGGAAAAAAATTGATATAAACATTAAACTGGTCCTCAGAAAAAGATGCTTAACACTAATAAGTACATAAGCAGTATAATGACTCACAAAAGCAAAAGGCTGCTCATTCCATAGCAAACATGCCTGTCAAAAATACTGTCAACTGCTGGGGACTTGGTTAAGGGCACTTTCAATTATAAATTTGAGATACAAACAATACTTTGTTACATAAAACCAAATTCTACCAACCAGCTCCCTACTACACGCCCCTCATCCTCTTACTTGACTTCACCAAAACTGTGATGGGAACTTATGGATTTACAGAAATCTTTATTTCTGTAAAAAAGAGACATTATTCTTCCTCAGTTATCATTTCTGCATAGAGCAAAAATATCCTGCTTATTAATGAATGAATCAAGGAAGAGTTATATCTATATTAAATTCTTATCTAGACTAACAGAACAAGAAGAGAGAGCCACAACTTATTTTGTTGACACAACACTGGAGCTCAGACTCATCACCATAAAAGACAATCTATGTATCCAATGTATTTTCTCTAAGAATAAAGTCAGGTGTTGGTGGGATACACAATGTTAGTAACTTCTTATTTCTATTTCAGAAAGCCTTCAATTTCTGTAAAAATAATGATTTCAGAAAAATATTATTCTACAGATATTAGAAAAAACAACTGTGAGTTTCAATTATTTAGAAAAAAGCAAACAAATCCTTTTTATTACTATATGATTATTTCATAATGGTGGTTATTTTCAAAGACTGATGACTCTGAATTAACCATTGTGTTGCCTTTAAAAAATATTCATAATAACTATCATTATTCGCTCATTTCAGAAGAGAGTTTTGTTTGCTTTTATGAGAAAACTTTTTATATGCCATTTAGACTGGTTTATGTCCCTACATTTTTTAGACCAAAACAAATATCTAGAATTTATCTCCTAGAATTCCAAATGTCTTCAGAAGATAGAGAGAACTTCAAAGGCAGCCTTTAACATCATCTATTTATCTCTTACCTCCTGATACTATTGCCTTTGGATGTTCATTTACAGTATAATACATATAGGTTATGACTTCCCCTCCCTCCATTTTTCCTAGTTTCTCTCCACCTTCCCTCCTATCTGATTCACCCACTTTTTGTCTCTCATTAGAAAATAAATGGGCTTCTAAGGAATAATAGTAAAACATAAGAAAAAAAATAAAATATAAAAGCTAACACATCAAAATAGGATAAAATGAGCAAACAGAGGGAAAGAGCCCAGAGCACAGACACAGGTAAAGATGCAGGGACCGACTGGTTCCACACTCAGGAATCTCATAAAAGCACTAAGCTAGCAGCCATAATCTATACCTATGGGGACCATAGAGTAAAAAGAGATGGAGAAAAAGTATGTTGGGGGGGGCATGGGTGCCCCCCTCAAAACACACAATTAAAAAAAGAAAAAGAAAAAAGGAAAAGCCCCAATGTGACATTATGAGACTGTGTCTGGTTTAATATGATTTTATAAATCAATATTACCCAGGCTAGGCTCAGAATTCCCCTAGAAAATGTCAAAATATGTGCTACCTTAATAGATCAAAGGCATTTAAGAAATCCTACTGCGTGAAGAAACTTTGCTTATTTAGACACATGTATCATCATTTGCAGACTATATATTGAAAAGGCACTGCAGAACAATTGATAAACATCAACCCAATATGTTGAATATAATGGACTCCATGATAAACAAGAGAGGCAATGGAATCCTTTTTATCTTTTAATTTTTGAGACAGGGTATCACCACACAGGTGGTAGAAAGAAATTTAGGCAGAACACTGTAGCACAACATAACATACATTTCACACACTCATACATGCATTCAATACTACACATAAACACATATGCCAAAACATGCAAATGAGAATAATATGAGATATTTAAGAGGCAACTTGATCATTTGCAATTGGCTAATATGTAAGTCAACAAAAAAGTTGACGTAAAACAATTTGTAAATTAGGAAATAATAATTAAAATATAAGTAGTTTTAAAATGACCATCTTCAATAGTACTCAAAGAAAAAGAAATGAAAATGAAAATTAACTTTTTAATCTAACAAATACTCAAAAATCTCATAAAAGTAAGAATAGTCAACCAATACACAACCATAATTTAGTGTGGAAAGTTTGAGAAAATTGGGACATTTTTGGCAATATATTTGGCATCATGCATTCTAAGTCTTAAATACATTCTTCTCCGTTCTGTATCTTAATAAAATAATTCTAACATTTTTCTGACTATGTGAGGACAAGTAGTTTGATCACCTTGAAAAGTCAGAAAAACAATTCTCTTACCTCCTTACTGAATAATTTAAGTCAAATTAGGTGAGACTTACCCAGAAGAACCAATGGCAAGGTATTTCGGGTTAAAAATAACATGAAAAACTCAATGTTTAGTGAGATGATATGGACATTAAGGCGCATATTCACTAAGATTATTTTTTTATTCATTTATTTTATTTTGAAGGGACAATGCACCTAAATGTTAACAGTGATTCCTGGAGAAAAATCATGGCTAGTCACGTTCTGATCTATGCTTGCTTAGGTGGATTTTATATATGTAAGTAATTATTTGAGGCTAGAAAAATAAACTTGGTAATTCAAAATGAAAATTAAATTGCACAGAAGTAAAAAAATTGAATATCATTAATGTTCTATTGAAAAGTCCATTAAAATGAATTCTATCAGATTTCAGTTTTACAAACTGAAATAATAGCAATCATGGGAGGCTCTTTGTCACAGTTCGTTGGGCCAAACTTTAACAGTACAGCCTGTCTGTCATCAAAAATCAGATAGATGACTTTTAACTAGGTGAGCAAATGTTCAAACAATATAATGTTGCTCCACAAATTAGGCTAAAATGTTAATTTATGATTATTCCAGAAGCGTATTTTAAGAGTCAATAGTTCACTTTTCTGATACTCAATTTTGGTAACACTTTCAGATATTCCTTGAACATTTTCTGAATTTGCAACATAAACATGGAATTAGATTTAGATGACTTCCTTTCTAGAAGAAATAAGTGTGGTACACTACTATACTCATTTTGCTTCTAACATAAAATATGTCTATCAAAATCAAGTAAATAGGGCAGGCAGCACCGCCCTTCTCTCGCCCCACAGTGAAACCTTGGGTGCATTTCTGTCCTGATTGTGAGCTATCAAGATTTAGCAGTGAAGCTAATGGTTTTATAGTAAAACCTTCAATCCTGAGAGGCTTGGGGGGGAAAGTCCAATTGCTAAGGTTGACAACGAAACTACAACCTAATATGCTGCTTCCCTACTCGGTGGTTTCTTTTTCTTTTATTGAAAATCGAGTTTTTTGTTCAAATATAATACATTATGATCATGTTTGCCTCCCATGCTCCTCTGCAAGTCCTCTCCTATCAGGATCCACACCTTTTCTGTCTTTTATTAGAAAACTAAGAGGCATCTAGAAATAATGACAAAATAAAATGAGATAAATGAAAAACAAATCAGAATGACTTTTAAAAATGACAGACATCTGTCAAGTTTGTCAAAAAGTTTCCACTACAATCAGAAAGCACAATATAAAGTAAGTAAAGAGCACAGTGGGCAGACCCCTCCCCCCAGGACTTCCCCCAGCTTTAGAAACTATTCCCTTCATCTATTGACACCCCAGGCAATTTTCCATAAACCCCAGACATGGTGTCCTCCTGTCTGTGAAGTTTCAGTGTGAGTCTCTGAAGAATAGTGAAGTATGCTGACAACAATGCTGTAACATCTACAAGAAATCAATAACCAAAAAGCTCCTTTTTGCTACGTTTATTTGTAGGGATTACAATGGGAAGCTGTCGCTCACGTCTGTGTCTGTTTTGTCCTCTCTGCCAAGCCGGCCACCTCCTTAGTACTTGCTTTCTTCTCTCTTCAGTCACAGGGACTGAGTGTGGCCTCAAGCTCCTGCGCACCAGCAAGAGTGACAGCCCCACCTAACACAAGTCTGGCAATCAGTATCCTGTCACCTCTTCTCTCTCCTATGCTGCATCCAGTGGAAGAAGACGGTCCATGTGCTATAGAATTGCCCTGTATCAGTTTCTTATGGATGTAAACGTATCAGCAGATGGGCATTGTCACAGACTTGTTTCCCAGGCAGGCAGCGATGAGGTAAAGAGAATACAGTTGACCCACAAGTCCTCCAGAGGCCCAACACCAGGAGGAAGGCAACACACACTGCTAAACTGAGGGGAGGCCCTTGAAAGATCTGCTCTGTAGCTAGTTATAGAAACAATTGGTCATATTTCTTTGTTCAGCAAGTACATTAAAACGTCAATGAAACACCACGCAAATCTGTGTCCACAGCCCGAACCGGGAACTCGGAACGACTCACCGGTTTTCATTTCTAGTAAGCGCCTCTTCTCCAGCTGGCGTTCCAGGCGTTCTTTCTCTGCTCGCTCCTTAGCTTCCCTCGCACGCTTGTCCTTCTCTGCCGCCTCTCTTTTTTTGATGTTTTCCTTTAACGCTTGCTAATGCAAATACATTTTGAAAAGTGATTAAATTTAACAAGTGATTCCACAACAAAACTGTCTAAAATCATATACAAGGTACAACCATGAGTATTTTTCAAATAACGGTGAGTTTTTCAATGAGTAGCAAGTCATATAATACATACACATAAGTCCCTATTAAATATGTATCTATAAATACCCTGCGAGGTTTAAAGCACCTGCATGTAAATGGAAAGGGAAGACCGAAGTAAAAATAAGAAAGCATTTAATACACAAATTGGATCTGCTTTCTAACATATGAAGATTCTTTAACCTTTGGGACTTCCCTATTTTCTCTTCTATAAGCATTTCCCCTTTAAGGAAAGCATCTGAAGAAAGGATAGAACGGGGAAGACCTCTCCATCAAATGGCCAGAAACTAATACTTTCTTCTCATGTAGAAAAGAGTATCGTAAAGACAACTATATAAATATCTGAGGTCTCAAAGTTGGATCAAAACCAATAACATGCTAATGAAAAAAGATCTCAATGGATATGTGATTAGTTAATTAATTTATTTCTAAGTTTTACACCAATCAAGAAATGCCTCTCATGTGGCATTAGTGAGAATCAGCAGGTAAAGGTGAAATTTTCTAAGTGCCATCAAACAGCAGGCATCATATTACAACAAATAGACTGTATTTGATCTAAGCATCACTGAAAACAAACAGGTTACAAGTTAATTATCAACACTATTTTAAAAGCCTATAATTAAACTCTAAGTAAGAAGCCTAGTATTTATTTTTCTTTTTAAATGCAGTTTTAGAAATTGAACCCAAGGCTACTGCTTCAACCAAATGAACCAGGCAAAACTTCATCCAACTGAACTACACTGTTATTTGTTTTCTTACTGTTTGCTGCAGTGTTTCGGATTAAGCACAAGTACTCAAAGATCCTAAGACAAGCAGAGAGCAGTAGAACCACTCATTTCTGCACTGGGGCTGAATGTGTACGTGTTTCTATTCATGTGGGGATCAGATTATTTTTTGGTCTCCCACTGACTAACCATCAATGGTCAGCATGACTCACAAGTGAGTTCTAGGGCAAACAGCAGCTCTGCTGATCTGCTGGTCTCTGCCTTCTGAGTGCTGGGATTGAAGGCACCCATCACTGTGCCATCCCCAGCTTTTACATGGTGGCTTTGACACACATGTGGGTTTCAGTGTTAGAGATGCAAGCATTTGTCTGGCTGAGCTATTTCTCAACACTCGACATCTTTTAAAAGCTTGTATTAAAAGATAACACAAACTCCTTATTAGGAACACAGTAAATTATTATATTATTGGTTAAAAACCATGAAAAGAAAACTCTAAGAAGAGAAAGGAAAACATGAACCCACTCACCCACTGATTTCAGTATACTGTTATTTGAGATGCTCAGTGGACGAGAAAAGGAAGGGAGGGAAGAGGGAGGAAAGAACGGAGAGAACGAAATGTTAGTTTCTTTCTAAGTGATAGAGTGGGCAGGAGGCAAATGCGGCAACAGAAACATCTCAGAAAAAGAAGCATTTAAAACATCCTTTCCTTCTGCAGCTATCCCGGGGGTGACCACTGCTTGCTGTATCTCCACAGTCTGCTTGTCCTTCTTTTTTCTCTCAACACACCACCCTCCTGCCTTAGAACTTCCTTTTCTTTTAAAAAGCAAGGCCACATGTATATGACAACAGATAATTTTTTAAAAGCCCTAAATCTGAAAGAGAGCAAGAGAGGAATATGGAAGAGTTTTATAGGGAAGAAGGGAAAATGATGTGCTTATTAATCACAAGAAATAATAAAGAAATAACACAATCATAACAAAACTCAGTATCACAACAGCTGTAAAGTTACTCTACACTAATTTTATAGTAGATAAAGCCTACATCTGGTTTGATTACAACTAAATTGTAAAAGTTGGGGAGCTGGCTAAGTGTTGTGGTTTGAATAAGAATGGCCCCCATGGGCCCATATACTCAATGCTTAGTCATCAGAAAGTGGCAGTATTTGAAAGGATTAAAAAGATTCAGGGGTATGGCCTTGGAGTAGTTGTGGGTTAGTTGGAGGAAGTGTGTCTCTAGGGGTGGACTTTGAGGTTTCCAAAGCCCTTGCCAAACCAAGTATGCCTCTTTGTGCCTGTGAATCAGGATGTAGCTTCCAGTTACTGCTTCTGTACCATACTTGCTACCATGTTCCCTGCCATAATAATAATAGTAAAATGATTTTCTGAAACTGTAAGGAAGCCTCCCAATTAAATACTTTCTCTTATAAGAGTTGCCACAGTCGTGCCACAACAGAACACTAAAGTACTAATTGATGCTCTGTGGAAGAACTTTACAGGCTCACCTGTTACAAAGTGCTCAGCAAGTTGCTGAGTCTTAGAGATAGAAACAGATAGTGGTAATAAGGTTAGAAGAGTTAAAGTGTGCTAAGTTCTTGGGAAGAATCATGCTTTACATGGAACCTCTATGCAATGCTGATTAGTTGATTAGAATTTCAATTAAGTTGGAGAATGTTATAGGTCCAGAGCCTAATTACAATTTATCATGGGTTATCTTCAGCCCACTTTAATAGCCCCTACTTGCCCATTTCTCTGATCTAACATTCTTATGATTATGAGATAAATTCTTTAGAATGTACAAATAGACCACTAGCTTCCACTAACCAAAAGGCTAAGAATATTGTCAGATAGCATATGACCAATAACAGATTTCCCTGTTTGCTGTGACCCATTCACTTAACGTTTGCAATTCTGTATTTAAAGGGTCTTGATTTATGACTTTCTGACACAGTTATTAGAAAAAAGTTCATGAGACTGTCACACACTGAATGTAGAGTGAGCAGAATCTGCATTCTCAGGCCATGCTCATAGATATGTGGCTCTAGATACACAATTTTTATCACTTCTTTGAGGTATCAACTATATTTTTGCAGGGGCAAGTGAAGTCTGATGATTTTGGGTCAGCAAGGCTCAATTCAGAAGTTTTTAGGCATTAAATGATTAGATTGAACACTGGGGACGGCTGCATTAGCCAAACACCTTTATTATAACTGTCATCTCTCAAGTATTTATGTGAGTAGTTCTGAGAGATGGAGGGAGTACATCCTCCTAAAGCAAATCTGCTTCTCTGTTGTTCAGAAATATAAAAGCAGAAAGCATGACAGCCTCACTATGCTCCAGATTCTTTTCTGTAACACAAACCGCTATCCATGTAGCTGTGACTGGTCTTATCTACCACCTTGCTCTGTGAGAATCTAGGTACAGGAACCCCTTCTTTGAGTGGTAAGCGATTCTGTGTCTGACCCATTGTCTTGCATCTTCTACCAACAGCCAGTAGGTAAAGTTTCAAATTCTTCACAGTTTGTAATCGATATTAACACCAATTATTGTTAAACTATAAAGTGGTATCTGCAATTCTAGGTGCTTTCTGAGGCAATCCTGTCAAAATTCAAACTGGATTCTGCATCGCCAGTTCTGGCAGAGCTACAAATGCTAAGACAAGTATGAGGCAGCGGCAGATACAGAAATGAACATGAGCTAGGCAGGGAGGTGTGGTAATTTCAAAACAAAGAAACAAACTAATAACTAAATAACGAGGGGTTCATGGACAATAAGTACTTCGATGTGCACACGTGTAACCATGTATGGGAATGGATAAGGAAGATATATGGGTTAGGAAGAGTGGACTGTGGGGAAAAAAGAAAAAAAGAAAACAAAACAAGAATAAAACTGTATTTCTTCCTTGAGGAAAATAAATACAAAGTACAAGCATCTACTAATAATTCAGAGCTTACTTATAAACTGCATTAACTTCTCAAATTTTATAGTGTAAATTCCACTTTAATGACTTCATATTTCACTGTGAACATTTATTAGTGCTTGTATTACCAGATATAAATGCCACACCCTCTTAGAGGAATAAAAATTCAGTTACTTTACAAGATCTATAAGAATAATACTGACCTGAAGAAATACAGTCTGCAGAGTTTCCAAAGTCATTTTGTTTTAGGAAAAATGCACTACTGATTTTCATTTAAAGTCTACCTTCTTAAAAACTTCTTTTATTCTGACATAACTATTACAATTCTAGCATATAAATGAGCATTTAGCCTGCAACTAACATCATAGGAGACATGGTAATTCGGGACTTCTTTTTTTAAATGCCAAATCACAAGAAATAAAAGTAGCCTCAAACAGCAAAACTCAACAGACAATGATTATCTTAGATAAAATTGTTTTAGTTATGTAAATCCAACATTCGAAGCCTGTAAGGAAAGTTGAGCCAGAAATATAAATTGGTTGACCAGAAGACACTAACTGGAAAAATAATCTTATACTTGACCTTAAGTGGACGATAAGCAAGTATATACCACCACTGACTGCCCTCAGCTACATATTGCTGCAAGATGTTCTCTACAAATTCTTCCCCAGATACAGCCTTATGTGCACTCTTTGTGAAAGACTTGTGGGTCTAACAATCCACATCAGTGACCAAGGAAGGTTTTCGAACTTTAGCCAGATTTTGCCATTCATTTAAAAGAAAACCAATAACCAAAATCAGTTTTTAAGATTAATATACTTTTCATAAATGTCTACGTAATACCCATGTATAGTAATAAATATATGAATCCCAAAATGTACACCTTTGTTAGGAAGACCATAACTTCTAAAGAGAAACACAGAGCTTCTACTTAGTGACACCAATAATTAGTTTTGAAACATAACCGATTTACTAAGAATTCTGCTTACAAGTGGTTTAAATATTTATTACAGCATTATCTATTTTTTCTTGAGAAACCAAAAAGATCTAATTATAAATAAGTTTGTGCATGCATGTGGGTATGAGCACATGCATGTGTAAAATTGAAGAGTCAGAGAGTAATGCCTATGGGTTGTGGTTAATATTATCATGAACATTATCTTTGAATTTCATGAAATTTTTTATCGTTTATACTAATTCTATAATTTTTTACTTTCAAAATTGTTCATAATAGTAATCTGCATTTTTATAGGTAAATTACACTTCATTTGTGTTGCCTCTACTATACTATTAGTAGGATTCAAGTTGTTTCCAGTGTTTGTCTCTGATGAACAATATGGATATGGATAACAGTGTATGCATCAGCACTGCACAGATGTAAAAGTTCTTTAATAGTGTTTGCCATTAACTTGTTTCTAAATCAGTATATGAAACTACTGACAGCAAGTTTTAAATGGAGAAAAAGGTTTGAGGCCGATACAAACTGAAAACACACGTTATGTATCAAAGCAGCTATTTCTATTCTAAAATACTTATATACAAGAGTGCTGAGTGCTGGATTACATTGTAAATATTATTTCATATATTAAGTATCACCACAAAAAAATCTACAAACCACACCTGTTCAAATAGAAGTGGAATTGCTAAACCAAAGGACCAGAAAAATATCATTGAACTTAATATTAAAATGTTCTCAAATGCTATGCTAATACACACTTCAGCCTCCATTTTATACCTAAACCTATGCAACACTGAACCATCATCACATGTCTCAATATTTCTAACATAGATGGTTTTACGTCATCCTTTGACTTACATTCCCTGGTTATTAATTAATTCAAGCATCATTTTATGTAATTGTAAAGGCGTTTTATTTTCCTCTTCTGTGAATTGTCTCTTTTATTTGCTTTAAAAAACAAAAAACTTAGTCTTCTTTAAAAATACTTCTCAGTTCTCTAGAAATTTGGACAGCCTGACTTTGTCAATTTATGTTTTACAAATATAATCCCAACAGTATTTATACTGTTATTCATAAAAACTGTTCCTAAAATTTACATAGTCAAAGTCTCTTTTCCTTCAGTGCTGGCCCCTTTATGTCTTTAAGGTATCCTTTGTACTTCAATGAAAGGTATTTTTCTGTACTTCATAAGGTTTGAAGTTGGTTTTGACACTTCAGTATTTAGCTATTTGAAGTCAATGTTTGTGAATGGTCTAAGGAGATGTATACTCTTTGTTTTAAGTTCTAACTATGATCTTATTCTTGACATGAATCATTTAATATGCGTTTACAAAATTATAACATGATCTAAAATTTTCTTCCTTTTAAATTTCTAATTTCATGTTAATGAGACCAATAAATAAAACAGATAGAAATCTACTGAGCTGCCTTGCACGTTGTCAGGTAAGCTATTTCAATAATAGCTCCAATTTGCATTAGTAAACTGCATGTTTTAAAATGAATGCTTGGGTACTATGCACACATATACACCATTCTTAAGTTTCTTTAACATCTTTTTGTCTGACATTCCAATAACCAAGAGAACACAATGCTAATTTCTGGATTTATCCACATAGTTTATTGATATTGACATTATCACAGTGGTGATGCATGCCTTTAATCCCAGCACTGTGAGGCAGTATCAGTTCTGTTAGATCTCTAGGTTCAAGGCCAACCTGGACTATGGAGTGAGTTCAAGGACAGCCAGGGCTACACAATGAAACCCTGTCTTGAAAGAACCCCTTCCCACAAAATACATTGTCATTAGGGGCTATCTCACACACATGAAACATCTGTACACTTCAGGTGAAGTATGCTTTTCATCTTCATAGAAGAACACTTTTGCCACAGTGTACTTTGTTAGTAACATGCCTTCCCTTTTCCTTTCAGTATTTTCTTGCCTTACATTAGCTGCATCACTTCAAACTTCTTTGTATCTCATGGCTCTAGTCTTGTAAATCTCAAACACCCTAGTTTTCTGTTTTAATCTTATCTATCCTTGTGGTTTTTATTCTTATTAGTTCTACTTTGCACTAATTTTATATGTTTATTTTATGCTATGTTTTTTCCTTTGGGTACACTTTTTGGTCTAATTCTCTCCTACAATTTGGAATTTATAGCTGATACTTTTAGTCTGCAGGTTTTAGTAATAATTTTATAATGTAGGCAATACACACCCTATGGTTATTTGAATGAAAAGGGCCTCCAAAGGGAGTGGCACTAGCAGTGGCCTTGTTGGAGAAGGTGTATCACTATGGAGGCAGGCTTGGAAGCCTCTGGTTCAAGCTTCCCTTGGGGTGACGGTCAGTAGACTTCTCACTGTCTGAAAGATGTATTATTGTCAGATCCAGCACCACAGCTGCCTGCACACTGCCAGGATCCCCATCATGATGATAGTAGACGAATCCTCTGAAACTTTGAGTCTCGTCAGTTAAATGTTTCCCTACAAGAGTTGCCATGGTCATGGTTTCTTCTTAAAGCAACAGAAAACTAAGACACACCTTAAATTTAATTCAGATCTTTCATTATTTCAACTGTACAGCAGTCTTTGAGCCAAAGATCTTCCTTTCAACTTCCTTTCAACTGACCACTCTGTTGAATATGTTTCTTTTTTAATACAAAACAACTTATTGTATAGGTCATTTTATATTTGTTCTTATGCCTTTTGTCTCATGAATGCTTCTGTAAACACATCCTTTATAATAAAGGACAACTAACTGTACACTGTGGGTGAAACGTGTTTTATAAAAACAGTTTCATGTGAAAAATGACTATATTCATAAAGCTATACTATTTTAGCATGGTGTATAACTCACCAGCTTTGAGTAGTACATCCTGAAAACCAAAATACTATCTGGCTTGTTAAGAATAACCCTGCCATTCTGTTTTTAAGGTTCCTTTTATGGGGAGATGGTTCAGTGGCTATCTTCTGAGTCTGGTCTCCAGAAACCGCATGTGAAAAGCAAGACCCAATTAGCCTAAGCGCCTAGAAATCCTAGTCCATTTCCCTGGGAACTGGGGAGGAAGCAGAGACAGGACAATTTTCTGAAACCTTGTGGTCCCACCCCGATCCTGGGCTGATGCATGCAAGCTCTGAAGAAGATAGATTCTGTCTCAATCAAGAAGGCAGAAACTGACACCTAAGGCTGTTCTCTGAATTCCATATGCACTAGAGGGCACAAATATACTCTCTCTTTCCATTTCTTCATAAATAGCCTAACCCTGCCATTGTTTTGGGAAACTACTAACATTAGAAGAATAACTTTATTGTCCTATGAAGACATTTTCTACTTTTAGCTTACTTTGCTGACCAGAAGTAATATAAAGAAATTATTGGAGTAAATTTAATTCTCTGCTTTTAATAATTTTGGTATGAAATTTGACTATTTTTATAAAATTATTTTATAAAAAAATCTGATGTTTTTGTCATATACTTAAATGATGGTATAGTTTTATAAAATGGAAGTCTAAGTGCCACTCTTATTTAAATGCCTATCAGGCACTGAAGAGACATGTGACATTGCCTCAGCAGTTTCTTTATAAACAGTGGATAGTTCACGAATTAAAGACATTAATTCACATATTTGTCTTATATCTCCTCTCCATCATGTTGTAGGCTGGAGGCCCACACAGTGTTAACAAATATTGTTTTATTATATGACTAATTTTAAATAGTATTTTCATGAAAGTATAATCATTCAATTGCCTCAAGAACATCTATTCAGCAACGACTCTTGAAGATCTACGTTCTAGCTTCTGTCAATATTACATGCTTCTATCAAGCATAAGGGGAATGCCAATTCTTGTAGCTCCTATGAGAATGTAAGTGTTTCTATTCAGAGATGTTGGAATATGATGCTACTTAAGTTGAATGGGAGGAAAGTGGAAGCATCCAATGCAGGCTGGATGATTTGGCAGGGAGGGTGTCATGATGAATTAAATATAGAAGGCAAGATGGAGCTCTCAACCCCAAGTCTAGCCATTATTTCTCTAAGGATTCATCTTACATATGTATGTACATTGTTTTAATATTACCAAATCTCATGTGCTCAGAGATTTTATTTTGGAAAAGAGATGTAGTTTCCTCACCTATATCTTCCTTCAAAGTACTACTTAGGCTGTTTTTGAAAGCTATATATTGGCAATTTAAAATCTGAGAGTAAATTTTAGAATGACTTTTAATTGGGCAATGTTTTAAGTTACGTATGAGGAATGTTTAATTTTAAGTGAAAGCAACACAATATTCTGCATATTTATCAGTCTTTCAAAAAATAAAATATAAAATCATAGTACTAATTATATTTCATCTCTGTTCAGACTTTAGATAACTTTATATATCCATATCAATGTTTTTCAAGCTTATCTTGCTACCTAGTATATTTTTTTGCTTCAGAAAACTAGAGAGAGCTCACTTAACAAAATCTCAGAGCTTTACCCTTTTAGTTTTGTTTCTTTCAGAATCCATGGATACTTGACCCTTCCATACAAGTTTCAGGAAACTCGTTTTATTTCTTGAGTATTCACCTTTGCCTGATGTCTCTAATCACACAGCTGACTTTAATCCTGATGCTTCCTAGAAGTATGTATTAACATACTGTCCGACCAGCTAGTTTTCTCAAACACAAATATATTGCTCATGTGTATTTACCCTCATTTGGAGGCAATAAGTCTGCTTGCTGGAAACTCCTCATAGCTTGCGTCTTCATCAGGAATGAACAGAAATGATTTTCTTTTGAAAACAAACAGACAAACAACAGAAAAAGTATTCTTGTGCTCTTGTGACATTCCCATAATGAATCAAGAAGGGAAGTATCTCAAATGCATCACCAAAATATTGGGAGAAATTAAAAAAGCATGTGATTCTCATTTTCTCATAAAATATTTTCCTTAATTACTAGAAAATGTCAGCAAATGTAAAGATAAATAAATACCCAAGTAAGTTGATTACTAAATAGTCCCATTTTCTAACGCTACTGATGAGGATAGGTCACCACAGCACACTCTGCTCTGCCATGAACAATTCAGCATTTAAACGCAATACCAATTAGTACTTGCTGGTACTTTATGACAATGGACTAATATCCCTACTTGGAAATCTAAAATAGCCCAAGGGCTATGCAGGTGCTCATGATTAACCAATTCCTCTCCCAATGCCTCTATTCTATAAAGTCAGGCCCAGAGAGGTGTACAAAGCACTTCTTAGCCAATGGGTACATCACTGACCCTTTATCACTTTGCTACAAACAGGCTTATCTGCAAAGCTTTGAGGTAAATAAAATACTTCAACTAGTACAGTGGGTCTTAAGCAAAGCAAGATAAGCTTATAAGTCTCCAAACATAATTTGATTCTCCACATTGTGTTTTTTTTCCTTGAAGTGATATAAGATTCTTTTTCGTTTTCAATCACAAGGCTAAGCACTGACAAACCAATGGGTAGAATGGTGTCCACACAGTGCTGGGTATAGGCAGGTTACAGGATAGCAGTTTTCTGAGTTGATTCCCTGTTTTAAGGAAAGAGCCAACTGATAACTACTATGTCCCATGTGAAACTTGTTACGTTCAACACATAAAGGCCACACTCTGGGGCACATCACCATTTTCAATCCTCCCCTACTGTTTTTTATGTCTGTGTTTAAGTATGTGTATAAAGTACAAGAGATTTCTTTCTGCGTTTCCTGGTTTATAATGTAATTTCTTCAATTAAATGGGTTACATGTGCTAATATTATATATTTTGTTGTTATTGTTATTTAAAATAATCTAGTCCATAAGTTTTGTTTTTCTATTTCATTGAGCAATGTAACTAAAAGAAAAAAAATGCAAAGTACCAGTCATTAAAAAATATAGAACCAGCCTTTCAAATACATGTATTATCCCATTGAGCAATGCAAAGTAAGAATGAGTCTTATCAGTAAAGATAAAGTTCAGGTTGATTACAATAGGTATGTTTTTAATTTGAAAAATGTAAAAGAATAATGAGTAGGGAATCATCTCATCACATATACTTTCAAAGTTGCAAGGTTAAAATACTAAGCAACTAGGATTGATCACATCTCAAATAAACAGACCCCAAAGGATGAGGAGAGGGAAAAACAGAATATTTTCTTCTTATGTGGGAAGCTTAGAGCTCCAAGTATCATCTCAGAATAACAAAGGTGCTAATGAAGACAGAAGCCCTATGTGAAAAGCCTCCAAATACAATGTTGAAATTGTAAGCCCACCAAAATATGCATGGGTTGAAAATGCTTTCTATTATAATTACAGAAGCTGGCTCAACACCCAGCCATAAGACTTGTACATATTTTTTTTACCTCTGAAAATACAAAATACATCAATCTACAATCTTTAAGGGGCATTTAGGACATATTAAGTGCTTTGCCTTCCTGCTACTGTCTAGCTGATTCACACAGCAGTCAGCACAAATGGCATTCAGAGCTGACATGCACCAAATTTGTGTAATTTAAATGATTTGCCAAAATTGGTTGTGTTTTAGCTGTTCACTTTGCCAAAAGGTTGGTTTACAGCAAGCACCTTCTCACTGGATGATGGAATAGTAGTAGATGGGATAAAAGTTACTCCCCTACATGGAGATTAAGGAGAAAAGCAAATTGACTTTGCCCTGCAGATACAGTAAGATTAGAGGCGTTCTTCTTGCTCCAGTATTTGTTCCCTTTCTACATACCTAATATATAAACCAAAATCCAACTAAGTTAATGTTTGCAACACAGATGAATGTAAAATCTTAATTGGATGAAGCTAAGTAGTACTCTTTAGACATACTATGATGTCAGCCAAACACAAGCTGGGTGTCTATTCTACTCACAGTATCCTGTATGGACACAAAATGGGGAGACACTTAAAATCCTGTCACTGTTATGAAGAAACAGGAAAGAAGATTACAGTACTCTGCTATTTGCACATAGCTAGTTTGTAAGGCTTATGTGCATTTGGTCATTACTCCCCTACATGTAGTTACTGACAGGTAACAGAGGCTCAGTAAGGCTAAGTAACTTGTCAGTTACTGTCACTAATAACCTACAACTCAATCCATGGAACTTAGTCTGCTCAGAACTGCAGTTATTCTCCTATTTGTGAAACAAAGAGATTTCACAACTAAAGGGGAAAAATGTGGGTAAAGCCTATCAGGGGTAGGAATTCATTAAGCACTCACAATCTGAAGAAACCATTTTATCTCTTTGATTGTAACCACATGTAATTCAGATAGGAGTTTACACATATTTGGGAGATAAATTTAGGAAATTACATGACGGTTTTTTCTTTTCTTCCCAATGTTGTGGACTGTACACAGGCCCTTGGGCAAGTACTTTAAAACTAAGGCAAAGACCCAAATGGTTTTAGAGATTTATAAAATACTAGCTATAGAGTCTGGCACATCCATAGGCATGCGTAAAAAAAGGACATAATAAAACACTTTCCTAAGTTGAGGTATTTAATAGTAATATCTTTAAGGCAAGGTTGCTTCTTGATGACTTTTAAATCCAGACCACAATGTGGAATTTCAAGTGCTCAGTAAACACTACATTACTTTACACTGAATGCTCAGTGTTGGGATCATGTCTGATTTCTGGTACGATACAATAACAGTTACCCGGTTAGCCTGCGGATGTCTGTAAATAGAGGGGCCTCATGCTCCATGGACACAGGAGAGTGGGCGAGAGGCAAGAGGTGGCACTTAGACTGTTTCTACGTAGAAGGACTTTATTATTATAAAAACAGAGGTGGGGGGTGAAGTGGAAGGGAGAGAAGGAGAGCACTCCCAGGAGGGAAAAATCAAGAGACAGAGTGTCTGTGGTAGAAATTCTTCTTAAATGGGCTTGATGTCAGAACTCAGAGCATGGTGTGGCTTCAGAGGCTAGGATGGAATCCTAAGAGTGAAGGCAGTGCCATCTCAGAGAATAACTTTCATAAGCTCAGGAATCACTTGCATTCAAAAGCTGCACAAATCAGCAATCATTCCATTATGAATTATCTGACATTGAAGACTCAGATGATTCTAAGCCCCTAAGTATGTTTGAAACACTAAACTACAGATGTTATTTTTGCGTGTATATTTTGTTGAAATGTTTTATCTTAAAAAAAAAAAAAAGACAATTCTTTCTGAGTGAAGTGATCAACTAAGTAGGCAAGGACTTAGAAAACATTGCTTCTGAGTCTGCAACAAGTTGAGTTGTGCTATTAATTTCAGGTAAGGAAAGCTAAGAGCAGAGGAATTTTCACTGAAAAAGAGAACTATCAGAGGAAGCAGAGCATTCAAGATAAAAACCTGTAATTCAGACCAGGTGAGGAAAACCAGGACACACACCCCTTCTAGAATACAACGTTGGGCTGGAGCACACATTACGTAGGTCAAGGCCTCACTGACAAGGGCAGAAACGAAAATTATGTTTAAATCCAAAAGCTAGCATGAATATGCTTTGCTATTTACTAAGTTAAGGAGGAATATGAGGTCACCAGCAGGACCCAACAATAATGTACTGAATGCAAACAAGCCTTTCAAAGCATGAGGCATCTACTAGTAACAGACGGATCCTTATGAAGAGTTAACCTAAAACAGCTCACAAGTGTGACCTGACAGTAGTTAATAAGCACTACAGGAACAAGGGCATGAGTACCCTCATTTAAAAAAATGTCTAAGTGCAGGAATTGCAAGCAGGCAAGTATCAGTTAAATTGTAGTTCTTCTCAACCTGGAAGCATTATTACAAAAACTTGAAAATCTGCACCTCAGTTTGTTTTAATTGTAATGCTGTACTCACAAAACACTGGAAAACTAAGTGAGACTTAGTGTAATCGTGTACTCATGTAGTACTCAGGGTCTAGAGAGAAGCTACTGCTCGACCACTGGTTAAAGCTTTAAAGACTACACTGTTCCTTTCCTGCAGCCTTACTTCTGGAGAAGCTGGGCAGTAGTTCTACACAGACTGATGCCCAGTAAGCACAGAGCCTTGTGGAAAAGGACAGGAACAAAGCCTTAACTCTCCTGTAAGCGAGCTGAGTGTAAGCACTGTCAAACCAACAGCTGTTCTTCACAGAGCTACAAGATTTTGAAAATTTCCCCTCTTGGACTACATGGTTGTGGCAGCCATCTGAACCAGATGCTGCCTCTTTAGCTACTATAACAAAGCTCTTATAGAAGAGAAGAATAAACTTGAAGAGGAATAGCTAGATGGCTTAGTTGCAGTAATAACACTTAGAAGAAATGATGTGAGTTGGTCAAAGGTATACTACAGGAATTTAACTACATAGCCTTTAATTGCTTCAGTTCAAAAGCAAAGATATTTCTAAAATATAAATATTTCAAATAAATTAATTACAAATTAAATAACTATAAGTGACACTGCCCATGATTTTTATTTTGGGAGCAGAAGCAAATTTCAATTTAGTTTCATTTGGAAGTGTTCTAGATGCCACACATTTAGTAGTTCATGCAATACAGGTATATATAGTACAGAATCAGAAGCCAGGCAGCCTAGGTCTGCATACTGGCTCCTTACTAGTTAAGTAATGTTGGGCCAGTCAGATTTCTTTATGCCTCTGCCATATCTTTAAAATGGGCACTGAAGTATAAATGCTACATCTGGCTGTAGTGGCAAACCACTCACTGTACACACACACACACACACACACACACACACACACACACACACACACACACACACACACACACACACACACACACACACACACACACCCTAAGAAGATAGATTAAGTACATATCCAATAATAGAGACAATGCAAACTGATTTTTTGGAGATTAAAAGGACAAGATGTATTAGTAAATAAGCATGCTATTGTTTTCCTTTTAAGTGTAAGAATTGCATTAAAAGCTCATGAAATAATTTGCAAATGATTATGACTGTTTAACCAAGTTAGCAACAAAGTTTTCCTGAGAGTAAAAAGCACTTCTTTAAACCCAATCTTCTCTTTCTTTATACTTCAGAACTTTTTAATCCTCACAAACATTTGGTGAAATATAGAAATGGCTCCCACATTTATTAAGAATATTTTTTTCCCTTTTCTGTACTGTATTCCCTGTCTCCCAAGGGAGGCAACAATACCTTCTCACTTTAATATGCCTGTGGTTTCTTTTCCCCCATCTAATCAGCTAATACTTTTCAAAAGATCTTTTTAATACCTAAATGAAAGGATTCTACCTCAAAGACCTGACCTCCCTATTAAAGTGTCTGAAGCAAACCCTAGGAATGTAAAACCTGCTGAAAGGGAAATTGCAGGGAGCTTATTGTACAATGCATTTAAAAGGGAGGGAAAAAAGCTTCACAGGGGCTGCATGGAATTTGGTAAAATTATACCACAAAAATACAAATTGATCTTAAGCATAAAGAAGCAAATTCATAGCCAAAAACTTATTATAGACGTGCTATGTAATCAGCCAGGAGGGGGTCTTTACAAAAACGATCAGAATTTGTCACTTTTTCAATCAAAATTCTGATTACAGCTTCATGTTTTAAAAGGCCCCCAAAAGAACAAACTACATATTTTCCAAAAGATTTAAATTTTAAAAAATTTTAAGCTAACATATAACATCAGAAAAGGTAGGTTTCACTGAAAAAGAGAGAGAGAAAACAGAATTAAATAACACAATAACAGAAAGAACAGGCAACAAAGTATTACAAGGGCACTCTTCAGAACACAAACGAAAAACTTCCCATACCATGAATGTAGTTCTGAAGTTGTTCAAGTCGTTAAGAAAATCCTCCACAGAAACCTTCTTCATATCAACGGCATAGTAGCCCATGGCACTCTGGTATAACTGTGTCATGTTGGCCAGTAGCTTGGAGAGTCTTTCATACTGCTCTTTTGCGCTGATAACAAAGCTGTATACATTTTAGTTAAGGAATTTTGAAAGTTACAAAGTGATGCTCTATGAGATTAAGAAGATTTCTAGCTCCACATTTATTCTAATTTTTAGTGACCATTAATATGTCTTCTAAACTCAGCGTGGCTGTCATGCCACTGAATACAACAGCTATAACTGAATTTCAAATTAACACTGACAAGCGGCCAAATAAATATTTATACACTGAATACTTGTCTTTCATAGTTCAGTTCAAAACTTTTTTCCTGATCTGACATAACAGTAATCTATACCATATATCTTGTGAAATCAAAGATTCTAGTTGAGCAGTTAGGAATGAGCAAATAAAATAAACAGATATAAAAATATGGGAACCAAGAAAAGTGAATTGAACTTACGGTCAATGCATAGCTCCTGTGGGTGGTGCCTTGACTGTCTTAACTGTAAAACTGAGCTAGAATATCACCTGTCTCACACTGTTATTGTGGGCAGATAGTCAATTTTAGCAGTTTGCCAAGATCAGACAGTTGGGAATATACATAAACACTTAGTATTGTTACTGCCCACTTATTTAATTTAAACTAAAGGTTTGATCATCAAGATGGTTTAAAAAATATTAATAACATCATTATGCAGGCAAACTGATGTTTTAAATTCTTTTATGAAAAATTCCCATACAATTTCTTCTACATATTACATGATTAAAACTTATGCTTGCACACATAAAACACATTACGCAAAGGTGAAGGAAGAGATAGATATATGGAATTATTTTCACACTAATTTCTGACAATATAAATCATACCATTCTGAATGTTACTATTGTAATATGGGGAGGGGGTCAGTGATCATTAAAGATATTTCCCAAACAGACCACAGACTATCCTTTATTAATTAAAAAAAAAAAAAAGGTTGAGAAAATCTGATTTAAAATCACCACACCATGTTTTGAAGAAAGACCTTCGGAGAATCAGTACGAATATACGAAGAAAGTTCTACCACTAGCTTATTTCAATGATGGTGGAAAGGGCTTCCTCAAAAAGTGTCTGGTGAAAAGTCAGGGACATTTTATTCACAAAACTGCACTCATGCATGTATCTGAACACACTGTTGAGATATAATGTAACAATTTAAGAAGAAATGCTTGGCTGAGGGTCTCTTGGCTTTTCGATGGTTCCCCTTTTCTGCCCATGGAACTGCTTATAAGATTTGAGTTTTAACAACAGGCATTGCACAAATATTACTATTTTCCCCCAATATGTGGGGAAATGTACCTGGCCAAGAATCCATTTGTTAAACTGCTTAAAGTAAAGCACTTCCATTTTCTAGATTTTGAGGTAAGAATCCTATGTAAGGAAACATCCAAAGTACATCAGCGTATACTTAGAAAAACAGTGCAATTATATTGAAAGATGGGATGAGAAAGATGATAAAACTTATAGCTATGGAAATGACACGATTTTGTCCTAACAGCTAGCATGTTTTTAAAGTTAATTTTCGTACCATTATTTTGTATAATGCAATTTACTAGAAAAAGGAAATGAAGTGGAATTTTGAACAACAGGAATTACCCCAAATAACAGTAAAGTGAGATCCATGATTAATCTAAGACAGTTTTGGAAACAGCCAAATCAATCCTTAGATGCATGAAACAACTGTCTGAGTGGGAGAAATAACTGCTTACAGGAATAAGGCTTATTACTTTAGTGTTGAGGGTACCCTCTGTTAAGAGGCAGTGAAAGAGTAGTTATCTTGTAAAAGAAAAAACAAAACTAGATGTCCTTGTGCCGACTCAAATCCACTAGGACACGCTATCACAGCCTGGCATGCTTGCTCCATCTGTAACCTTGGCACTTGGTGGGTCGAGGCAGGTTTACTACTATGGATAAGATGCCAACCTTGATTTTAGTGTGAATTTCTTGTCTCAAAAAAATTAGTAAATATACACATAAGTAATAGGCTGTTATTTTTACCAGCATCACGTCCTACAAATGTTCAGAAAAACACAGGAGACATGTAACATAAATAAGCTTTTGATAACATTAATGCGAAATTAGTGACACATTCATGTATTATATCTACCTGTTTAGAGAAATCTACTTTTTTCTTTGTCTTAATCAAAACTAAGGAGAATTCCTCAAATATTTCAGCTTGAATCACTGTAACTGTAGTCTTTGGAAGGCATATGAGTTGCAGATCTGTGTTCATATGATCTCAAAACAAGTAATTAGAGCTAGGTAGCTTAAGTACAACTTGGTGCTGTAAACCACTATCTCTGACTGCTAAACTCCCTGTCCAGATGGATTCACACTATTTTATAGACAGTTACTGTGGTGATATACTATATATCTAACAAAGTTTGCCTGAAAGGCAGAGGACAGAGACACTCACAGGGAGTGGTGACCTAAGCCTTTAAGCCTAGCTCTCAGGAGGCAGGGGCAGAGAGCAGGCTGGATCTCTGTGATTTTAAGGCCTAACAGAATCAGGTGGTGGTGGCACACGTCTTTTCTCCTAGCACTGGGAAAGTTGAACAAGGACGCGAGACAGCTGGGAAGAGAAAGGAAACTGAGGCAGGAGGAGGCAGGGGTTCTCACTTCGCCTGAGACCCCAGTCCCTCTGGCTGAGGAACCAGAGACACTCAGGCTGAGGATTTCTCCATCTCTCTGACTTTGCAGCTGTTTTACAACATCTACTCCTGATTTTTATTATAAGACCAAGTAGAATTCGTGCAATAAATTATTACATTGCCATCAATGGAAACATATTGGTCCTAAAAACTGGAGAAATAGCTCAAGTGAATGAAGTGCTTGCTAGGCAACCATGAGGATTTGAGCGGGGATTCCCAGACCCATGAAAAAGGTCAAGTGCAACTAGGAGGGAGAACCAGGTATGCATCTCAAGCTCACTGGCTACCCCACCTAGCCATATGGGTATGGTCTAGAGACTCTGTCTCAAAAGCACAACAGAGAGCGACTAAAGAGATACCAGAAACCAACCTCTAGCTTCCATGTGCAGTGTTCTGCTTGTGTGTGTGTGTGTGTGTGTGTGTGTGTGTGTGTGTGTGTGTGTGTATCAAGGGGATGGGGGGTGGGGGGGGAGAAGGGGGGAAGAACAGCCTTTCATTCGGATAACGATCAAGAACCAACTTCAGTGAGATCCATATATCTATTATCTTTGACAAACTCTCTTTGAATCCAGAATCGAGGCAACAGTTCCAGGAAATAGTCACCCGTCCACTGCACACAAAACAGTATTTAACAAAATAGAGGTCATGAAATATATGTTCTACAACGTGGAAACATATCAATAAAAAAAGTGAGAACTTCCCATAATAATTAACATGAAAAAAACCAAGGTTTCTTTTGCTACCCAGTGAGACAGAGGCTAACTGAGGTGAAAGGGAAGAAATACGGCTAAGAGGAGGCTGGATAGAACGAGGTCATTAAATGTAACAGCAGAGAGCACCACGCTGTTGGCCAATGGAATAAAGGAAGAGGTCATTGTAAACTGGAGGATTCAAAAAGATCCAGCAGTGGGATATCTAATATAACTCTTTAAAAGTCATTATGAATAAGTAAGAAAAGTAAAAATAAAAAATAAAGAGAAATAACATAGAGAAGGTGGCCACAAAAGAAAAATTCAAGAAAACAAAACCCATCTATTCTATGATCCAAGTTCCCATTCTTCAGCTAGTTTATACATTGCACAGCACTTTCTTCACCCACTATAATGCTGTATTTTTATTTCTTTGATGAAGTACCCCCTCCAAAAAAACACATTTTTTTTTTTTCAGATCCCTTTCCTACAAAATGTGCTTTCCATAATGTCGAATATTTTAGACATAAGTAATTCACTAAATTTACTGGCCCAGTTTAAGCATCAACTCTGTAATCTCAGAACTGTGTAGACATTGCTATCTTGCACAGCAACTAAACTAAATAAAGTGGAATTCTAATGATAACATTAAAAAGTATAATATGGGAATGTGTCAATAAATTTGTTACATGATTTGTGCTAAATAAAAAATATACAAATGTCTGCTGAATTAACTTTTCTTAAAAGACAAGGAGGAGGTATGGAGGAGAAGCGTTTGCTCTATGGTCTACTTGTTAGTCTGCGGAAAAGAAGCAAGGCTACAGAATTCAGGACCATAAGAAAGCAAGAGACTCAGGATGGCATGAACCCTGGCATTTTCTCTTATTTCTCAGTGATAACAATGTATACATCACACACCTTCCACACACAAGCAGGTAAGCATCTCTTAAATTTATCCTTTACATTTTTCAGATAAATGTTTACTGTGCAGTTATTCAATTAATTAGTTGTGAGCATGCCTGGAAACTGGAGGATGATACTATGAGAAGGGTGATGCCATATGAAATAACTGTCCATGCATTTAAATGATGCCCATAGACATTTTTGTGGGAAGAGGCAGACAACCAGCTGAGAATGCGTTGGAAGACTAAGAACACGGTCTGAATTGATGCCATTAGTGACATCTCACATGACAAAAGTCTGTTTCTTTAAAACACTACAATTAATAGATTATTTAGTACTTTACTGCATAATTGTCTAAGGTGAATATTTACTTGTAAAGAAGCATTTTTAACAAACTAAAGGCTGCACAATACTCTTCCAGAATTAGTTGCAGAACTATGTTCTAGATATGGGCTTTAACTTGTATGCTTTTAAACATAACACATAAAGTTTGAGGACCCATAACAAGCTTCAGTTAGTTATGCTTTTATGCATTGTGCAACTTTGCTTCTAAACCCTATTTTCTGAGATCCAGGAAGCTCACAATTTGCCATTTTAATAAGAAAGATCTGTATAAATGCATTTAATATTCAAAATCTGACTTGTCAGTCCTAATTAAAGTAAACAAAGACTTGCAATGAATGAATTTAATTATTTCAAAATGAGCACGTCTAACTAAGAGGAAAAGCAAACGAATGCAGTCTCGTCTTGGCAAAGAGTATTTATGATTATAAGCTTTGTCAATAGCAGAGTGCACCAACTGTTCATATATCTGACTTCCAAGAGACACATGAATGCTAATCAGTTCATTAGAGGATTCTAGGTTGTGATATTTAGCGACAGGATATAGTAGCTCTCCTGTCCATGGAGTGTAATTTTACTCATAATGAAAAACTGTTTCCAGCAAAGCCTCATCCCTCCTGGTTCTGATTTCCTCCTGGCTGTGTTTATGAGTTACAGACCTTTCAGGAAGTTGACATCACTCAATACTTGTGTCATATAAACATGGGTAAGGATATGTCCTGAGACTGTGCTGAGCAGGATTTTACTTCAACCTTACAAGTTCATGGTGCTAGTTTAAGAAACCAAGCTTCCGAATTAACCACTCATAAATGTATAGCCAGAAGTTACATAGAACAAAACCTTTTCTAGGATATGTTTTTATATCTACAGGGAACAAATTGAACAAGCTTAGATAAAAAATGGATTAAAAATATAACTATATTATATTTTTATCTGTTAACCTGACAAAATGACTGAGAAACAAATCCAAGAATAATTATAAAAATATAACCACAATATAAAAATACATATCTTAATATGTATAAATTGTAAGTTGAAAGGGTGGTGCAAGTCTGTATTCTGATGGATATTTACTTAATCTTTAGTGTAAAAACAAAAATGAAATCCTTACCAAGAATCTAGGTATAGAGACAACTGCTTTAAAAGGAAACTTGGTAGGACGTCAGATTTGAAAGAGAGAAAAACCACATTATCCTGCACTGATTGCTACTGAGTGCATTTTTATAATAGTTCCTGACAGACTGAGAATGAAGATAAAATTAAACTAATTCACAATTAAGCTGAAAGTGCATACAATAAAGTCTATGACAAACCAAATAATAATTTTCTGATTTACTACATCTTAAGGGAGAAGTAGAGAGGGGAAGTCATTTTATTTCAAGTGAATCAGTTTGAAATATTATGGAAGTCTATTTATAAGTCCTCATTTAAAACTGGGTTGTCCTTTCATATACAATTCAGATATCCATATGGAATATTAACAATGCATTATCACAATATTTTATTACAATGGAAAAGATATCCATTACTGATTTCATACTGTGGTCTGCAAAGCAACTCAACATTATCTTCAGGAAATAAAGAAATTCATTACTTCAGTTACTAATTAGAGACTAGGCTCCAAAGGTGGTGATAACAAAGATAAGTGAATATAAAGGCAACTGTTAGTTAATCCAATAAGATGCAAGCGTCACATTATTAATTTACATGCATTGTTTCAATTTCATGATGAGTTGAGAGAAAGCACACATAAGCAGTAATTGTAACAAGTTCCTTTTTTTATTTTGGAATGGCAGAGTGTTTCTAAAGAAATATCACATTCTGTGGAGTCAGAGTTAATTTCTAATGCATATCAGCCCTGAGCTTGTTATTCATGCTGAGATTTTATAGCGTCTACATCTGACTCCTGAAATAGTTCAAAAGTAGCTAAAGCACATTTCATAACATTAGATTCAAACTTCCTCGAACTAAGTTTTAATATTCTTTATCAGACAGAATACAGCAAACAGAAGGAACAAGATAGGGAAAAAAAAATCTATTCAAGAAGATGGGAAACAAAAAGTAGAAATTCTTAGTGCATTTTTCATGATAAAATATACCTTGGTTAATTTACCTGAAAGATAAAAGTTAAACATTTAATACTTTGGCTCTATGCAATATATTTCAGTTATACAAATACACTTAGAACCTTGAAAAAATTTTAAATCCAGTTGCCTTCAGACTTATTTAGATATCAAAAGGATATGGACATCTTTATCACAAACTTGTCATGCAAGTCCTCAGGAGGGGGAAAGGTTTCCAAATCCTTCTCAAGCTGCTGAAGCTGCCTTCCCATCTGCTTCAAATTCCTTTCCAGCATTTCTACAGAGACTAAAAGAGAGCATATTAAATGCCTTTAAAGGACAAAATTATAATATATAAAAGGTAAAACAATGTAGCAACAAAACATTTGTTTAAAAAAAAACTCATAGAAAGAAAATCTATTTTAAAGCATTCAATTTCATCCAATTTAATTTTTAACCTTTGGAAATCTAAATGCAGATAGTAAATCAAACAAGTTCCTACATAAGGCCATACCACTTCAGAAGTAATTGTTTAAAAGTAGACATCTTAACTACAGATAAAACAGAATAAACCAGTCAGGTAAGAGCAAAGGGAGACCATCATTTGCAAGACTGAACTCAAATACAGTAGTTACAATTTCCAAGACAACTCTTGAGAGAACTGGTGAATAGTTGGGAAGGATGTGAGGAAAGTTTCTATTGGACAAACTAATCTCTTTTAGGAAAGAAAAAGTAGAAGAGGGCATTTAAGATGACAAGACACTACCAGGACCTAAGCGCCATGTGTTTATTATCTAATCACCGACAGGCTCCATCTTTGAATTTAATCTGCTCTCACAATACACATGAACAGTCCATAGTAACCAAAAGCACTTAGGCATAGGCAGATGAATTGACTTTGCGGCAAACAGTAAGCATCAAAAATTAATTCTCAAATTTCTGCAGAGTTAGTCACTTTTACAAGAGTAAGGTAAAAAGTTACTATATTACATAAAGTAGACACTGCGGCCTTAAAACCACTTTTTGAATATTTATTTGCTTTAGGTTTAGCTAAATTAAAAAAAAAATCTTAAGGATGTATATACTACATAAAATTGTGTTTCTAAATTTATACAATAATTTTACGTGTCCTTCCATTTACTAACTTTAGGTCAATAATGAAGAATGAGTAAAGTGTTACCTGTAAGTGTGGGTATACTCAGGGAGGTAACCTAAGGCCCAGGAAAATAGAAGAGGGCTTAAGAAAAACAAAAACACACCAACACCACCAACAATTACAGTTACCATTTGGTACAAAAAATGCAAAAGAAAACAAGAATGACAGGCAGGTCTCTGTGAGTTCAAGGCCAGCCTGGCCTACAAAGGGTTCTAGAATAACTAGGGCAGTTGTACAGAAAAACCCAGTCTCTTGAACCATATTCCCTGCGAAAATGGCACATAAAAATGTAAAGTGGTGCTTGTTGTATTTTTTTATATAGCTGTATACAAAAAAAGTGTCATCAACACCTTTTAGCAAGTTATTAGCATATACTTCAATGTTAACTAACAACCTAATTGTTAGATACAATTACTGAGTTCAAAGCCTGAGTTACAGTAACAGTTGTCTGAAGTAAAGCCATTCTCCATTTATACTTGTAAGGGTTGAGAAATGGGTGTAAAGGAGGACTCCAAGAGACACACTCATGCAAAAGCAAAGGGCAAGTTTTACTCAGTTACCATGCCCATGGGGCTCAATGTCATCAAGGAACAGAGAGCCCCGAACTAAAATTAAGTAGGCTTTTTATAGGGTAAGGAACAAAGAAGCTTATAAGCATAAGGGGTAGGGGTGGCCTTGAGGAGCAGGTGTCCATAGCAACTCTGTGATTCTTTCAAGAACAGGGTGGCCAGGTAGCTTTGAGAAACAGGTGGCCACAGTAGCCACAGGAAGCAGATAAGGTTTTACTGATACATTTTTAACAGCAGGGTGGTTTTGGAACCTTGGGCACATTCTTTTGGCTTATCAGGAAAGGGGGGTGGGGTGGACAGTCTGCACAAATTCTTTCTTAACATATTCATGTGCATTTTCCTAAATGACTTGTTTCCTTCTTCCTGTTTTAAATTTCTGGTGTACAAGGAGGCTTTGCAAAAAGAATTAAGGGGTAAGATTATAGTCCAGAAACATAGTACATACTTGGTTTACAGAAGGCTGTATATATAGTTTTAAATGCCAATTTAAAAATAAATGAGACAGAAACACAGATAACAGGTTATATGGAATAGCAGTTAAATAACTCATTGCAGTTTATCCTCTTTGCTAGCATATTGCTGTACACTGCTCATGTGATAATAATGTATTGTTGCATGATATACGATTAAACTGTGTGAAGATGTGTCTCTTTTTTACCTCACCTGCCTAAGGCACTTTCTGATTGGTTTAATAAAGAGCTGAATGGCCAACTGCTAGGCAGGAGAGGATGGGTAGGATTTCCAGAGAGAGAAAGGAACTCTGAGGAAATCTGAGATTCTGAGATTCAGCAGCCAGATGCAAAGGAATTCGTACTGAGGAGAAGTAACAAGCCAGTGGCATAGCACAGATTAATATAAATGGGTTAATTTAAGTGGTAAGAGCTAATTGGGAATAAGCTAAGCCAAAAAAGGTTTCACACTTAATAAGGAGTCCCTAGTCACTCTTTTGTAGCTGGTAGTCTACAAGGAAGACCATCCACAACATGTCATTTTATGTCGGCTCAATGTATCCACAACCAGGGCTTTTATCTGATCTAATCTATAATGCTTCATTTACTTTTCTTGCTTCCAAGTATGTTGCTACTTTCTAAGTGCTCTCTCTGAGTAACAAAAGGCACTGTTTCCATACTCTATCTGATCCTTTTAAATGTCTCATTAGTATTTGCTTTGTAATTTCTCAAGAAACCTCACTAGTGACTCAGCAGCTTTTATACTTTGAAAATGATGTTATATAAAGATTCAAAAAACAAAAAGCATTTTTTATTAACTAAATAGGTGGTAAGGAAAAATTGGAAGTCCTATACCAATTTTGTGTGTGCTCTGGGTTAATTTTGAAAATTTACTCTACTGCAATGAGGTAGTAATCACTGCAGTGGTAGCTACATTATAAGTAGTATCAATGACAATAGAAGCCCTTGCACAGTAGTGATGTATGCCTGATCTGCCTTCTTCTCCATCAATACTCACAAGAACAGAATAGCTATCATTAGTGTTCTCAGTTTACAAAATAAGGAAACTGAGGCTTAGTATACAATAAAAGCACAAACAACTAAGAGGTACACTCTCATACATCAAAAGACCCAGGGAAATGTGCCTAACTTACAGTCAAACAAATACACAGCCTGAAGCTTAGCTGATCACATATTTAATAAAATGTACTTTATATTGTTTTGAACCTTTGTTTAATAAGGGGATCCAAAGTTTCAGTAAGAATGGTTCTGAACCACCCGTAAATATTTTTTTTTTTAAAAAAAGTATGGAGAAAAGTGTTCCCCAACAGCAGAAATGAATAACCGAGTCTAAGAACGCAGGGAAGACAAAAGGCACATGAGCCATGAGCTGAAGGGGAACACAGCAGATGTTAGTGGTGGCCTTTCTAGGGCCTAGGTTGTTTCATTGAACCAGATATAAACTTTCCAACACCAACTGTGTCTCTTAATTTTTACAATGGGACTTCCCACAACTCAATGCTAGGCTAATAGTAATTATAGAAAATTAGTGGCATACTCAGAACAGATTCAATCCCACAAAGCAACCTTCATTTCAGATACCAATTTCAAGTCCAGACAGTCATCCATACTTCTGAACTGGCTGGCGATTTTAAGATCTTTCTAGGCCCCTTTCCTAAAGTTCCAGAGTTCATTAGGATGGCTCATGAACTTGGGAAAGCACAGTCCTTATAGAGGTAGAGATATTAAAGTGGATATGACACAGGAGACATCCACTACAGAGGACAGCAGAACTGGCAGCACTCACTGCTCTTTAGATATGCCACCCTCCCAGAACATCAAAGCCTCACAGACCTGGAAGCTCCCTTAGCCCTGTAACACTTTTATTGGAGTGTTATTACAAGGCAATGGTACTGACTAACTCAAGCACCCCAGATTCTCCTTTCTCTCCCTAGAGGATTGGGGGAGGGGTGTTACTCATCCTCTGCTCACATATTAATACATCAGAACACTAGTCCCCCTGTAATAAAAGGCCTCTCTAACCAGTACAGTGCATTGGGGACTGGTTTCTAGTGATATGGAGCTACTTCTCTTATGTTCTATTTCAACATCAGTGAAAAGAGAATTTCAAAATTTTACCTCATTGACATTTCATAAGAGAGCAAATCTTTTAACAGAGGATGAAGCCCTTTCTGTATTATGTTTTTATATACAGAAGTAAATAGGAAATTATAAGACTTAAAAGTTAGAAATAAGTGGTGCCAACATTTAACAGAAAATAAGCAAGTCATGGAGTTCATCACTACTGCTACAGTGCAGGTCAACAGGACACGAGACATCAATTTAAAGACAGTGTTTGTAACCACATTTAAGGCCAACAGCAAGAATAAGCAAGTTACCTTTTAAATAATGCTTGTGTTGCTACTCTACAGACAGAAATCCTACTGAGCCATTTCTTCAGCTCATCTGTACTCACTAATTACATTACTTGGACATTGTGGTTAAGTGAATTTAAATGTAATTGACTAACCTTTCACTGCTAGCTTTTAAGTAAGGGCTAAAACACATTTGGAAGAGAAAAGGAAGTGTGTAAATTCCGGGCTAATAACATATAATCTAATGGCTGGAGCCATCCAACGGGTAACATTAAAGAGTAATTTTGGAATCTTTGTAACGCTTTCTTTCTTTCTTTCTTTCTTTCTTTTTTTTTTTTTTAAGCAATTACTACATTTCTATAAATAGTTGCTTTTTTCATCTTTAAACAAAAATTTACACTTAAGTATCAATGACTTTTTCATGAGTAATTTCAAATAGATAGATAGGAAATTTTTCAACTATACACTCTTGGAGAAGAGTCAATTTACAGGTCAACTTCTGTGTGACCAAGAGAGTGGACAGAACAAGGGCTCAATCTTACAAGATGATACTAGGTTCAGATGTCAGTTTGGGGGCTTAGCTCAGTGGTAGAGAGCTTGACTAGCAAGCCTAGGGCACTGGCTTTGTTCTTAACTCCACTTGGGGGAAATACCAGTTTCAAGTCCAGACAGCTATCAATCCTGAATTTGCTATAAATTTGAGGGCCAGAAGCTGCTCCCCATCTTCTACCTTTCCACTGTGTCACATCTCTTGACTAAACAAATGAACTTTGTACCATTACTTAGACTAAACACAACAAAAAGAGAACTATTATCAAAGTCGGCTAGCATACTGTAAGGCCCTCTGATTTGTCTATTTCAGTTTAGATTCAATCAGATTCAAGCTACCTTTCAATTACCTGAGACATACTGCCATCAACCAGTTCAACTACAGTGGAATGTTGGGTCCTGTACAAGAAAGAAGCTGCGAGCTTTGAGTATTTCCTCTCGTATAATATCCAGCTGTATACCCAGACATCTCACTCACGTGTTCAGAATAAACAATCCCTGGAGTCCTCAACTTTCCAGTCTCTCAATGACGACCAGGGCTTAAGGAACACTCCCGCCTCCCTAACTTCCCAGGGAATTAGCATCTTTCATCTAGCATGTTGTCATCATGGCAAATATATAGCAACAGTGATGAAGAAGTGTTAGAACAAAACAAATAGCAAACTAACATTTAAACTTAGAGCAATCATGGATGTAAGTTTTCATAAATACCATAATTTAGGCTTATTATGAGAAAAATTTGAAATTACATATATTTAAGCAATCTTTGCAATGGAAAATGATCCATTATGAATATTTCTGGGCTTCATTATTTCCTAATAATATTATTAAATAATGTCACATACATTCTTACACACCATGAAACGACACAAGAAAAACAATCTCCTTATAAAAAGTTTAAATGTTTATTTTACCACTGGATAAGTTAAACATTTGGACTAAACTAACTTTCTTCCGTGAACAGAACCATTTTTCTGTGTGACAAACAAATTTCAGACTCAACAAATTAACTTTTCCTTGATAAGTTTAATAATAGTGCATAGAATTTATAAATGCCAAATTATATAGACAAAATGATATAAGTAAATCTCAGTGGTATTTTAATCCTGAACACCAAGAAGGTTGACAACCAAGCAGCAGTTAGAATATCACAGAAAAAGGGCGATATGAAGGTTAAAATTATTATGTTCTAGGCCATATCAAGTACACAAGAAAATATGCTGGTGATTTTCTGGACTGACTTTGGCTTGTTTGCTTGTTTGCTTATGTTGAGGAACTCGGAGAGTGAAAGGCGCTAAACAAAAGCCACATAGAAAATGGCGAGAAGGCCCTTCTCTTGCAGTACTTCACTAGTATGTGGAGATGGAGTCAGCCTTCTTGGCAAGAATAATGTGGGGTTTAAAGGAAGGAAAGATTTACTGAAAAAACTGTGGGACGAACTTGCAGGAAATTATGTGTAATGTAAAAACTTGAGAAATCTTTTATATCTACAGAGATGCTGAGGAACAAGGTAAAAATTAAATTCAAGAAGTAAACAGAAGAGATTACTGTATCGATAGTCAAAGCAATAGCTCAGGCTAAAACTGAGTTTTTGGGTACATATGCAGGAAAGTGATGTACTGCTTTCTAATGTGCTGCAGCATAAATGTCAGAGGCAGGGAAGCTAACTACAGATCTTCACCTCTCACTCTTCTCCATATCTAACCTACAGTCTGATCCCAGGTCTATGGCAAATCATCTCCTGGATACTTCCCCTCCCTGCCCAATTCTCCAGTGGGTCACACAGATCTTCCCCGCCAACCATCTTTCCTGACTAATGGCTTTATCCCAGTCCCCAAATTCATCGGGCATTTCCTAAGAACGGTAGACCACTTGGCCCAGGAAAAGTGGGTAGGCTACCTGTGGATCCTCACTCTCCAATCCTCCAAATTCAATCTCCAGTCTCACCTCCACCACTATAGCTGACCACTTGCTGCTACCCTCCACTATGTCCCCATCTCAAGTGGATCACAGATATCTCTTTCAACCTTATTCCCCACTATGCCATCTGTGGAAGAAGTGCAAACTTACAGACATGATAAGGAAATCAGTGTGGCTGGTCCTCAGGAAAACAGGAATTGATCTACGCCAAGATCTGGCTATTTCAATCTTGGGCATGTAACAAAAGGATAATTCATTGTACCAAAGTGACTCTCGTTCAACCATATGTAATGCTATTCTACTCAGAATAGTCAGAAATGGAAAACAATCTCAATCCATTTACACAATGGAGTATCATTCAGTTGTTAAAAAAGGTAAGAACATAAAATTCACAGGTAAATGGATAAAACTAGAAAACAAAACATCCTGAGTGAGATAATTTGGGCCCAGGAAGACAAATATGGCATGCAATCACTTATATGTGGACATCAGTTGTAAGTCAATGATAACAAAGCTACATCCGGAGACCTGTAGCAATTCATTAAAGAGTAAAGGAATGGGGAAGTGGAGGCATCTATCTTCTTAGGAAAGAGAAATAGGTAATTACTGATAAATGGGGGTTTCAGGGAAAAAATCAAGTGAACTGGGGGAAAAGGAGGAACAGGGGAAGATAAAAGGGATAAGGGAGGGGAAAATGGTGGGAGACAGAGAAAACTAAGGGCCATGCAGGCTAGTATGAGAACCTAGTTCAGCAGAAACGTCCTAAAAGATATACACAGATGAAGGAAATCTAACTGAAATTTCCACAGAATGGATGAGAGAGTCCCAACTGGCCATATTCTATTAAAAATCAAGTACCTAGGTTGCATTATATCTAATTAAATTGTTGGCCAAAAAGATCCCATGGCAACCCTCAAGTGCCCCAAAACTGTAGGGGAGGTAACGCCCCACTGCTGAAGACAGTATCTATACAAGCCACTGAAATGGAAATATCAAGCTATCAGAGTTCTCACCTCTGTATCAGAGTGCTTTGGTATAAGAAGGGACTCTGCACAATACCTAAGAAGAGACATAAGCACCAACCCAGAAACAAACTCTTTGATCTACAATGGTGTCCTGCTTGCAAGAAACAGAGCTTATGAGAATAAGTAACCAATATCTGATTTGACTTAAGATCCACACATGGAACCCATGCTTGGTGACCAACAACTTGAGACTAGACAGCCCAGAGACACAGGATAAAACTAAAATCTTTTTTTTTTTTTTTTTTAAAGGAAAGTAGCCATAAAATGACTTCTGATGGCATTCTTTTCTACTCATCAGTGCCTTGCTCACTGAGAGCTAGTCAAGTGATGTATACTGCCATCTCCTTCCTGTGCTTTATGTTCTACACTAACACCTAAAGTGAAAATTTCAATACAACAAAGACTCTTGTGCTCCTAGCTCTGTAGGACCCCATATAACCGGTGACAAAAGCTTTTGTCAAAGGTGGTATACTGGTGCTACTTTTCCTTCTCAGAGGCTCACTAGAGAGACATGTCCTTACCAAGACAAGTATCTAGTACAGTGTCTACTGGGAAATGAGAGTTCATTCTTCACAGGCTCAAAATGTCAAAAAAGGATTGCTAGGCACTAATTCTTTTCTTCATTAAGTGTACAGAACTGTGAAAGCTATTTGCTGAGAACTTGCTATTACACCGATATTTATGGACATTTATAGGAGAAATATGTCTCACTAGTGACTGATCAATTTAAATGTATAATAAGGATGAACCTTCTGAGCAGAGAGAGGAAGGTTACATATATATTACTTTTCTAATGTGTCAGGTTATTCATGCATTCTTTAGTCTCACAAAGTTGAATGTGAGTCAACATAATTTCTGATGTTTCTATAGTATGTAGCAGTTATCATGCATTAACTCTTATTTTATGGCATACTTTAACAACTCTAGGTTGACAAATTTGCTTTGAATGTAACCTGAAATAAAAGTTTAATAAAAATAACACTTTAAAAAGTTAATTCTGTATTACATACACAATTACAGGTTTAAAAAAATCTTTGGTTACATATTTTCAGGCAATCCAGTGAAAAGTTCTTAAAATAGAGGGGCCATACAAATTATAACTCTTCATCATCCACACAGACTTGTGTTTATTTGCGTATTAATGCCTGTAAAACTAGATGTGTGTACCAGATATTTTTGTTAAAAGATAAATGCATCTACTGTGATGAACACAGAACATTTAAGTAGTTTATTAGGTACTGTACCTGCTTTTATAAGCAGCTATACATTATTGTCTCCATCACATAAGCAAGCATTCTGGGGTTCAAAAACAAGAAGCTACTTGAATTAGGCCAGTTTTGAAGAGGAAACCAAAGGCTTATGTGTTGAAGGAAGCATTGGGTCCTGGCTGGTGGTGTCATTGAGAGGTACCTGACTGAGAGTACTAATCTTGTTGATAGATTAACCCACTGATGAGTTCATAGATCAGTGGATTATGAAGACATAGGGCCCACTTGGAGGAGGCAGGTTACTGATGGCCTATCTTTGAATGGTGCAACTTTTCCTAAGCCTCTCTTTCCTTGCTACCTGGATACCATGAAGTAATCAGCTTCCTGAGGTAGACACTGCAACAACCTGAAGAGCCTGCCTTGCCTTCATGCTATATAAAGGAGCCAGAAGACTTGGGACTGAAACTTCAGAAATAGAGAAATCATTCAAGTAGCCACTAAAATTGTTAGCTACTGTACTGTGTCTGTAAATAACAATGCCCTTAAATTCTGAGGAATATATATGCATTTTAATTTATTTTGTATTTGGGTGTGATAACAAAGGAACAGGAAATTTTATAAGCTGATCAACAGTGATCCTTAAAAATAAGACCAATTCACAGTTTCATGGCAAGTGACTTCCAGATATAGATACTTGAGTGATTTCTCTTAACTACCTCATATTATTCAGAGATGCTGGCATACCTTCATGAAATTATGAGAATGGGGATAAAGACAACACTTTTTGGTTGAATGGTATCTATGGAAACACATATCATCTCAAAATTTCAGAATGTGACGACCTTGGAAAAATTAAATAAATCTATGACAAGTTACCAAATAACTGATGATTCTGGGCTAAGGATTAGCTCCCCCCCCCCCAAAAAAAAAGTAGTAACAAGGATTAAAGGCAGAGCCTGTAGTGACATTCCACAAGCCAAGGATCACTAAGGATTGTTGGCAGCCACAAAAAGACGAAAGCATGGGATGCTTTTTTAGCTTGGAACATTCCAGAAAAAAGGACTGTAGCAATTATCTTTACTTGGGATTTGTATCTTGTGGATATAGGAAAAAATAAACTTGTTATTTACAGGCATCCTGCTAAGGCGATCAATTATAGTAATTCAAGGAAATTAATAAATATATTCACTCAAGATTTGCAAATTCTCTAAGTAGAGATGGACATCTAAGGAACAGGTACTAATTTTGCCAGCAGCAACTTAACAACTTAGGCTTCTTCTAGCCAGCCCCTGCAGGTTACACTTTACCTTGTCACCCAAGAGACATAGGAGACTGCCATGTTGGTTCCATCTACAGTCGAGGCTTCTCTGTAAACTACAGATTCCTGTGGTAAGTTATACTTCTGATTGCCCTATTTTGACATCTTTCATCTACCTTGCTGATAATTTCCCACCCCATGTGGCAAACTCAGAAGCAGTAACAGCCTCACCGCCAGCAGCTGGAGACAGCTCTGAGGCCTTGGCTGGAATTACAGACACTGCTCTGTTATTTGATCTTAGCTGTGCCTCATAGGTGACACTGACCGAGCTCTTAAGCTCTATCAAGTCTCTTGCTGGCCAAAAATCTGCGCACACTGTAAACTGTTAGTTTCTTGGGAAGATTAATGCTGTATTGATGCCACTTTCAGTCTGCTAACCTCCAAAAAGATATAGAGGTCTTCGTGATGTAGTTTTCTTCTTCATCATCATCTATCAAGTCAAGCAGCAGTGGATTCAGGAAATGTTCCTAGCTCAGTATCTTACAAAGCAATCTTTAGCTCCAAGTAGTTCCTGCATGACCAGTGTTCTTCAATGTCACACTGCAGCGTCTTTAATCCTTACAATGATCTTGGCCAGGCTGCTTTTGTTCTACCTGGCTGCATTCCAAACAGTTTCTATTTGCACTATAAAATGATTATACTAACAACCTCATATCTGAGTTTCCAGTTTAAGCATTTGAAGCCAACGCTATATAGATTCTCCTTGAAAGCAACGGAGGGGAATTAGATATATGGCCCTTTATCAAAACATAATGCTTATAAAACAAGGCAAACAGTTATCAAAAACCCAGTGATTAACTTGGAAATGATCAAATTATACACTATTGTGCTATTTTATCTATTTAAAAACACATATTGTAAAATTTAATATAACCCATTATGTTCAGCTAGTATAACACTGAAAGTAAATTATATTTTGAAAGTAAATTTATCTTTATTATGTCTATTTGTATTAATATACTTAAATATACTCATTAGATGTCTATAAAATCGAATTAAACATTGCAACATATCTCAGGAATCCCAGGCTACCTTTATGGCCACAGTTTTTTTATTTGTTGACCTATCTGTGGAACCAGAAGTAACAGCTCAGAAATGATCCATATCTCCCTAATGGTTACTTTTGACAGATAATTCAGAGTACTCACAACTTTCACCAATTACCTGCTTTAATAAAGTCACAAGAGTTATATCAGCAAACAGGAATACATAAAAAGAAATCATCCAAACACAGTGAGTAAAAGAAAAATACAAAAACAAAGTTGACATACTCAGCATAAATGAATGCATGCTAAAAGGAAACCAAAGATATGACAGTGATTCTTCTCCTAACACTAAACATGAATGTTCATAAATACGTTTAGAATTTTTTCATGTTTCCTTGTCTACCTACTCATTTAAATATCATGTCTACTTAATACATTAAAGAATATTTGTAGTTATTTACAAGTGTGATAGTTGATAGATTTATAAAGGCGCCTTCCACAATCACAAACTATCTACTAGAAAGGTTTGAATATTTCACTTATAATGGTTTTCAGATCAAATATGACAAGATAAAAAATCTCCAGCATATGCTACTCAGTTTTATGGACAAAAATCTCCAAGAAAAGAAAAAAAAATAATCTTCCCTGCATAGATTAACTGTCATAACAATCTATCAGTTGGCTAACACTAAGTTATTGTCTCACAGTTCTAAAGAACACATTCCGGTGGTCGGAGCCTTGCTCTCTTTAAAGCTGTTCACGTCAGCCTACTGAGCCATCTTCTTAGTATATCATGATATAGGTTATCCTCGGTACATATTGCTGCCAGTTGGCTAATAACCTAACTTTCCCTCTTCCTTTGGGGGCAGAAGTTGAGTCACACAAAGGTATAGTAAGGCGTAACACCATGATCTCATTTTAATCAGAAAAATAGCATCCCCAAATACAGTCAAGCTCAAAAATACTGAAGCAGAGTCAACATTTGAGTTAATAAGACATGACTCAGGTCCTAAAAGCTCAAGTAGGTTTCCCCTGCTTCAATGACAATGCCATAAACCAGTATCTCTTATCATAACTTTCTATGATCCTTTAATAACTATCACCCTTTGATGTGTACTCCATAAATTAACAGAGTATCTTTTTAAGTAAATTCATTTTTGTGTAGATAGAAATGTAAAAATAAATGTATGCCATCAAATTCTCACACTGTATAATATGAAACATTAATGAATTATGTTTTAACATTAATGAATTACATATATAACTCAAAATGTAAAGTTTTAATGTATAAATAACCTCCAAAGTTTACTTTTTTTCAATGAACACAGTGTTATCTATGTTGTGAACTCTGCTCTGGGAAATAGAAAATGACACTGAAGTAATATTACTACCAAATATCATAAAAGTAAAACTAGCTTCTGACAAAATTCGCCAGTTTAGGGAGGCTAAAGCTCAAAGTTCATAGAACTCTTTAGAAAGCCTGTATACTGGCTATAGAAGATGAACGTGAAATTTTCAGGCATGATGCTGTTTCCAGGTGGCAGCCACCTGGAAATTAAGTGTTCTAAGTGCTCACAGTAGGTGAATAAAAGATAAACATTTGGTATTTAGTAAGGCATTTATCATAAAATGCTGAAGGTGCATGAGGAACTAGAGAGTAGAAGATATATTTAGCAGTCAACAATTTGGGTCAGATGGAGGAATGACTAGAAGCGTGATGATAGAGGCCTAGAGGCAGAGAAGTATATTAAATAAGATGAAAAAAAAATCAAATATAACACATCAAGGGAACCTTTTAAGTGGTAAAAATACAGGCACAGAAAAAATTAGGAGTGTGGCTTCAATGAACCCACTTGAAAATATACAGAAGGCAACCTACTGAGAACAGACTTTCAAGAGCAAATTCCATTCTCAAAAACCCAGTAACAGTCTAGAGTAGACTAATTTTTAAATAGTGGTATAAAGGTTCCCGGATATCTATGGATTTATCCTATGAATACTTTCTTAAGGGAAAGTCAAATGCTTACACATTTAAAATTTTCTTTCAAAAAAAAAAAAAAAAAAAAAAAAAAAGTACCTGCCACTGTTTCCCTTTCTTCCCTCTTCCCAGAAGCCCTTTCTCAGCTTCCTCCCAAGCACTCCTCAGAAAGGGTAAGGACTCCCAGGGTAACACAATGCAGCCTGGCATATCCAGTTGAGATAAGACCATGTGCCTCCTCCCAGTAGCAAGGCTGAGCAAGGTGTTTCTCTGTAGGGAATGGGCTCCAAATAGACAGGTTATACTCCAGGAATAAATTCTGGTCCCACTGCCAGAGGCCCCCCAAATTGCCCACATCATTCAACTGTCATCTACATTCAGAGGCCAAGTTCAGTCCAATGCAGGTTTCTCAGCTGTCATTTCAGAGTGAGTGAGCTCCCAATAGCCACATCAGCTGTCTCTGTGGGTTTCCCCATCCTGATGTTGACCCCTTTGCTCATATACTCTCTCCTCTCTCTCTTCAGCTGAACTGGAACTTGCCCCAGTGCTTAGCTATGAATCTCTGCATCTGTGTGAGGTTCCAATAAGCTCCAAAGAGAGTCCCTAAAGGGAGCATGCCATTTACTACAAGGTGGCTAATGAAGGGAAATCTAGACAAACACTCCAGGCCTCAGCTTCCACCTTTCACGGGTTCCATCAGCAAAATCTACTAGAGGGTCTACATGAATTGCTTAAGGCCATAAAGAAAACAAGTAAAAGGAATCAGAAGAAAGTGAACCAAGAGAAGACAAGCATGGTGTCATATTGTGGCCTACTACAATCCTCACAAGTGTTCACAATTCAGAGAACACCAGGAGTTGTAGAAGACACAGTAGTGAGCTCAGATGAAAAGTCTGCAAAGAAAATTTGTCAGTCATTACAAAGGTGGCTTTTAGGTCCCTGCGGATGAGAGGGGTAACCTCAGGAGTTGTGATGAAAGAAGCAAAGGAGCTATATATATATATATATATATATATATATATATATATATATATATATATATATATAAATCACAAAGAAGAAATAGGTGAGGGGAAGACTGTTGGGATACATGCCAGCCTGTGTTAGAGAGGCCTCACTGCAAGAATGCGGAGAATGTGTATATTGGAACAACGATAGAACACAATTTGTGATGCAGTAACCACTAAGCACAGTCTTGCTGAACAAATGAAATGAATAACCAGCATGCCATTTGTGTAAGTGAGAGTTGACAAGGGAAGAAATGGACTATTATATGAGCAGTTATGGTGACCCTCAATAATGCTATAGACTAACCATAGTTTTTGTTTGTTTGAATCTTATTAGTTTTAATCCTGTGTCTGTGTGACAGTGTAGGCCAGAAGAGAGCATGAGGGCATTGAAGTTGTATTTACATGGGGTTCAACTGCCCAATGTGGGTGTCTGTTAGGAAGTAAACCAGAGTTCACTGGAAGAGTATGTAACCCACTAAGGCATTTTTCTAGCTTCACCATAGTTTCATTTTAACCTGTCTTCCCAAAAACACAAAGAAAAGCTTCTGCCACTTTATGCACATTAATAATTAGTCCAATTTTACAGATTTATGGGAGGTAGTAAACAAAATCTTCACAGACTAAATTAATTTTAATTATGTAGACAGCAAAAAAATGTATTCAACTCTTAGAATTCCATAAAGAAAGAAATATTACCATGGTATACAGAAATACAATAATGAACTAAAATATTTTCAGTGAAACACAACGGAAAAGCCATAAGCCATTTTTTTTTCTTAGAAAAGAAGCATCCTAATGAAGTAGATTTTTGAAAATTGTCAGTCGGGTAAGCTCATTAGTTGCAATGAAAGTTCCCCCTGCTGATCTAGAAGTACCTAATGACCAGGATCTGTTATGGCTCAAAAACAAAGGTACTCTTTAATTCATGTGATAGCTCATTGAGGATGTTTCAAAAGTGGAAACTTTAAATGATGATATGTAAGACCACTCAATTCTCTAAAGCAAACACAGACTTATTTCATCTAAAATATTACATTTACTCCTCTAATATTTCCTTCATTAATTGGATCATATAATGAAAAGAAAATTATGCTTAACAATCATCTACACTATTAAAAACCATTATTCCAAATATGAAGTTTGCTGCTCCCAGTGAAACATATTAGCAGTATCTGCTGATCCTTGCATGCACATGCCTTCACTGTACCAGATGGAAACCAAAGGCCCCAAGGCCCCTGAATGCCCCCTGGAACACCAAGAAGCAAATTACCACCTTCCAATTCTGCAAGTCTTTGCACAAACAGAATGTTTTTAAAAAGTACAGAATGTCAGAATATGTATATAGAATTGTAAGTATAATTGAGTCAAAATAGGTGAAAATTCAAACACTTAATGTGGACCCAAAAAAACGGATAGAAGAAAACTGCTATGAAATTTTAAAAGTAAAACGTAAATTAGACACTGTTCGCACTTATAGCCCTAGTATCTGGGAAGCTAAATTAGCAGAACTACTTCAAACTCAAGGCCATGCTGGGAAGCAAAGTTCTTTCAAAGACAGCTCAGATTGTAACGAAAGAAGCCCGTGTTTCAACTTCCCCGAGGCCTCTAAGAAGCATTTAACAAGAATTATGAAGTGAGGATGTGGATACAATCTTTTAGTCTCTGCACTCTGGATGCAGAAATAAGGGGATCAAATATCCGAGGACACACTGGGCATAACAATTAGTGAGTGAATACGTTTCCCACTCTTTAAGGGATTGGTGACCAGTAAGAAACAACAACTCCTTATCTAAAAGTACTAGCACTGAATTCATCTTATCTACACAACCATCTCTGCAACATCAAAAGAACCCATCTTCATTTCAAGGACTTTTGTCCATATACCACTGTTACTTACAAATTCAATGTTCACCAAAGACTTCAAATTTCAATTTTACCTGTCATAACATTTACTCAAATATTAGAAAATTTAAAAACTCTCACACTAGAAGAGTCATTTTCCTTGACTTAATGGTTTCATTGTATTTTTTATATTGTCAGATTTTACAAATGTTTCTTTTACATTCACTTCCAGGATTTTGGTTCATATCACAATGTCCAAGAAAGTAATGTGAGTTCTTGTCTCTTCTCAAATAACATTTGGACATATAAACATGTACATCTCTACAGCTATCATCTATGTATGTATCTATGTATTTATGTATCTATCTATGATCTGTCTATAGTGATATCTTCTTATATCAAGGCTATTTAAAGAGACATAGGGGCGACATGAATAATTTCTTATCAGTAGAACTAGGTAGTAAAATGTCTAATGCTGCAATCAGAAATTCAGACTAACATTTTAGAAAAGGGCATTTGAAATACAATCTACAGAGAAACTTATATATCAGAATAAAACTATAAAAAACATGTCATAAATCACATTTTTCTTTGCAAATAAAACTTTAAAAGTGCCACTTGACGACAAAAGAAAATTTTAAGGTACAGGGAATATTAAACATGTTCAAGAAATAACATTCCATTTAATAAAGAAAAAACAAATTATCCTTCAAGCATATAGATTTTAGTATGAAGAAATTAAAGAGCCCCCACAAAAATTATTTAATAGTATTACCACTATTGGTTAGCACAAGAGAAGGTGGGGTTCCAGGCACCCTGAAGTTTACACTACAAGGCGCTTAATACACTATAATACAAGGCAATTATCTTATTGTCTAACCAAATAAATTCATATTCCTAATCATAACAACTCATAAAATAGCTCTATTTCACATAAAAACTTTAACAAAGTAGATAATATGTGTGGATAAAAAGTATTGTTTTCTGTCTCTCAGAACTGACCGGAGCAAAGACATATATAGTTCTAAATAAAACCACAAACCTCTACTAGCTTTGTCTATGTGTTCCAAATCGTCGACAAAGTGAAGGATGTCCGGGTGCTTTTCTTCACATATGTCCACCAGGAAATGTAGAAGTGTTGTTTTCTGATCTGCTGATTTTATGTCCTTTAGCTATGTCAACGAGAAGGAGAAAAAGCAGAAAAGAATTTTAAAAATTTATTGATTTATATAACACACTACTCTAGATCAGAAGTTAGTTGGAAACCTTGTTAAAAGCACCTTTTACTTGATGTTGTTTTAAAATTACTAACATCTGTAATAAAGGAGAAAATAACTCCAAAGCAATCTAGTAATCACTTGTAGGAGAAAAATAAAATACCTGGGAAATTAGAATAACCTGTATTACAGCTGAACCTAATAAAACCTGGGTGGTTCACGTATTTATGGCTTGGCATGTATGCAGACTGCCTATTCTACACTGTAGGAGTTTAAGGTAGAGTGTTTCTTCAAGAAGTCCCTTCCTTCCTTCCTTCCTTCCTCCCTCCCTCCCTCCCTCCTTCCCTTCTTCCTTACTTCCTCCCTTCCTTCCCTTCTTCCTTCCTCCCCCCCTTCCTTCCTTTCAGAAAAACAGCATATTTGCCTTGGTGTAGCAGGCACAATAATAATAACAACAACAATAATAATAAAAACAGCCACAAAGAATATCTAGGAGGCTTTGACAGCTGAGGGGAATCATTGAAAACTAATAGCTGGATAAGCTTAGGCAAGAACATGAGAAAATTCCCAAGCACAGGAAGACAGAACAGCATTTCTGACTTACTTCCAAGGGATGGACCTGTCAGTGCCCCAGGGTTTGGTTTGCTAAAAGCTTGGTGTTTAGTTTGTGGTGCTGGGGCGGTGGTGGTGGAATCAGTGTGCAGTGAGGCCTTCTGAGAAGTCCTCAAGGATTTATCCTGTGGTTCCTTGGGACATCTCACAAAAAGGAGAGACGTCAATGAGAGGCCCTACCATGCCAGCAATGTGTCACAATCATGACACAATGTACAGATAGGAGACTTTCAAGAACTGAGCCTAGGCAGAAAGATACCCTAGAACCTCCAAATTATGAGGTAAAAAATCTGTATCAGACAGCAACATAACGCTCAAAAATACAAGGAAAAATTTGAGTGGGTTGAGTAACAGCAAACTAAAAATGTGTATATGTTGGGGGATGCACATAGTCAATGGAAAGATATTAATCTAAAAATTTCAGAAAACAGAAGAAAAATATGCCTCATAATGGAAATACCTGTCCTTAAGCAACGGAAATTAGTAAACTGGATGAGAGATGATCATACAAACTGTAAAAACCTTCTCTGTAGTGTAGAGCAGCTAAAGGAGCAGAGTGGAGGAAATAACAGAGCTATGAAGACTCAGAAAGAGAAGTGGCAACAGTCCAGGCAGGAAAAGGAGATGCTTTGCATCAAGGCTGGGCCTGGGTGTGGAGTACTGGACAGGGAGGGCCTGAGAATTCAGGTGGTCCTGCTCATGGAGACAGGATAGAAGTAGACAGAAGAAGATTGCTTCAGTTTTGGGTAAAAGGGCTATAAGATTTTAAGCAACATGAAAATGGTGATGTCTTTAAATCATGCACATTTACATGAGACGTGCTCTGAGTCTATTGGTGCTCCTTCGTACATACCATCATCTTTCTGTTCCTGTTCACACACAGGAGATTTTAAGACAATAGTTATACAGTATTCATTTTTATGATCTCATGTTCTATGTATAATATATACATATATAAACAGTAAAATAAGAGTCATTTCCTCCCTAAGAACCAACTTTGAATTTTTCAGAAATGTTATTATCCCTATAGAGAAGGCTGTCAGATCTTAGAAGAACACACTGGTCTTGGAAAATGTTTGAACTCCTTGCTTCCAAAATGAATGAGTTCACAAGTAGGTATACAGAATGAGGGAAAAACAGAGAAAGTGCAAAACAATAAAAGGAAGAGGCGTGAGCTGACAAGGCTTGGCCAATCAGTACTTGAACGAAGTGAGAAATGCAATCAGAAATTCAGAGAGTTAAATTAATATCTGACAGAAGAACTGGAGCTAAGCCTAGGCTTTGTCTAGTGACTGTGTCTCTAAATCTTTTGGCAGAGAGAATGGTATGAATACTGAGTTAAAAGAAGCTCTGACATCATCCCTACCACCAAATTCTCATTCAGATTAGACCAGAATCGATACAAACAGTAAAGAATACAATCAATAAACAAACCAGTCCTCTCATATTAAAATGGAATACAGAGCAGGAGATTACAGTCTAAGACCACAGGGTAATGGTACTTCCTTTCCAACAACTTCCCACTTTAGAGGAGGCATGCACATGAGGGTGTGTATGTGTGTGTTTTCTTTCCATTATGATTTGTTTGATTTTTATGTTTGTTTACCTATTTGATTTCTAAAGACTGAAGGTCAATGAGTTGGGTAGGTAAGGAGATGGAGAAAACCCGCAAAGGAGGTGGGGGGAGGCAATCATGATCACAATATAATATATAATTACTTTCAATAAAAATAAAAAAGAAACAAAAATATACAAAAGTAGTCACTACTGGACACTGAAAGACACAGGACCCCTGTCACCACAGATAAGAAAAAATGCAATAGTCCTGGAAGAGCTAGGTTAGTTATTTAATGGCCTACTCTCACATGGATACACATATAAAAGGCTCAAATGCTATTGGACTACAGAGTACACAGTTCAAAGAACAGCTCCTGGGCTGAGAATGTAATTCAATAGTAGAGTCCTTGCTTAGTGTAATCGTAACCCTGATTTCTACCTTCAGCATTCTAACAGACACAAACATGCACAGCACCACCAAAAATCTAAGAATGTTCCTGACACTTCCTTCAAAACAGACAGCCACCCATATTTAATGCTTTGTGGATGATGCAGTCTTGACATCTGGAAGAATGATTCAAGAGTACTTTTTAAAGGCTCAATTATGACATAAACTGCCACTGACATATATGAGTGACCTCCTAATGGGAGGCATGTCCTTAAGTTAGTAGCACAGGGCAAGTTATTAGATCTTAGCTTGCACACAGGTAATATTACAAAACGGAGTCGAACATAAAAAGTGTAATGTAAATTCACACTACAATCTATATCCAATAAGAATACATAGAAATGGATTGAAAGTGTAACTAGAAAAACAGCAGAATCTAAATAAGACAAGTCATTTCTACATTCCCAGGTCAGCTGAAGCTTTTCCAGGAGTTTCAGTTGTTAGACATTAGACATATTCCCCAAACAATAAGCTGATTTGTAACTTTCCCTTTTCCTCTATTCCATTCACACTATCATTTTGAGAAGTGAAAGCTAGCTCAAACACAGAAAACTTTCGCATATATTGAAAAGCTTCTGTACCCTGATAAGCCTCTCCACCAAAGTAGCAATTCAAATCAGACCCAATGAGAAAGTCCTGGTTTACTGGGTAGAGCATTCCCAGGGGATCGTGTCTGTGTGTCGTCCCCCCACCCCCCGAGACAGGAAAGAAAGACCAAAAGTACATGTGTTTGTTCTATGGGATGCATTTTAAATATCCTGTGGGATGGACTTGAACATTATGGCATGGAGTCATGTTTGGTGGGACTTTGTGAGGGGCAGAGTCTGGGCAGAGCATTCCAGATTCTTTGGTATATGGATGCCAGGGTGACGGGGGCTGAGGTGGAGCTTCCACTATAACACAGAAATGTTGCATTAAAACATTATTAAAATAAAGATCATTCTAATACCTTATTTTTACTTAGTTTAGGTCGGGGACTACTTGGGCATACTGTTCCTTCAGTGGACTGACCACACACCATGACAAGTCCCTGACCTTCCATACTGCACATCTTCCATAAGAAACCAACTGACCCTGACATCCTGTGTGCAATGCTGGTTAAGACAAACATAACCGACCACTATAATTTGAAGACACTTAATACGGTTTTCCAAAAAAGCTTATGATGCAATCATCCAGCTCCTGCTAGGATTAATATCTTAAGAAATCTATGATGAAATCATAATTCATGGATCAACCACAATGTTTATTGATGAATGGTAAGAATAAAGATTTCGGGTACTATAATACAATACTTTGTAGCATCTTCAAGTTAAATAAATAAAAACTATTTTGGTCCAACATTGGTTGTTTAGTAACAATACAAGGCTAACACTCTCAGGGAAGGTGATGCTTTCATAGTAGCAAACTATATAAATATGAAACGACAGAGCCACTGAATGTCAGGGAGAAACCCAACCCAACCATCTCTCCTAAGCTGGTATTTAATCAATTTGAAACTTACAACAAAATAATCGCTCAAGACTTCTAAGTAGATTTGAAAGCTTAGTCAATGAAAGGCCCAGCTAGGAAGCTTCTGTTGACTAACTAGGGCTGTCATAACGTCCTTCCTGCCTAAATGACTGTTCTCTCTCAGGAAACATGTGAAAGGATAAGTTTTAAAGTGAAGCTTTAACTGTTTTTACCAGATAGATATAAATTAAAAGCTTGTAACAGATAATAACAATAAAAGGTACATTCTATTTTTAGTAACCACTTTATAGTGATTGACTTAGAAGTAAAATTGAGAGATAGTGCTAATTTTGCTAAAATGAAAAATAACTTAAGCATAGTTTGTAATAGTAGTTCTTAGAAAATAAAATTTCATTTGGAATATTGTTCATATTATAATGGTTTATTTAAATCTTAACTCATATTTCTTGATGGGATTTCCTACAGTATGATTGTCAAGAGACCTATCTGACAGATAATAATCATCATTGCTAAACAGAATTCCTTATTCAAGGATTGTTTCTTTAATGTACATTTAATACGCATAAATGTCAAATAAACAAAAAGATGGATGGAGTTTCTCTAACCACTCTGTTCATTCCAGACAAAACAATGTTAAAAAGAGACCGCATAATAAATCATGGCCTGCTTGTCAGTCTGCAGTAGAACTCCCTTGCAGTGACAATGCAGGATTTTAGAACATTTTAAAAGGTATTGGCACAAACTTGGATGACATTTAAAAACTATTCTATTGTTTTAGTGAGAAGGGGGGGGGAACCAAAAAAAAATCGAAACCTTTTATTTTATTATGCATCTTCAGAATCCACAGAATCTTAAGCCCTTACTCACTAAATAAAATGTGTATCTTAAGAATGTTACACACAAGGAACTCTGGTCATACATAATGTTGCTAATTTGTAAGCGTGCATTAAAGCTCCAGTGTGTCTGTATAGTCTATAGGCCTTGGTGATGGCCAGAAAACACACACAACCCAAGTCCAAATCTAGAAGTAGCACAATGACCAAACACTCTAGCAATATTAATGCTGAGGACAACAGCATTAATTAGTGTTTGTCAACGACACTGAAGCATGAACAAGCTAAATAATACATCAGTCCTGTAAGGCAAGCACCCACCAGCCTCTGAGGAAGAAGTAGGTATTACAGCCGTTATTTATGGGGAAAACCAAGGTCAGAGAGAACAAGTGCCTTAAGGAAATCAGACCTTCTACCTGGAGAGCATGACTAGAATGTGTGCCTGTGTCAGTCTCGGCCACTGAAAGTACAGAGGATGAACACAGCTGTGAGGCAAGAGCATTTGATGCCTTAGCAGCTAACTCAAGCCCCCAAAGCTCTAGAAGCAGACACCCTTCACTAGGTCATTTCTAGCTGAGAGTGCATGCTCTTATTTCATGAAAATAAAAAGGAAAGTCAAGCAATATACCATTAAAAAACAACTCATGCTCATGTATTTCTAATAGATAATTTGCTGATACAATCCAGAGTCAATGTGGGAAGGGAAAAGAATCAATAAATTTTAAGCAGACTTACACAGGTTATTTTAATTTCCTGTTCTATCTCATTTTCTTTGTAGAATAAAGTTTGTTGTGCATGCATAAAATAGCATTACTAAATTTCCATGTAAAGATGACTGAGCAAGGACAGTATCACATTCCTCAGGAATCTCTCTAGAACATGTGCAGTGGTAAACTAAAGCATAAGTATATAAATGGCATGGTCTGATGTGATATATAATATATAAATAAATTATTGTGCTGATGCAGTTTACTTGTTAAATGTGTATTCTCCAAAATGAATTGTAAAAAGAATCCTTAAAGGATAATTAAAAAAAAAAAAACAAATTTACTGAAGTCTAATGTTGCCAAAACAAAACAAAGGTAGTTCTTAAATTGTTTAAAAGCATCAATCTTTTAACCTAACTGTAAGAATATTAAATTAAATGCTTATGAGTATTAAAAAATTAAAAAATAAGTTCAATTTAAATAATAAATTAGCAGAAAATGGTTTCCACATGCATGGATCCTGTTAGCATCTTCCATAAACATGGTCCACTATTATAAATGTCAGTATTGCTGACACACTATTGCTAACTTGGGCAATGCTTACACTATCTATGACCTTTAAATTCTCTACTTCTTGGTTTCACAAACATAAAACTTTATAACCATTTATACAATATCATAAAGAAATAATATTTTTTCATCACAAAAATGTGTGTTGTAGCTGTCCATCACTTCCTTCTTCCCTTTACTTAGGAGTTCTGCAACCACTGACCTTTCTACTGTTCATATAAATTTTATCTTTAAAAGAATGCAGCACAAAGGTGCATGTAGCAAGAAGACTCCTCAGACTGATTTCTTTCATTTGCTAACGCTTATCTCACTTAAGCAGTAATTTATACTGAGAACTACACAACATCCCATGGTGCAGGTGTACCAGTTAGTCAACCCATTCACCAACTCAAGATGTCTAGTTTCCTGCCATATTGAGAGAATTATAAACAGCACTCTGCAAGTATTTGTATGTGGGCTATGATCTAGAGATGTTTTCAGCGCATCTGCGTAAATAGTTATGACTGTAATTACTGGCTTATTTGTAAAACTACATACATTATACAGTTTGTACATCTGGGCAGTGAGGGAGGGAGAGAAGGAGGAAAGGAAAGAAAAGAGAAAACTACATATATAATATGAAAATAATATATAGGATATAGTATATATAAAATAAAATTATATATCCCCATTGACTGGTTGCTTTTCCAAAATGGCGATATCAGTTTTTACTTCTACTAGTTATTATGGTAGGTACATAGTGGGATCTTAATTTTTTTTTTGACAGTCTTCAGTGCCTGTTATATGGGACAAAACAGTGGCAGAAACTCTACATTTTATTCAGGTCCCATCTAATTTTGAGAATTAGACTAGCATAAGACAAAATACTAGGAAAATACATAAATGTCACATGACACAAGCCTTCACAAAGAAAAAACTCAGGAAGTAGATACAGTTAGTTAATTTATTTATATATTGGCACAGAGATTGTTGTTCCTCTGGGCTAAAACAATGTTTCCTGAAGGTTGGGGGAAAGTTCATTAAGAATGAACTCAGAGAAAGTTAGGAGACTTAAGAGGGAAATGGAGGAGTGGGAGGGGAAGAAGGATGGGAGAAGAGACAGAGGGGAGGTGAGAATAAGGGGGAGAAGAGAGAAAGGAGGGATGGAAAGATGAGCCAGGGGAAGTAGAGTGTGGGAGCTGAGATGACCCACTTACACCTTTCTATCAGATGATGCAGGAATTCTAGGAACGTGGCTGTCCGGTGGTTCACCCACCTCTGCTATGGTGGAGCTTTTAAGTGATGCAGCTGCCCAAATAATCTTAGTAAAGTCACCACTCACCAGGCAAGGCTTGGGTAGAACTGTTTCTTTGGTTTGTTGTTAGTGCCCTATTTGAAGTGAAGAGACATGTATTTACATCCGCACAGGAAATGTCAGGCAGCAAACGTGTTAGACAGACAGACAGTTGCAAATGAAGAGGAAAGGTTTTAAACACTAGCTGTTAAATAGGGAAGTGGAGAACTATTGCCACGTCTCACTCTTGAGGAAGAGAACCCAGAACGTTTCTGACAAGTAGGTCAATGTTCGTGTGAGAAACCCGATTTTTAAGGAAAAGACAGAGGCATAAGTTGTCCCTATACTATTTTTGCTGTGTCTTTGGCTGGAATGAGACTGTGCCAGAATGCCACACTTTAACCATCAGCATCGTTTCGATTGCTTATTTGCTTGCTACATATTCTCTGATGCACTATTTACAGTTTTAATTGTATTCTAATTAAGCTGTTCTCATTGCTAAGGTTTAAAATTGTTCACTCCCACCCCCACCAAAGATTTTCCTATAGTCTGTGGCTTAAGTTTTAATTCTACTGAATGTTTATCCTTAATGTTGCTTAGGTTTATTTTTCATAATTTTCTGTTCTAACATGCCTTTAATTTTATACTGAAAAGGTTCTTGCTAAGCCCAAAGTCAGAGATTTGCGTCAATAATATTCTCAATGAAGTGCACCATTTTCCATTATATTATAAATTTTGAGTTGATTTTATAAGAGTTCTGAAATCTGGTTTTTTTTTTTTTTTTTTTTTTTGCTAGCATGGAGATGTTCAGATATTACAACCAGCTTTCTTAAGAGCATTTTTAATATTACCTTATCACTGCTCCTCTGTTATAGAACATGTGACTACTATTTGTGCGTGTTTCTGGACTATTATATATAATTTATTTTTTATTATATTTATTGTTTTGCTAACCACAGGATTTTGATTATTGTAGCACTATACTGAGACTTGAAGTCAGATGTCCAGTGTAGACACTCTTCACTGAGTTTGTGTTAGCTATTCAAGGTATTTTGCTTCTCCATATAAACTATAGAAACACTTTGTCAATATCCATCAAATAACTTTGTAAGACTTTAATTAGGGCACTACTTTGAATATAAAGGTCAAGTAAGAAAAGGGTGGCAACTTAAGAGGATAGAGACTTCTTGTATGTAAATATGGGGTGGTTTATACTTCTTCCCATGTATTGAGTTCCTGTTCATTACATACAAAGCTAAGTGCAGGCCTTATGAATATTGTACCCTTGTCGAGGGACTAATGTAAACACATGAGGGTCAGCTTATTTTTCTGGATAGGTTTGAACCTGGGCCAAAATGCTATGTTCTGATGCAGCAGCAAAGGTAATTCTGCCTGTGCTCAAGAGTGAGCAGGCTTCTAAAAAAACAAACAAACAAACAAAAAAGTAAATGGGTGTTACACATCTTGGTATTTCAAGATTGGGTAAAGGGATAAGAGGTAGAACTTGGGAACTATTGGTTAAACTTTCGACCTGAACCTACGTTTTGAATCTCCTGGCTATCAGGTGGGTTCCTGAGATTTTTCTTAGATTGTTTTTCAGACCTGTGCCCTGATCACAGGCACTAAATGGTCTTTCTCTGAGATAAAGTTTTGTAAAGGTAAATCTATACCTTTACATGTGGACTTGAGTAGTTCCTTTCTAAGTTCACTTGGAACTTTTATTCTGAGTAGATTTGGTCAAATGCCTTTTGTATACTATTGTGATGACTTGTTCCTTAGCCCTTTGACAGAATGACTCACATTTATTTCTAAATGTTGAGCCATCATAGCCTCCTAGAACTAGTCAGTATTCTCTGTGCTTTTACTAGTATAGACTGTGGTGGGATTCAGGTGTCAGCTAATTAGATGCTTATCCAGGGTCCTGGGCTCCTGAAGAGGGAGTGGCCAACCCCATTCATAAGGGGCTGCTGGGATCCTGAGAAGCTGATAAGATCCAAAGATTCTTCCAGCTCCTGATGAGGGAGTGCTGCTAAAATCTTGAAAAGCCCATTTCCTGGTTCCTGACTGCTAGAGAGACCAGTTCAACATCCATCTTCCACTATCCATCTTCCACCGCATAGATAATCCAGTCTATCAGGTGCCTACATAAACTGTTAGCTATATCGTGAATGTTGGCTTATATTTTAATAAATATTAATCTTAAATTGATATATTTAAAAAAAAGTCTGCCTTCAATAAACAACTGGATTTAGTTTTAATTTGAATATTTGTTACAATTAACTACCAAAACTATCTGGGCCATGTTTTTTTGTTTGTTTGTTTGTTTGTTTTTTTTAAAATCATTTACATGATTCATAATTACCTTTGATAAAGGTCTTCAGGGATATTTTACTCTTGTATGCTGTGACACACTTATACTGCCATTAAGAAATGGGTCCATTTCATCTAGGTTACAAATAATATCCATAATACTACTTTGTTATTCTTTTAATGATAATGGGATCAAAACACTAATTCCTTTTATGCTCACATGGAAATACACTTGCTTTTTTCCTTTGCCTTGTTTAGCTTGGCTGTACATTTATTAGTATCACTTTCTTTTCAAGGTGTAAAGTTGGGGGTCTTATTGATTTTCCCTATTATTTCTTTCTCTGTTTACTTCATATCTCATGCAGTTCTTACTAGGTTCCTATAGTGTAATATACTAACTATTATACACATGCAAAACTAAAAGTATCCCTTCAATGTTGTTCACTATGCTCAGTAAATATTTATAAATTTTCATTTAAGAAGAGGAAAAATGGGTCAATTTAACTATATTATAACCTCCCAATGTTTATATCTGAGTTCTAAGCAATAATACATGTATACCCACACATACATTTCATCACCATATATTCTTCATATTCCTTAAGAACAAAAATTGGTAAGACTGTTACCAACTAATTAACCATCTTTTGCTCCAGAGCCTATGCTCCATGATCAAACAATAATGAACCCTTGGTTTATAATGAGAAAGAGGTAAGCAAAAGACTTCTTAGAGTTAATGGGAATGGGGTTTCTTTTGAGGTTTTATTTATAAAATGTGAATATGAGGCTGAATTGAACCAGAAATAGCAGGAGAAATTAATCTTGGTTGCTAGCCCTGATGTCCATCTGTTTGTGTGTCTTTAGGAATGGTTTTGAAGATAATGCAAGGGTGGATATCCAAGGGAAGCTAGCTTTGAAAGCAGAGCTATCAGTATAAAGATGGTGCCTAAGCAAAGAAACACTTTCATATTATATTACAAGTATGTTTCCAATTTACAACACATCCTAGCAATTGACGACAAAAAAAAAAAATAATAACAGTTAAGGAGGAGTAATAGTAAAGCCAATGAAATATTCTTTGGGGGAAAATACAGAAGAATATGGTGTGGAGTCAAAGTGGTTCTGCATTCTAAATAATCTTAATCTCCCACTGTCTCATAAACCAGGATTTCTGCGATCTAATTGGCTGTATGTAAAATAAGAAAGACATTTGTTCTTTGCAACTCTCTGGCCCATAAATGTTTTAGCTTTCAAAGGGTGCTAAAATGTACTGGTCTAATTTTGCCAATTCGATGAAAAATAAAAGATCTAAAACACTCAATGCAGATGGAACAATGGGTTTGTTTGGCAGAGATCTTTCTTAAAAATAACTTCAGAGGAAATGAAAAAGTGACACATGAAAGTCAAAATTTCACACACAAATCTGCAATCCTAAGCAGTATAACTATGACAGATATGCAAAATACCAACTCCATGATAGGCCAAGACACTCCTAACTCTTTATATGGCGATTGAAATTCTACCTGTACAGGGCCAGGGTTTGCATAATGACTCACGACACGGCCTTTCATTTCTTTTAGTTGTACTGTGTCTCTGGAGTTGACATTTCTCTCTGAAAATTGTCACTTTCAAAGAGTGCTCAGACTGGTACGAATGAAAAGCAGCAGGTTTGGGAATATTTTTACCAGTTCGTCTTAAGTTGTTTCATTTTGTTTTTGTTTGGCGCTTGGCTCATTTTCATTACCTCAATTTTGTTTGTTGCTTATTTACTTCTAGACCATCAGTAGAGGATTTTCCATTTTGGATGACAGAGCATCTCAAAAGAGGCAGAAGGATTCCCGGTGGGGGACAAGTATTACAGTCATCTGGAGCCCATTTTGAAGAGCCACACAGAAACATTGTGAATTAAGGGAAGACATGAAGAATATCAGGCATTAGTGATTTTTAAAGAGTACTCATGTTGTAAATCAATAAACATTGCCCTCCAACCATCTTCTTCTTACTCCCAAGCCCACAGAACATCATTATGCATGTTGGTAATTGGAAAATGGCAATAAACTTTTCTAATGTTCTGAAATAGACAACAGAAAATTTCCTACAAGAGATAAAGTGGAATCAACAGGTTCATGTTTTTAAAGAAAACAACAAAACAGCTCTCTTCTGTTACCTCAACATAGGAAGTCACTTAAATCTAGAGCAAAAAGCTACAGAACTCTATGATATTGATTAGAATTTGTTATTCAGAAATCACATCTCATTAGGTGTTAGTAAACATTATTAAACACATGTCAGCACCGCTGTGTGCAGATTTGAACCATCTGTTTCTTAAATTTACAAAACAAAATTATCTCATATATTTTAATATAATGTTGAACTTTGATGATCGGGTCAATTCATTCATTAGTTAAAATGTAATTTAAAATGGAAATAAAACATTTTGGTCATGCTAGTGAGTTCTATTAAAGAAACATTCTTATCATTAAATAGATTAAAATTTACCTCTAGGTAAGCACTTTGGACACACATGTCTACTATCTATATGATGGGTTTCTCAGAAAATAAATTTACGTTTTATTAATAGCAGGGTGTGTGTGTGTATGTGTGTGTGTATAATATGTATGTGAGTATAAAAAAATATCTACTTCCAGCTCTTAAAGCGCAAAGTATTACTATTTTCAGAGAATTTCAGGGATGACAAATAATTGTTTATTTACATTCTACAGTTTCTTTTTGAAAAGCAAGGTATTCATAACATTATCAAAGCTAGTAACATTGCTGACACTGAAAAATACATCTGAAAGGCTTTCTTACAGTATCCTATCAATTTTTGAGACTCAGAGATATATGTGGCAGTGAGGAGGGGAAAGAAAGAGATGGTCTTGGAGGGAAAGATCTACTTCAAGCTGGTTCAGTCTTTGCTGTAAATAAAAGCATACTCAAAACAACTTCCTTTTATTAAAAAAAAACAGGTATCAAATCTAGTCAATGGAGAGAAGCTACAATTTTTTAGCTCAATAAAATATTTCTATACTTTGACTAACAGAAAAAATCATGCCTACATACACCAACTTTAATTTTTACATACATGTTACTGAGTCAGGTTGATGTTCAGCTTATAACTCAAATTTACTTTTGCATTTACTGACAATTACAATATAGCATCTTTCAAATCAGAGGTATCATAGTTAGCACTCTGAAATACAAAAGTATACAAAATATAAGTCTGAATACTGAATTACGATGAGTATGGAATTCAAAACCCATATACCAATTCCTAAATAGCAATACCAATTCCTTAAAAATCATGCATTTTTAAAACTAAGGTTTATCTAAAAGAAAATTTAAAATAATTTCAGATATAAAATGTCAAATGCCACATAATTACTCAGCATGTTTGAACTGTCAAATAAATAGAGAGCTCCATATAAAGGGGATTATCAAGAAACCAAATGCTTTATACTTGGAGTGAAAAATTTAATCACATCTGTCAAAGATCAAGGTGCTACTTCTGATAACAAACATGATGAGATACTATCTTATTCAATATACGTTTTCAACTTGACATGCAGGCTAATAAAAAGAAAGTTGTAGTATTTTGTTCCTTGTACAATGAAAGTCTCTAAAAATGATGATCAAAAATACCCAGTACCACTGAATGAACACAGACAAGTTTTTATATGAAGACAGATTAACTGGTTTACACACTAACTGCAGTAAAACAGTAACAGCTTGTATTGTATTTGTAAAAGATTTAAAAATTACTATGCATCTATGACTATCTCAAGGGCAGAATGTCTGCTTTAGACTACAAAATAAATATGACACACTACACTATGGTATAAAACATCCCTTAGTTCTTTAGCTATTTACTAGTTACTATGCACCAGACCCTGCATTGGCCTCCTCCACATCATTGTCAACATCTCTTGTCAACATCTCTTTGAGAAGGAAGGATCAAGGAGAAAAGGTAGCCAACTTGTGGTACATTAATTACACTGCTGAGATGCACAACCATAAAGTAGAAGTGACACTCTGTGCCAATCACCAAACCAGAACGTTTCCAGGTGTAAAACTAAGCTCTCCACGGCATTCCACCTCATCTTCTTTGGCTTCCTTAACTTGGGAGTGGAGCTTGCCGACTTCTTCAGCTTCTCATAGTGGGCAAACCCTGTCAGTGCCTCTCAGGATGCCTTAATCTACTCTACCATTTGACTTCAAGTGCCAAGGCCACTATTATAGTTTGGAGCTCTATCATCCCAGCTCGTGATGATAAATGTGTAGTAGACATCCAGATTTTGCGCTAAGTGTTCTGATAAGGCAACTTCCACAGTCTGTCCTTTAAGACTGTGAGGTAAACAAACGGAGGGAAATAACTGCTAGTTCCTTTCTGAGCAAACACTGCAGGCATGCCAGTGGAAAAAGCATCCACAGATGGCTGACTCACAAACAGACTATCTTTCGGCCCTTCCTGTTCTCCTACCACACCTTCCTATCTTCTTACTTTAATGAAGTTTGCCACGGTCATAGGTCAGGTGCTACATCTTGGCCACTCACCACATTCCTGGCACTATAATTATGTCAATTAGTTCTTCCCAAAGAACTTTCTGCAGTGGTGGGAACAGGCTGAATATTGAATAGGAACATACATGCACTTGCAATGCAAATGTTGTAAATATGACTACAGAAAGAAATAACTGTGTATTTAGCTTAAACCTGAATTAGCAAACTTATATAGCAATATTTCAATGGCACAAGTTCCAGACCAATACAGCTTAACTAACAGAATTATGTTCCTGAACAGAGTTGATCAGACTACCTGGCTTAGAGAACTAATGTTTGTTTTCAAAGCCACTGCTACAAGGCATGACATTTAGGAACATAACTGACTTATTAAGTCACTCCTATTTTTCCCAATTCTTGTGCCATGGAGAATGCAAATGTGCTGGGCCATTATGCACCCACATGTGCAATGCAATAACCTTTATGTCAACCTCTTTTCATTGCTTACATTTTTTTTTCCCAAGAAAATATATTCTTGTCTTCAAGATTCAGCTCTTTTCTCTAGCCACCACCCTGCTCCTGCTAAGTTTGTCTCTCTGGCCTACCTTGGCTGCCATCTGGTTTTATAAACAGCTCCATTAAAGCACTGAATCATCATCATATGAATAAGTAAATATAAATAAGCAAACTAATGCAATTGTGGTTTACCTCTAGGAAATATGAATTCCACATATGCCAGGTAAACTATCTATCACCTACCTTAGAGACATGATATGGTAAACCACACATCACAGTGTTTTACCCTGAGTAAACACTGATGCACAAGCCTTTGGTCTGTGTTGCAGGATATATGTAGCTTGCAGCAGGGAACTGAACCAAATGCAGAGAGATGTGGTAATAAAGACAAGAAAAGAAAAGGGGAAGAGAAAAGTATATAAAACACTGATGGCCATGGAGGTCTGGGCTCAGGACAGCTATGTGAGAAGGTGACTACAAAACCACTAAAGTGATGGCCATTCACTCCCCAACAGCCAAAGCTGAACTAGATTCTCAGCTTCTCTAGAAAGCTAGCAATAGTAAATACCAAATTCCTCAATAAGAGAGTGTGGATGTCACAAGGTTTCTTGTGATGTGTAACTGAGAAGAATTTATGATAAACAGATCACTAAAGCATTTTTATCCTGGCAGACACCCCAGGAGGGAGACCTATTATACAAAACAATGAATACATTGATTAGAAAGAAATTTAAGCTATAAAAGAAACCAGCAGAAAACAATAAAGTATTATGTAAACTCACTCAGTTTTCATAACCTCTAAAACTACAGTTGAATAGAAACATTTTCAATTGATCAGTGAGGTCTGAAATATGTATACTATTAATACTACTTTTCTTTTCATATACAAAGAAATCTTACTTCACTTTTAGTCTGTATATGCAAAATAATGTAGAGAAATATTTAAACAGTTAAAGGCAAATAATTCAGCAGTCCTAAGCAACAGTTAATAAACATCACTAGATGATGGTACCTGAACTAAATAAATATAAAGTTTAAATGATATTTTGATGTTCTTTTTCATTGGTTTGAGAAAGCATAGGTTTAGGATATAATTTAGTTATTAAACAAAATCCTTCAGTTGGATTTGCAGATCAGAGAAAATTAATATTTGGATTTAGTTCAGAGGTTGAGTAAATTAACTCAGTTCACTCTAGGTTTGAGTTCATGGTTCAGTTCAAGTTCTTGATAATGAGCCCATCAAAATAAAAATATTTAAATAATGTAATCAGAACTGACATTTAAGAGTAAGTGTTCAGGCAAATATGTGTGTTAAGAAAACAGACTCACTTTACATAGCGAGCTAAGGTCAAATCCGAAGGTTTGAGCGTTCCGGGAGCCAGCATTCATGTAGTTTCCCATTAGCAACACCAGTTCCAGCAACTTGCTAAAGCTTTTGCTCTTCTTGATCTCCTCGCAGGCCTTACTGACAGCCATGATGTCAGGTCTGATGTTGTTCACCTGCTCTTCAAATTGAAGCTTAAAGAGAATAGCACTGAGCCGTGGCCGGAGTCTCTTCACATTGCTCATCTGATTGAAAAGAAAATAGCAGATTTCCTTTAAAATGCATGGTATACTTCAGTACTGTAGCACGGCAAGTAATCTGGGATGATTTATTGGTATGACAGTACGGAAGAAGCAATATGTCCCCTGAAACTGACGGCAGGAAGAGGAGAGCTCTGCTTGTTTCTGTAAGGAATCCAGCCATCCTTCAAAAACAAATTAACAATTCAGATGCAATGAAAAGAAGGCTTTAATGAAACAGTGAAATTTAATTAAGCAATCAAATAAATATTTTTTAAAAAACCCAAAGTTTGAGAAATGTAACAGGATACACAGGAAACAGACTCTACAGCAATCACATCAACACTAAATAATCTTTGTTCAATACTGAAACAGTGGATCATGTTTAAAACATATTCAAAAAGGTCTAAAAAAAGGTTTGTTTGCCTCAAATAGCAATTGCCATCCTCAGAAGCCCTGCTGACTAACAGTATGTGTAGATAGAGGGAGAGTAAATAGGTCCCAATTTGTACTGAATTGACTTTCTCCTTACACACTAAATTAGCAGAATCAGAGTTAGGTAACATGGGAGTAGCAGGGACAGAGTGGTACAAATCCATGGGGCTGTCACATGCCAAGGTTTCCTGGGGCACTCAGTTTTGCTGCTGAAAGTATAGAACCCCAAAGGTGTGAGCAAGAAAAGGCACCATTCTCCCCTTGAGCTAACATAACACACTGCCCTAGCTACACACAAGGCAAAGACCCACTTGGGTGGAGCTAGAAACCATCCTCAGTTAAGATGAATCCCTTAATGAAGTACATTAGGAATATGAGGTCTTGGTAACACTGATGGAGCAGTAATAAGAAAACTGTTGAAGTTCTTCAAAAATCAAAAGATGCTTGAGGCAAAGACAGTACAATAGGAACAAAAGAGGTATAGTCCCATGTCAAAGATCCTTTAAAAAGGGGTAACATGTGAAATTAAATGAAGCTTGTATGGAACACAGATACAACAAAAACCAGGACTGTTCAGGAAAATGTAAAAGTTCACAAAAAAGTCATTTAAATTGTTTTTTTTTTTTTTTTTTTTTTTTTTAAAGTGACTGCAGACACAGTGGTAGATGAACTGCATAACGTACATAAGGCCCAGGATTAGGCTGGCACAGACTGATTACTATTTGACCAACCTACTGAACTTTAAAACATGGATAATAAAACAATGATTCTTAGCAGATACCTCTGAGTAAATATCTTCAGAGGTTCCAAATGGCCATAGCACTCAATCTATCAATTGCAACATAATAGTAATTATCTGCATCCACGTGACATGCCACTTGTGTGCAGTGTAATAATCTGTTTAAGGCCCAAGTAGCATAACTAGTCAAAATTCCACCCTACAGGCACTAGAAGTGCATTGCATTTCTTTGGTTTCAAAGAATATTTGCAATTTCTGTCCAGGGAAAAATAAAACAAAACAAAAACAAAAAACATGTTTTCTCTTTCAGTAGAGTAATAAGACAGTAGACTCAACAAAGATATTTTAATGTGTTTTACAGCTTAATAAATATACACTTGTAGAAAGAGAAAGGTCAGCCCATTAGAAAATTCAGTCCTATGGTGCACAGGTACATGAACTGATCCCTCTAACACACAAGGTAGATTGTGATTACTTCTCATGAAATCATTTGATTTGGCTTAAAATATATCTCATGGCCTGAAACAGACTATCTTCCCCAGATTACTTTTTTATCTTTAAACACTATGATGGCAGATATCCATATACCTTGGTAGTATGGATGCTACTACATCAAATAGTATGATAGTGAGGAAATTAGAGAGCATGAAAAAGTAGGATATATAAGCATGGCCACTCAGAAGGTGAATGATGACCCAAGTCATCTCTGGTTTTCCTTGGCCCTTATTTGCAATTATGAAATGAGGTGCAGTTACTTTGCACGTAACATTGGAAATAATTCTCTAATGCCCCTTGCAATGCTAATGTATTGCAAAGTATGTTAATACTAGCACATATTAACATACTATTTTATGCACAAAGAGAAAGAGAGGGGAAAATGGCTGTTTAAGTGCCTATATAATACTACCCAAAATATGCTAAAGTTTTCCTTCTGACAAGCTAACCATATGTAGCCAACACAAAGTAATTAATTTTCCTAGAAAAACATAACCCAGATTTGTATGACTAATGAGTGTATCTGGCATCGAGGATGGGTACCTCAAAAAGAGAAAGTCTATGATGTAATGCAGACAAAGTGCTGCATGCTGGTGAAAACCCCGACAAAGCAGTCATGGAAGTTACCGGAAGACAGCAGCTGTAGGGAGTTTGGCTTCATCAGGTATCTGGTTCATATTGCTCTTTCCTGGAACATGGATAAATTAGTACTTGGCTGTTACTAGATTACATGTCTGAAGCAAAAATGCTGTGCTAAAATGGAACTTGGCAGTCAACCTCAGCTCCTATGTCCAACGTTCCTTGCTTAAGGATGGGGAGCACCTCAGAGCAACAGTCCAAAGACAGGAAAGGTGTTCCAAGCACAGGATTTAAATCAAAATTTGCTTCTTTGGGTAGACCAAAATTTTAAAAGGATAAAGTTTGGGGAAACATATGTATAAGGTTGAAAACCATTTTCTGTTCCTTAGCATTTCTCATATTTTATCAACATTGAGGACTTGCATTCTGCTCTTAGGGAACTTTCAGTCAGCTGAATGCACAAGTGGAGAGTCTGGTGCTGTACCAGCACATAAGAGTGTCAGCAGAGAGTCATGGAGGAGAGAGCAGATGGAAAACAGAACAAGGGGCAGAAGACATCGGAAAATTGGACCTCAAGCTGAATAATGAAAATGTCGGGGGGGGGGGGGGCGGTTACTATGAGTATGTTTTACAGTTAAATTATTCTATTTCTAAATAAGTTCAAGATATCCATACCTATCATAACGATTTATAATCTGAAGACCAAAAATTCAAAAAGTGCTTTGACTTGTAAAAACATTTTTAAAAGCTTTGTTAGTATGTGTGTGAGCTTGTGCATGCATGTCTATGTACCCTGTACATGCAATGCATGAGGAGGTCAGGAGAGGGCATCAGATTCTGGAAAAGTCGAGTTAAGCACATGGGAATGAACCTGCCTTTTCCAGGAGAGCAGGAAAGGCACTGAGGCCACCCTCCAGCCCACCAGTCCTATTTCCAGAGGCAGACTAGTTCACAGATAACAGTTAGAGTGCTGACTACAGAAGAGCAAACAAGAAGCAAGGTCAAAAACAAAAACAGGAACTTCTATTTCACAATTTTCTTTCTCAGGCATATACACGGGTGGCGGTATACAGTGAAATAGAATTAAACGAGAGAATCAACAAAGCAATGAAGACGGACTGGATCCATTGGAGAAGTCCCACTCTCTCTTTTCTCATTTAGTACTGTCTTGAACAGTGGAAGATATAACATCCCATAATTTCATTATGAGATAAATTTAACCAGTATTTCATAGAGAAATCAATTTGTAAATTATATAGCAAGTGTGCATTAACATCAACTATAATTCTCTTTAGAGTATATTTTATTAAAAGTAAGGCGCTGGACTTATTAAAAACTAAAGGGATTTTTTTTCTCTTTTTTTACTTGGGAGAGTTTATATAGTCTTATCTCAAAAGAAATCAGTCTCTTTGTCAATATTCCTTAAAGTCATAAAACTAATCAGTGAACTTTCTAGCACTACATTAACCTGTTGATTAAAAGATACCAGCTCCAACCTTAAGTGTGTTAATGCTCCAGATGCAAACCTGGCAAACCACTCACTGTAAACAATGGAAGAAGGACTCCAGCTATCTTCTACCTTAGCATCACTAAGAAGACAACAGTCTGAAAATTCACATTGACAATGTATAAACCAAATGGAATGGACTTCAAACTATGTGTACTGTGTTTTCATGCAAGAATGAACTTTTAATTTCCCAAACACAATTTCAAGGCAACATATCAGGTCACAGCTCCTGGACCTTCCAGTTTTGGCCTGCTATCATCTCGGGGTCTTTCAGTTTCCTTCATACACAGGGCTGCTCCCTACAGTGCTGAAATGCTAGTAGTCTGACAGATCTGCTTTCTTAGAATATGGTCTGCTTAGACTTGGCTAAGAATGAATTCTTCCATTTTCTGTGCTAAAGGGGTGATAAGCAGCTCCACTTCTGAAAGGCAAAGGACTTTGAGAAAGTACTAGAATCTAAAAGACTAAAGACATTAAAAGAAGTTTCAAACTCACTCTTTCTAATTATGTGAAGAAAAAAAAAAGCCTATCTTTCACTGTTAGCAGGCCAATATGTTTATGATCTCCAGAAAATTCAGGGGGAAAAAAGTTAATTTCATTTGTAGAAAAGCTGTTGAAAAAAAAAAGAAAGAAAGAAAGAAAGAAAAAAAAAAAACTGTGCATGTGCCTTATGCCTGGGTGATACTCAGAATATCAAAAATGTTTTTAAAATAAATGTGGCCTTATGATATTAAAGCTGTTATGCTAAAATTATTTAAGAAAACTAAACAACAGCAAAGTACATATGGTACAATTTTTACATACTTCATAGATGCAAAGCAATGCCAAGGCTTGTACATTTATACTCCATAAAATCTGCTTTCAATTTCAGTGATTCCTTTGCTCGCTCCAATATACTATTAAACCTATGAATTAAAATTTTCAATTTAGTTATTGAACTTTTCAGTTTGAGCATTCCCATATGGTACATTTTTGTCATTTTCATTTCCTTGCAAATATTTCTTAATTAAGAGCATATTTTCATTTCCCCTGTCTGTCCTCTTCCCTCAATCCTTTACTTTGAAGATCATCACCATATCCATATCATGTTTGCAGAAGTGAAATCCACAATTGAAATTATTTGGGAACAGATTTATTTTTCTATTTTTCCCAACAATTTGCCTAGTTTGCTTACTCCTTAATTTTTAAGTAGTGAGTTCTAAAGCTGTACCCATGCTGAATCCCACAGCCTCCATTTGGAGATTGTGTTCAGCAGAAAAATTCAGCTTGTGCGTAATCACCTTGGGTGGCATGGGCTTCCTTCCATTCTTTCAGTGTTTGAGAAACTCTGTAAATTAAGAGGTATTTCTCTAGTTTTCTAACTACATGGAACTCCATCTCCTAAATATTCCCTAAGGAGTTTAGTTTCTGTGGCGGGAAGGGCATTTGAGTGTATCTTTTCCTATGATGGTAGTGACCCTCATACCTGAAACAGTCTTCTTTCTCTTTTCCCTTTGTCCAAGTCAGTACCAAGTATGTTGACAAGCATTTCCCTCCACTGGACAGGGCCAGAAGTTCAGGGCCTCTGAGGACCGCTGGACGTCCAGATACCATCCTACACTCTCCCTGCTGGACTTCCAGATGCTTTATTCCACACTTGTCCTGCTGCAGCTGCTTTCTGGCAAACTGTGCTCAGTGTCAGCTTATAGACACTGACCGATTCATTTATGACCCCACATAAATGCTCAAGACCAAAAACCCCTACCTCTTTAGCCCTGTTTTCTTACAACAATTCTGTTCACCCTCGTGGCTCAAAGAAGCATATCCTCTCCCACACCTTATCTTTGGGAAGTAAGTGGAAACTTTTCAACAGACCAAAGGCTAAGTTTGGGGGGCTACGGCTTGCTCTACAGTCTAGTCTTAAGCAGCAAGCCTATGTAACTTCTCCAGTCTTTATATTCTACACAGTGCTCATAAATTTTTTAAATTTATTTTATATATTTTATAGTTTCTGATGTTACTAGATAGAGTATTCTGAAAAACATTTATTATGGTACAATTTCTACTATTAAAATATAGAATCCCACTTCACCCAAATTAACTAATTTTTTAGTTTTCACTTCATATGTTCTATCATATTCTATGCTATGACTACATGAACTGGAATCTACAAGATTTTTCTGTTAGGCTTTTAATAGTAATAATTCATGAAAATACTTTTAGGCCACAGGAATACTTCAAATTCATACATTTATATAATATATCAAAAGTTAATTGTATATTTAATGTATCAAAAGGTCTACATACTATAACATATATCAACTGTTCCTATGAGAACAATACACTGAGTGAACAATCCTTAGAACATTTAGTGAATTACATGAAAACTGACCTTCACAGACCTTTCACACACAATAGTAGTTTACGGAGCACAGAAGAAAACTGTAAATGAGCCAACATATATCTTCAATAATTATACATTAAGCTAGAAGTGAAAGAAAATTGCCTAATTCCACAGTAATTTGGTTAACTATAGCCTCATTTCCCCATTATATTCTCTGAAAAGTCTAACAGGAGTCCATGAGACATCTGTATTCAAACTTCTGGGATACCAAAAAAAAAAAAAAAAAAAAAACACTCTAGGCAATAGATGATAGTCTTACGTAAAGGCATCCCACTAACACAGCTTGCAAAGTGCTGAATCATAAAACACCTTTTTGCTTATATATGAAAAAAAATTGCTAATGAATGATGCATAACTGGTAATGAGTATGTGACTGTAATGGTATTTTGTTTTTCCAAATGAAAAACATATTAAGCCAATGTGCAATATAACTTCAGTACTACATTGATGACCTAACTAGAAAGAATCATGGTTTTATACAGAAAGAAAAAGCATATATAAACCATAAAAAAACCCTCACAATTCCATATGAACTAAAATGTGTCCCTTTGTAGTTCTGATCATATAGACGATTTTGAATCCCCAAGTTAAAAAAGTAGAAACACAAGTTTTAAAATCTATAAAAACATATCGAAAATGACCAACAAGTCTTCATTTAGATATACTTTGTACCTATGAAGAACAGCAAAGTTAAGCTTCAAAGGTTAAAAGCAATCTTCCATAGGAATGCAGCATATAGGAGACCCTGATAAAAGTAACTTTGAGTCCAAAAGGCACCCAGAGCAAACAGAAACACAGGAGAGATTGGCACCATAGGAAAAGAAAAATGGCCTTTGGTGTTATGAATAAATGAAAAATGGGGTGATATAAGTGAAGAATGAAGGCAGATGGCATCATTTTAATCAATACTTTCATGAGGACTTGGCATTTGAGCCCTAAAGCTGTAAACAGTGAAACTAAAGAGAAATGTCATCTGATGACAAGGAACTGGAGACGAATGAAACAGTAGGCAGGGAAGAGAGTATCAAAAGATAAGGGGAAAAACCGAAACCAGATCTCTTCAAAAATAGGATGTATGAAACCATATGAATAAAAAGAAAACTAAAAAGAATTCCTGGACATTAGAATAACTGATAAAGGCAATCCTTAGGGAAGAAGAAAAATGATGTCAAACAGAATACCATCAATGGAATGTACATAAAAATAGAAAAGGCTTGCTGTGCTACTTTTCTATTTATTGGTTTATTCTGAGACAGAGCCTCATGGAGCCCAGGTTCATGTCAAGATCCCCATGTTGGTAATGACTAGCCCTGAATACTGGACTGCCCTGCTTCGCCTGCCTAAATAAAGGAATTACAAGCATGCACTATCATGACTGGACAGAAACAAGAAAGTTTATCCAATGAGATTTAAAATTTCCTTTAAAAATATATTCCTTAGGGTTGATGGGTTGGATCTCCAGGAAAAGACATGAGTGTCAGTGGCTTGACTTCTATCCCTGGAAATCACATGGTAGGAGACAGCAGTGACTTCAGAATATCTTCTGAACATGCCACATGCTTCCTCACGTGGGCATGCACACATAAATGCAAACTAAACTAAAAACATTCACTCTAAAGGCAACTAACCAAAACAGCACAGCAGTGGGAGCTCACAAGTTACAACACCGAGGGCATTGCTAAAGGTCAAGTGTAAAGAGGGCAGAAAACTGCATTAGAATGGAGAAGAGAAATATAAGTTAGAAGCTAACAACTTCAAGTTGAAACATACAGAGGAACACATTGCTGAAAGTCTAAATCACGTATTTTAACTTTTTATGAGATAGTATATTATGTGCCCAAGTTATAAACATGCAAAAATGATCCAATTAAAGTGCAGAAATCTCAGAATGGGTAAAAAGCAAAACTCAGGTGGGAGTGTAGGCTCAATACTGAAACCTCTGCCTAACATGTTGCCCCAGCTCCATTAAAAAACAGGCAAGGCAGACGGGCAGGCTAGTTCAAACAGCATTCTGCCTACAAGAATTATGGGACAGAGAAAAGATAGTAATCTTTTGATTTGTGATCTATTTGATTATAATGAATGGCATAGCATCACTGACTGCCTCAGTCACTGTTCTATTACAGTGAACAGACACCATGATCATGACCAAGGCCTTTCTTTCTCCTAAAAGAAAACATTTAATTGGGGGTTGGCTTATAGTCCATTATAGTTGTATCAGGAGCATAACAGCACTCATGATGCTGAAGTAGTAGCTGAAAGAGCTACAACCTGATCCACAAGGAGAGAGAGAGAGAGAGAAAGATAACTAGCATGGGGTTTTTGGACCTCAAATTCCATCTACAGATACTTATCATCCACCAAGTCGGAGGCCAATCCACTAAGGCTACAATCATACACCTTCTCAAGCCGCGTCACTCCCTGATCACTTAGCATTTAAATATATGAGCTCCTAAGGACCAGACTCAACGCCACATCCTAGTCCCAGGTCCTCACAGGCTTATAGCCATATCCTAATGCAAAATGGACACAGTCTAACTTCAAAACTGTCCATTGTTTATCCTCAACATTGTTTACAAGTCCAAAGCTCAAAGTCTGCTCTGAGATTCAAGGCAATGTCTTAGCTTTTAAATCAAACAAACAAGAGTCTATAACTTCTAAGGTATACTGGAACACTCCAAAAGGGAGGGAAGAAAGAATAGTGAGAAAATGTCAGACAGCCCGCGCAAACCAAAAAACCAACAGAGAAAACAACCACGTCAGCTATCTCAGTGTTTGATGTCAACTGCTCTTCAGCTCTCCAACCGTTTCAGCTTTGTTGACTTCAACATCCCTCTTCTGAGATGGTACAATGCTCAGAATCCAGCTGTTTGGAGCAGGTATCCATGACTCTGGTATCTCCAACATCTTGGAGTTTCCAACACAATCCAAGCTTCCCTTTCACAGGTTCATACAAGGGCTTCTCCAGTGTCTCCATACAGAGACACCCATGACTCAAGCCTGGCCTCAAGGGCTTTCGGTAGCCACTGAAGGAGCTTAAACAGCCCTTTCTTGTATTTTTGCCTCTGAAGAGTCAAGTGTAAGGTGACAAGTAATGTTCCTTGCTGGGGCTGAAATGTGGCTACTTCCTTCAGTTACATTTGCACCATGTTCTAATGTTAAAAGTTACCTTTTGCTTAGTTTTTATTGTAAGTTAGAACCCTAGCTGGTGGTGTCTTGCTCTGGGGTCACCATACCCTTTATTCCATTTAGCATTAGAACCTAAAAAGTTTATTTCCTTAAGCACTAGACTAAAGCAAAACACTTCCTGGCTCCCCTTTCTGCTCAAACTGTATGTTTTACATTTCTCCATGTCCCACTTGCTACTTTTCATTATAGATGAGCATTAAGAGTGATCCCTATTAACCAAGAGACATGAAAAATATACTAAGCTGTTTTGAAATCTTTTCTGTCAGTACTACTAATCCAATACTTGTCAATTTAGCTTCTGATCAATTTTTAGCACAAGGGTAGAAACCAGCTATATTATTTGTGAAATTATCACAAGAATAGTCTCTTGAACACAAATATTCTGCCTCTCTGGAGCTTGCTGATCTGGGTCCACACATTCTTCATAACCCCCATTACCACTGTTTTCCACACTCCTACTAGGATGGCCCATTAATCCCACTTAAGTGAACAAACACTTAAGTCCATACTCCTCAAAAAAACTCAGCATGGGTAGGGCCCGTCACAACAATATTCCACTCCTTTGGGTACCAACTTCTGTCTTAGACATGGTTCTATGATTGTGGAAAGACACCATGATCAATGTAACTCTTATAAAAGAAAACATTTAACTGGGGGTTTGCTTAACATTTTAGTCCACCATCATCATGGTGAACAGCATGGGGGCATTCAGGGCATTGGAGCAGTAGCTAAAAGAGAGAGTACAACTAAGCCTAGCATGGGATTTTGAAACCTCAAAGCCCACCCCTAGTAACACAACTTCTCCAATATGGTCACACCTACTTCAATAAGGCCACAACTCTTAATTCTCCTCAAATAATGCCACTCCCAGATGACTAAGCACTCAATTGTGTGAGCCTATAAGGCACAATTTATTCAAACCACATACTGAGGCACATCTTCTCTTAATAATATATTTTTAATGCCAATTTTAGCATGGTGTTTCAATAGTTTATGCTTCTAGGACTCTAAAAAATAAGGCCAGGAGACAGCAAGGTCAGGGTCAGCCTGGGCTACACAAAAAGGCCATACCTCAAAGCAAACATAAAGTACATTCTAGTCCACTTTAACTATGGCTTGCTGCTGCCATTTCACTGACATAAATGAAATGAATACACAGAATAATGCAATCCCTCCAATCCATCCATTGTCATGAAGGAAATGAATACACAGAACTCAATCCCTTAATGGTGTTGCAATTTCACTGAACTGGAGGGATTTGAAAAATACTATAAACAATTCAAGAGTCATTTTGACTAAAGCCCATGAATTTGTGTTTAATAAATATATAATCAAGACTGACCAGTGGATGAAATAACAGTTAATCACAAATCACTAAACTGGTGGCAGGATCCAAACAATGCCTTAAGCAGCACACAACACAGCTCATGGGGTAGAATACTGTAGCTGATCCTTTGGTCTCTATGGTCTAGCTAATACCTCTAAAAAATATTCAAGGTTTTTTGTTTGGGTAGTTTTCTTTCCTTTGTGATGAGGCTGAGGCAGGAGCATTGAAATGGCTCCCAGGCTTCAGAATAGCTTATTTAAAAGTAATGAGAAGGGCATTTTCCTGTGGTGTTTGTTAACTAGCTTCTATTTTTAAGTGGTAACTACTCACAATGACTCTTATGTAACTAATTCCCTAATATGTTGTGTGTGCCATTTTATACAATCTTGTTCTTTCTCTGATGCCACTATATCAATGTCAATATATTTATTGCAAACACAGCTCTGTAACAATGGCCCCTGCTGCATTTCTTAGTTTTGATTATTAGTAGTTTTCATTCTGCTTCTCCAGTACAACAAAGAAGATTCATTTGGAGACTTTTACAAAGAAATCAAAGGCTCCTCAGAAATCTATTCAGTGTTAGTCCAAGTTACTCTTTAGGTCAATACATAGGTAGAAACATTTTGGGAACATTCAAATTAGGTCCTCAGGGTACTTTTGATTAAGTGACTCTCTAGCCTTCCATCAGGAAGGCTCCCCAATCATTGTGAAGATGACAGAGCTGAGATCTGAGTCTGAAAGTCATGCAGAATGAGAGGACAATGAAAACACTGGCCAATTGTGGCGATCAGGCAACAGGTGGAAGGGATGAGATTAAAGAAGCTTGCACCAGAGGAAAGAGTGCACAAAAAGCATTGTCTGTATACACCTATTATTGTAACCAGAAACAAAACCACGGACAATTCCAAGAGGAATAGTAAGAAATCCAGTAAGTACTGAGCTAAAACCGTAGCAAACATGGTACCTCCTAGGTAAGAAAAGACAGAGGAGCCCAAATCACACAATGTGTGAGAACAGAACAATATTTAATTTAGCAACAAGGTGAAAGATTGTCAAAAGCTCAAATAGAGCTGAAAAAATAGCATAGATGGTAAAGCGTTTGTCTCCCAAGAGAAATGACAGCAGTTTGATCCCAGATCCCACATAAGAAAGCCAGCTGGTATGACACATACTTATAGTCCATCTGCTAGCAAAGTGGAGGCAAGTGGATCCCTGGGGCTGGTAAGATGGCTAGCTCAGCCTAGTGGGCAAGTTTTAGGCCAACGAAAGACCCATCTCTAAAAAGGGGGAAGGAGTTGTCCTCTGTCTACCACATGAATACACACATATATGCACTCACACATTGCTGAAAACAGACACACCCTCAGCGACTTTTCTTTTAATTTGTATTCAAAATGTAGAATGATTTTTATAAAATTCCAGGCAAGAACTTAGGCAAAACATGAAGAACGTGTCATGAAATTCTTACTAGATCACTGCTGGAAGCTTAAATCTTTTATCTGTATACTACTGTTCAATTGACCTTATAGCTTTATTTTGGCCAATGGGTCCACAGGGATGATTTCTAAAGGAATTCTGATCAAAAAATAGAAATGCTACATTTCTCTACAGCATAAAGACCAAGCAGCTTACTATAGAAAGAACAAAGCAATATGGAAGAGCAATGAAAAATCCAAAATACCACCATCCAATCAATTTCACTGAAAAACACCAACTACAGCAGCTTACCAAGAAATTAAAATTGATATCCCAAATCCTGATTTCCTAATGTGTAAATGTAAATAAGATGCACACACAATACAAAATTAATTCAAAACTTAAGTATTTGGAGACTTTTTTAAAGATATTCTTTGCCTTATAAGAGCTGTGAGAAATATAATGAAACAAATGATTTGGCGGTAATGGTGAAGCGGATGGTAAACAAGCTACGACAGCATTTCACTAAAGGAAGAAAAAAAATCGACTACTCCATTTCCTCCCTCCAAATAAAACTAATCTTTGGACTTGGACACAAAACTGACGCCCCTGGAAAAGAAAGAAAACCAGCAATAATAATGGATCATAGCTGAGCTGCAGGAGAGGAAACTTGACCTAATGTTAGAGGAAAGAGACAAACAAATCCATCCTTTCAAAAGAGCAAAGTCTGCTGTGCAAGATAAGGGTACAGAATGGGACATACAGTTGAATACAAAATAAAAATATAAGCAAAGCAAAGAACAAGAGGCAAAAATCTCAGACAAGTATCCTAACTAATCCACTGAATATGCGGTCAAAGAAGCACCAAGGTGTGCCCCAGAGCCAGGAGGTAAATTAAACAGGAATACATCATGTATTATGGGATCCAGAGATGTGGTGAAGGGTTCAGCCCTAGAGAATTGTTTGCTTGTTAACTTAGGGACGGAAAAAATCAAAAAGGTAGCAGAAACACAAGAGTAGGGCCTCGGATGAGGCAGTCTCTGCATTATGCTGTTTGAAGGAGGACAGGAACATCTACTCGTGGTATGTCCTTAGTCTCTGGGGAAAACATACTGCTGCTTGGAGTTTTGCAAGGAAAAAACAGGAACAAGACAAGTCATGAGCAAAGAAATACAATACAAGGCCAAGCCTATCTTTAAATGTCTCCCATCTGTGGGGATATTTTGTAATATAATAAAAACATTTGGAGATATCAAAGGACAGGTTTTTATTATATTACAAAATATCCCCACACCCACCATACTGTTTATCCTTTCTTTCTCTCTCTCTATATATACAACTTGCCAACACTGCAAGAGCCCTGAACCTAGAAATAAATAACACAGAAGAGGGAAAAGAATGAGCCACTTAAACTGGAAAGGAGAAGTCATCAGTATGGCAGTTGTTGGCTAAGACATTTATTCATATGTGTTTCAGCTCTGTGTGTAGAAGGGGTATATATGAATTATGCATGTATGTCATCTATGCACATCTTGTGTGTGGTATTATCTATGTGGTTTACATATGCGGAGGCCAGAGAACATGGGTTAACAGCTTCTACTACTTTCTTCGTCCCATGAGATAAGATTTCTCAGTAAACCTGGAGTTTGCCATTCTTATTCTAGGTCAGCTGGTTACGAGGCACCAGTGCCAAGGATGAGAACTCAGGTGCTTGCTCGGTAAGCACTCTCAACCATTAAGCCATGTCCAGGGCTCCAAGATATCCAATTCTTGTTACCTCAAGATACTATTATATAAGTAATGAATATATGACTTACTCTAAGAATGAGTCAGCAGGAAAGTCAGCTAACAGAATCATGTACTTAAGTTATTTAGTTTAGTTGATGTAAAATTTATGCCATTAATCTGAGACTCCAAAATTAACCTTCCTTCCTATTATTATGCAAAATTTCATCTAAGAGCCATAACAAATCATAGGTACCATAATATTAAACAAACAACAACAATGTTGGAACATTCAATGTTCTTCCAGAGGACCCAGACTTATTGATCCAGCACCTACATGTGGGTTACAACAGTCCTAAACTCCAGTTTTAGAGGGTAGCGCGCCCTCTTCTGGCCACCTCAGGCACTAGAAACACATGGCATACACATGCAGGCTGGCAAACACTTATAATTGAAAAAAATAAAATACGGTGAAAAAATAGGTATGCTAAGAAGGAAGAAGATAAATTATCTGTGTAAGACTCTTCCTCTAGTCTTAGAAAGACTGAGAAAGAACCAGGGAGTAGTCAGACGCTGTCTTTTCTTGTTTGCTTTAATTTTTTGTTGCCTTTTAAGCCATGGCTGTCCAAAACTGCAACTCCTTAGGCCATAAAGGCTCCTTCCGCCTGAGACAATTCTGTTCCCTCAGTTCTTCAGTCATAGACTATTTCAAAGGTACAAAGAGAACCTAACTAGATATTTGTCCCTCTAAAGAACTCAAGATTTGAAGATTAAGGTGGAATTCTGATCCTCAGAAAGGCTGAACAGCAAGCAGCACGCCTCCTCTCCTTTCTGGAGTTTTCCAAAAAAACCTTCTTGCTTGATCCTACTTCAACTGCATATGCCAGACAGCACTGGGTCACCCAGGGAGTCCTTACCCTCTCTGAGAAAAGAATGGCTTGATGCAGTCGGGAGGAAGCTGGGAGAGAACTGGAAAGAGGCATGAAGGGAGAACAGTGGTGGGTATGTTTCAAAAATTTTTTAAATTAAAAAAAAAAAAAATGAAGGAAAAAAACCTTGCTTTTCCTCTCCTTCCTTAAAAGCCCTTCTCCTCCTGGCTCCTCCTTACCACTTTCTGTCAGCTGATGGCTGACCCAGATGGTGAATTTTATTTAATCAAATACATCTTTGCATCATTAAATAAATGTCCCAGAGCATAGACAAAAGTATCACACCTTAAAATAATATTCTACAACAGTCAGAACAAGGAAGAAGAAAGCCAGAAGAGGGAATGGAGGCAAGTGAATGTAACACTGGAGTTAAATTCTGAGAAGTCAAGAGTGAATGAAATCTAAGTTGAACATGAAACTTGAAGTTTTCTGAAACACTAAAAGAGCCCTCACACAGTGAAGGGAGCAAGCACATGTCATTAGCCATGCTACTGTATCACAGGACAAAAAGGAAGCTTCTAGTGATGTGACTCTAAGAGGCTAAGTCCTAAACTGAAGAAAAAAATATTCAAATAAAAATGTGAGTGGAATGATAGCAGCTAACAATACTAAGCTGTCTTCACGATGCATATGCTTTGGTAAACAGCCCTTTGAGACAGCTCCTATATTCACATACAAAAAGAAGACAGAGGGAGAGAGGAAGGGAGGGAGGGCTAAAACTGCATACATCTGTATAGCTAAAATATGACAAAGTCAACATTTAAACTCAGGTCTAAGCAATCGTTTCATAAATACAACCAATGGTAGCTGGATACGGAATCCGGTGCTAGGAACACGTTCGTTTGCCTTCAAATCTTAGTAAACAAGGATTGAATGGCTTTAGTTTTCAACATTTAAAAAAATGAATAAAATAATGAAGTAGCTAGGGGCTTTGTTGTTGTTTATTCATTTCCCGGTGTTTATTGGACACTAACTAGACCAGCTAATAGAAACTCACCACTAGATCTGAAACAATGATTCTGACTATCAGGGTAACACTATACCGGGATGGCAGGCTAAGATGCTCAGGCAGCTGACTAAGCTATTTCAATAGATAAGCTATCTCAAGGATGGTTCTATGGTAACACTTCCCAACAGCTGACCTGTGAAGAAAGGAAAGGAAGGTGTGAGGAAAGGAGCCCTTGAGCTAGAGAGATCAAGCATGGACGACAAACCCAGGGAAAATAAGACCCAAGAAGGATGAGCAAGAATGGGAAGAAAGTGTTTGGAAATTACAGCCAAAAATATAACTGGTATGTCTGGGAAAGGATACAGAGGCCCTGTGGTTCAAGTAGTGTCTGCAGAGGAGAGTTGGAGGTGATGAACCAAGAAATAGCAAGAGGAGGCAGGTTACACAGAGGCTTACCGCCTTTATGCTCTCCCAATGCAAGCAATATTTTGTACTTTGTACCAGTAAGAAAGGAGGAAATGAATATGCAACAGTTAAAATTTCAAACTTTCAGAGAAACTCACTAGTGTTAGCAACTCAATGAAATAGCATGTCATTTAGGTCATGCTGTGTTTTTATTAGTTCTAATAAATTAAAGAATTGCAGAGTTATTTAATACAGCTGACATTCCACTAATTTCCAGGGAACATGAGTAACAAAAGCTCACAAGAGATTCCATTCAGAGCTCCGTGACACTTTTCTTCCCACTCTACAGAGAACACAATGATTTTTTTCTGCTTAATGGCAAGATTTGATATTATTATTTTGATGTAGATTTAAACTAAATGAATTCAATTCTTTGATTAAATGAGATTTATCAAGCAAGAACATGCCTGTACACTTTGGCTATATCTTGACAATATCTGAGCTTATTAAAAATGTACGTTTACTTTGACAACAGAATAGAAATGACTACATCTTTGTTCATGAGAGCAGGGTCTGCAGACCACTGTTACTTTTTATTTCTCTGCAGACACACATTTCCTCACGACTGTCATTTCTTTTGAACAGTCACTAGTGACATGCAGACATCTCTAGATGCCACACAGCCCTCTTGCGCCAGCTCTTGCTTAGTTTTTTAAAACAAACAGCAATAGTGTCATATTACAAAATAACTTTGTACAATTCCCTTGATCAGGGACTTTAATTTTCCGCAGAGAGTTGGTGACCAAAGGCAAACCCAAACATAACTTTGCCACTGCTGAGCCTGTGCTCTGGGGACATGATGGGCAAACAGGAAGGTTTGCATATATTCTCAAGCCTTTCACTGCCTGAGTCACATTTTAGATCATTCCCTCAGTGATCTCATCTGGCTCCAAAGCCATCTAAATGCCAACTGTAAACAAACAGATCTAAATTTAATACCTCTAGCCCTGAACTCCCATTTTACATCCCAAATGAATAGATTACCTCTTCAGTTGGATTATGACTATTTTCAAGAAAATGTTCCTTGTACAAGGCTTCCCTTCATCTCTGCTCAGGTGGGGACCTCCCTCCTATAGTCTGTATACTCCCTGGAATTAGGCTGACTTTCTTTTATTTCCCAAATTGGATAAGTAGACATCCTAGCATCCTTACCTTCAAAACTGTCTAAAACCTGACCACTTGTCAACAGTGTCATGGCCTTTAAGGACAGTCAGCACTACACATTCACGCCTTAACAATAAGATCACTGAAACTGTCACATTAATCTACCAATAACTTCAATTACACTCCTCACCCACAATCATTTTTCCAACCAGCTACCAGAGAGACTAGGGAAGCACAGATGTGATCTTTCAATCCTTTGCTTGCAACTCTCCAACAACATTCTAATAAACCCACACAGCATAAAGGCCCTATTGCCACCTACAGTGCTCTCCCTCACTCCCAACCACTGGCTTCTGGGAAGTGAAGTTCTCTGATGAAGCCCTGCCTGTATTGCTAATCCATCTGACGGACTGATTAGAATCTGCTGATTGTAAAGAGAATGTTGAGGTTTGCTAGCCGAATTATCTTGGGCCATCTTTGGCCCCTAAACAGCCATCCATGACTAACCTCTTTATCCAACTTAACAATGATGCAATTTCTGGGTAAGACTTTTGAAATGTGTTGTTAAATTTAGCAAATAACTAGCTTTCTTCAACTAGCTTTCTTCAAACATAAGCTTCAAATATTGTTAACATCTGAAACACTCCATTTCCCACACTGTTCCAACCTGTCTTCCTGATGTCCCCTCCATATTTAGTAATTGCATTGGTTTATGACTTTCATTTTTTTCTGAAACTCCTTCCACAGTGGAACTTGCCCTTCATGGTAACCAGAATCTGCATTTCAGATCACTGACATTACATGGAATTAACTGAATTGTTTTCTTTTGCAACAAGAACTGTGTTTTGTATCAACACATGACAACATCAAACATGATGATCTCTTAAAGTCAAGATGGCTGACCATGGCTGTCTCTATCTAGAACATGCTTCTTCAAAATCATCCAAGTGACTGAACGCCAAGCTTCTGCTCAATCATTACACTTTTATCGAAGCTTCATACCCACTCAAGGGAAATGTACTCATTTCCATGCCCTCACTTTCTGTTACATCATTACACTTTTATTTATGTCACTGGCCCCAACTACAACAAAGAAAAAACAACAGTTTAAGACATGTGTTTACTTCAAAATCTAAGAATGCTAAGAACTGTGACCATCAGATAAGAGAACAAGGAATTAACCACTGCTGACTTCATAAACAACTGTATGTATTCATATAAATAATATCAGATAGTAAGTACTAAACATAACCTCAAGGCCTAATCCCCCCCCCCCCCAAAAAAAAAAAATCAAGGCGCTTTGAACAACCAAGGCTGAGAATTACACTAAAAAAAAAGTGTCTGGAATCATTTCTTCAGAACTACTGAGTGAATCAGTTAACACTTCAATCAAGCCCATCAGCCAAGAACAAAGCTCAATTATAAGACACATTTACATTTCTCTGAATAAACTTAATTAAGCCAAAGATTGGGCATAGTTTTTAGGCTACAAATCAAACATGTAAAGAAAACATGTACGGCCTCTGCTGAGTTGTACAGACATGGAACTTCAAAATGTCACTAAAAAATGAGAGGAATATAGAAAAAAATCATTGAAATCTTCAGAAAAAGAAAGAAGGGGGTTAAATTATCCTTCAACTGTCAACAGAGTTAAACTACTCAAACCAAAAGAATTTCACTTTAATTAAAAATTCAAATGTCATTTTAACCTGCTTTGGCTTAATCAGTTAAATATGATAGAAGGTAGAAATCAAATCAAAAGAAAAATTATAATTATTAAAAGCTGATGGATTTTAGTTCAAAAAAAAAAAAAAAACTCCAAATAACCCAAAACTTATAATGGTAACTCAGAGTGAGATAAGTTAATAACAAGACTTGAATGAGGAGGAAACTGTCTACCTGCAGAGCTCGCAGGGTCCTGAATGCTAAGACTAGCCTGTCAAGAACAGTCCAAAGGTACAGACTGACCTGCTGAGAGAGAAGGAACAGCAACGGGCCAAATGGTCACAATCTCGGATACATGGTTCTGAGACTTACAGCTAAGGGTACAGGTAGGATATAAGAGGTCTACATTCCAAACAAATGTTCCCCATGCGCAATGAAAGATCTGTGGACGAGATTGACAACTTCAGTGAGCTTGCACACACAACATGTGCTGGAAAGTAGCAGCACGAGGTGGAATGAGCTGGCAAGGTAGAGAAGAAATCTCCAGCCACCACCAACTTCAGCCAGTCATATTTTATACACTATACCGGCAAAACAGAAGATGAACTACTGGGGACAAAAGGAAACAGTCTTAAGGAAAAGCCAACAGTGTTGCTTAAAAAAAAAAACAAAAAACAAAAAACAAAAAAAGCTCAGTATTTTAGAGCACTGGCTACTCTTCAAGAGGTTCCAGAGCTGAATCCCAGGATCCACTTTTGGCCCACAACACTCTGTAGCTCCAGTTCCAAGGGATCTGACATCTTCTTCTGGCTTCTCTGACCATTTGGCAGGGACATGCTACTATACACATATGGAGACAAAACACCCAGGCACATTTAATAAATTAACAAAAAAATTAGAGAAGGAAATTAGACTATGCCCGGGCCCTTTATTAAGTTTTAAGGTTTATCTGTATAACTCGTGCCTTACTTAGAACAGGGCATTTTGAAGCATTTACATCAGCAAAATGTAAGGAAGAGTTTCAGGAAAAGCCTGGTGCTGTTCAGCCTGAGAAAGGTGCTTCCTTACCTGTAGCCTCTTAGGGGCACCACTTTCCTCTGTCAGTCTCCTACAGAGGCTTTTCAGTGATTTATGATTTTTGCAACACATCATACCAAAGGAAGTGTTTTTATCCTGCATATTTAAACAACATGGCCTTCTGAATTAAAGAAAGGACAAGAAAATGTCCATTGAATACAGTAGAGTAACAGGAAGCAATGAAATATGTATCGTCATCTACTGGATCACTTTTATCAAAATTAAAGTGATTATCTTAACAATACTTTTAAAAACTTGAGTGTAAAGACCACTTGTTTGGGGATGGGAAAGATGACTCTGAAAGGAAGAAACTTGCAGCTCTAATCTAGTGACCTGAGCTCAATCATAGGTACTCATGTAAAAGAGAAAAAAAGAGAGCCAACTCTAAACATGGCCCTCTGGCCTGTGCATCTTGGAATAGTCACTCTTTTGCCCCCCCCCCCAAGTACACACAATCATACTAGTTAAGTTTAAAAGAAATGGTTCTATATATTTTGTTGTTTGTGGTGTTTTGTCCTCTTATTTGTTTAGCCCACCTCTCTTCTCTTCATGGATTCATGTAATCAGTATCACATGTACACTATGTGATAGAAGATAAACCAATGAAGTTAATAACACAGTAGCCTAACAAAGTGTTCAGAGAATAAACAAAAATTCTTACTTGTAAACTAGCAACTAGCATCCAGTGTAATAAGACACACTCAGAAATATGCACAGGGTGCTATGGCAAGAGTGGAAAGATGATGAATAGTATGCGAAAGAATAGAAATGGTAAGACCTTCCCAGAAAGAATGTCTGTTGTAAAAAGTTTCTGGCCTGTCTAAGCCACAGTCCAGACCCACAGACCCACAGTTCCACAGAAACACAAAGGGATTATATAAATTGCATGCTGTTTGGCCTATGGCTCAGGCTTATTGCTATCTAGCACTCACATATTAACTCAATTCATTTCTATTAATTTGTCTTGCCACTTGCCTCATGGCTTACCTGTACTCCATTATCCATTGTTTCTTGGGCAGCTGGATAACGTCTCCCTGAATCCGCCTTCCTTTCCCTGTATCTGCCTTCCTTTCCTTGTATCTATACTTGGATATCCTGCCTGCTTCTAAGCTGCTCTGTCATAGGCCAAGACAGTCCCTCTATTAACCAATGATATTCACAGCATGCAGAAAGACATCCCGCATCACTTTAATAGAACACGAGACTCTTGATCTCAGGATAGTATGGTCGTGCCCCACATTGGGTACCAAATGTCTCAAAGGGTAAAGAAAGGAAATAGACCATACAAATAGTACAGAGTATGTTGCCTTCAGATATGGCACTGTTTGGTGAAGATGTCACAGAATATATGGTTAAGATCTGAGCCTGGAAATGATGGCCCAAGAAATGTAGGCTTCTTTTACAGGTGGGAAGAAGACCCTACAATGGGAGTGTAGCTCAGCTAGCCTTCTCTGGATTTGTTATCACCATCCAAATATGTGAGATAGTAAATTTGTGCTTTTGGAAGCTACTTAGGTGTTGGTATTTACTTAAAAAATTAATGGGAAGCTAACTGCATCTCATTTCAGATTAAATGGAGATAGGAACAAATTAATATAAACAAGCAACTACTCAGGGCCATAGGGCTAGTGAGAAGTATCTAAGATGTATATGGATTACAGTGCTAGAGTAATATGCTGTCTTTCAATGAACACAAAGATGTATGTGGGTCCACTTTTTAGTGGAATACTAAGTAATGCCAAAATGAATGATTAAAGAAAAGTATAATAGGAGTTATGAAATTCAAAACAAGAGTTTCAAAACAATGTAACATGAAAATAATCTTCACTATGTAGTGAAAAGAGTTTCTGAACAAAAGCCCTTCTTAAAGTGTTCATCTGAACATTCATGCATTAGTAATACACAGCAACAGGAACACAACTGTTAGTGTACAAGGAGGTGGGGAGGGACAGTCACATTGTCTTCAGTTTTCTCACATTATTTATTTTCCAACAAAATATTATGGTTTACTTTAAAATAAAATCATAATGCAGTGAGTTGTACATGAACTTCCTACAACATATTTTAGCAGAAATAATAATAAAAGAGGCTTCTACCTCACAGGGTTTAAAAGCTCTGCCCTACAGTGACACCAAATGGTAGCAGATCAAAATACAATATACAAATAGGACATCTGTGAGAATCAATCTCCTATAAATGTTTGATTCCTTTGAAGAGTGGGCACATTAGCTGAGTTAAATAATATGGAGACAAATACTCAAAAAGCCCTGAGTTTTTAATCAAAGCAAGTCTAGTACAACAGGCTTCAAATGCAAATGTTTACGTCTCTTTCCAAACTTCAGCTAATCTTCTGATCCTGTTGAATATTTACAAAAATCATTTCACACAGTTAAAACCATGCCACTGTGAACACAGCGATTTTATCTAATGGCTTATTGATCAAAGAAACTCTGCAAATATATGAATCTAAGTCCGGTTACACACCATGAAATCAACCTTTAATAAGAGGCTGCAGTTCGAGTTTATGGGAGAAGGAAGACATCTAAGGCAATAGGTACCTGATACCATTATCAAAAGTTTCTAGAGAATATATTTCCATATCTTAAGTTGTAAATAGAAAAGACAATATTGCATTCTCAGAAGGAACCATTTTCTTAAGGAGAAATGTTTAAGACTATCCAAAGAAGAGAACTTTTGAAATGAAGTAAATTACTCAAAATTCAATGTCCTATGCTAGAATTGAAACTCTAGAGAACAGCTTGGGAATTGGCCTTAGTCATTAAAGACCAATTCAAACAGACAGGATCAGCTGACAGGTTGTTCAGGTTATTAGAAGTGGTATTGTTCACAAACTAAAATCTGCTAGAATATATTAAAAAAAAACCCCACATACTCAAAATGTTAATGAGTTCTGGGATATGAACATAAAAATAAATTAAACTATATTTTTAATTCTATATTTTAAAAATAGCTATAAAGTCCAGGTATTACTTCCATATAAAAATGATAGGCAATGCAGGTGCTAGGTAGACATGGTACTTTAAATATATACAATTCTATTTATTTATCAATTATAAATAAAACTTAAACAATTTTAGTTAATGCTTAGAAAGTTAAGAAGTGAGTATAAAGGCTAAAGAGTTGACTTAGTGGTTATGAGCACTGACGATTCTCCAAGAGGACCATGGTTCAATTCCCAGCATCCACATGGCAGCTCACAGTTGTCTGTAACTCCAGTTCCAGGGCATCCAACAGCCTCATATACATACACATGGAGACAAAACACCAATGCACACAAAAATAAATGGAAAATCTTTAAAAACAAAGAAAGAATTGGGTACATAGTTCAACTATATTATGCATACTTAGGAAATCTGAGGCCTAGAGTTTAAGATCAAGCATCAATCAATCAATCATTCACTCTCTAAGAAGCTTCTGTGTTACCTATGAGCACATGTCCACATATCACATCACGGATGGCCAAGTGCAGAACATCTTGGAAGCTGTCTTCTCCAGGCCCATTCATAGCAGTAGGTGGAAAACTAGTTCAAAAGGAGGCCTAAGATGTAGCTTACTACATCAGCTGAGGAGCTAAATTCTTAGTACTATAATGTATTCATGAATACTATACATTCAATTAAAATTTGTGGTTGGAAAGACAGTTGGCATTGGTTGGAAAGACAGTTGGCAAAATTAAAGAATTTTGCTCCCAATGTTAAGAAAAAAAGAAATGTAGAGAGGAAAACCTGTACTATCAGAAAGATAGAAAATACTTATAAATCAAATAGGAATAAATCTTTAAGGGTGTAAATTATGATGGGAATCAGCAAAATATTTCATGTCAACAGATATAACAGTTGATTTCAACCACAAACGAGAAAAAAATTACATACAGTATTTCTAATAGGCAATTTGTATACTAAACTTTAAATTGTTCTAACATGATATAAGAAAATCCATATACACATTTGGTCTATACAAACAATGGAAAACAATTTCCACAAGAGCTGCATCTTGTTTGTGCACAATTCTTGTAGAACATTAAAGTTCACTGCATAGCGCTAACACCTTCAGTGAACTTGTTCACTATCTGATGTTTAGATATGTATTCAAGAATGTATTTTATCAGAAATTTATAATTGAGATGGTTCAGAATAATAAATTTACATTCCTATAAATCTCACAAGCAAGTAACATAACTAGATGGTAAACTAACTGTTGTAAAAATGAGTGTGCTAGCAGGGAAGCCTGTGAGGTAGTAGGTAATGCAGCACAATTGGAGGACATAGGGGTCTACAAAGCAAATTAAAAGTGAGGTAGGGCTAAGTAGAGAGACCCTGTCAAAGAGGGAGAAGAAGGCGAGGAGGACATGGGAAGGGCAGACAGAACACCGACAGAACCAGAAACTGCAGTAGAGGTCCACAGCACACAAGAGAAGCACCACAACTAAGAACCAAGTCATACACAGTGAAAGCCGGATGAAAGGCAAGGTCTGGCTCCACTCAGGGAGGCAGAGGATGGGAGCATTCCTTGACTAATTCCTCAGCTCTTACCTGAATCACTTAAGAAAATGAACAGTACTTTGGGGAACACTGAAAGATAATTTTTTAATGGTAAGATAAAAAGTAGATAATCTGAAGTTTAGATAACTTTAAGAATTTTTTAAATTGTTACTTTAAAATTAAAATCAGTTATAAAAATCTTATAAACAAAATTATAAAGTTTCCTAACGTCATGGAACTATCCCTGATATAAAGCTGACAAAGTGTATGTTCATTGCTCCTTAGTAAGTCATAAAAGATTGAGCTGTGAAGCTAGACAGAAGGGAAAGTACCCGTCATTCTATGATGTCTCACATGCTTTGTCCAATATAATTTCTACAATATAAAGTAATCCAGGGCTTTAAGATGGCTTTCCTTTATTGCGTGGGTGGAAAAAGGAGGGGTACAGCAGGGTGGTGGGTGGAGAAGGGACTTGGTGAACCAGACTGGAAAGAATTAACGAAAGAATAAAAACAATTCATTTTTCATTAAAATAGGTACCTTGGAGTTTAAACTAGTTAGAAACTGAATAGTGTAGTCCAGAACAATGATAACCACCAGATGGGGCCCCAAACTGTCCTCAGTATCCATGGGACATGCTTTCAGCAGCACATACTTCCCATGGCATCAACCATTTCACAGACGTAGAACCAACCTTGAAATGTGCCTGTTCCTGGTTGAGCCTAAGTTCTCTTACTCACTTTCATACCCGTTATTAACTTGAAAGGATCTACAATCACCTGTGACACAAACCTTTGGATTTGTCTAGAATGGGCACCTAGACTGGTTTAACTGATATGATACTAAAGATGAGTCAGATTATTCTAGGAGACCAGGTGCTGGACTCAAAGGAGAAAAGAACATACCTTCCTTCCCACCCTCTCATCCCTCCACCTCCATCACAGCTTCTGGATTGAGTATATAATGCAGATGTAATACTAGCCGGCCCATTCTTTCTGCTGCTATGATTTCCCCAATGTTTAGGATTGCACCATCAAACTATGATTCAAAACAGACACTTGAAACACTTTGCTACAGTTAAGTGTTTAGTCACACCAATGTGAAAAAATGTGAAAGTGTAAAACTATACAGCATGTATTCTAAATGGCTGTTTTAACTTCACAGACATTCATTAAGATGTGTAGACTTTGGCTCTGCTTACTTTGTGTGTTGTGTGTGTGTGTGTGTGTGTGTGTCTGTGTACGTGCTCACATGTGTATGTGTATATTACTTATAAGGTTATAAAGAAGTTTATTAAAAATTATAAACAATTAAAGCTTAAAAGTTCAAAGGTAAAAAAAACCCCACAAGATAGTAATAATGAAGAAAACCCCTGTTTCACTCGCTAAGTGTTCTACATATAGCTCATAGAACTTTATGAGAAGGGAAGCTAAGTGTGACATTCGCAAAAGATGTAGAAAAAGTTTAAAGGAAACAGCCTATGGTATGTTAAATATCGAGTGCAGGTCGGCATAAAACATTTAGCCAACTTGGATTGTCAACAATTTGTCAAATATAACTCCAATAAGTCCCAGAGGCTATTAATATAACTTAAGATATAAAAAATATTATTTAAAAAAAATTCTTACTTTAAGATTCCATTTAGGAAGCAGTTTTTGCATTCCAAAAGAACCTGATATGATGCAGCGCCTGGGAAAATGTATCTTTTCCACTCCGTAGGCATCACTGCAGTAGGAATTGGACATGCTAGCCTCAGATACAAATGTTACACGGGCTCCATTAGAAAGAGTGATTCTTTTTTAAGGATTCCATAATTTTAAAAATTTCTCATTCTACTTTAATGTCATTTAATACATAAATTGCACTGAATTTTTTTTTCCAAAAAGATATGGCCATGATAAAATTGTTTAAGGAAGCACTAAGTTAACAGTGGGGGAAAAAAGTCACTCATGACAATTACAGCCAACCTATAAAGGATCGTCTAGTGCTAGGAGAAGAGAGTAGAGAAAGAAGATTTAATATTCTTAACTTTGAGCTGCAGTGAAGCTAATGTAGAGATCACCAGGTGTTTTCACCTCTAGATCCCAGCTTACAAAAACCAGAAAAGGGGAACAAGATCTCACCTTGATGAGATTCTTTTCAAGTAAATTCATTTTCTCTTTCACTGCCAAGAATAAGATAACATTTCTAATTTCAGAGTCAAAACTATGAGATGAACATGAGTGGATGAGAAAAATGAGAGATAAAATGGACTCTTGCAGTTTGCAAGAACATATAAATGTATAATAAATCACAAATATACCAAATTCATCAGGAGTGTGCTTCTTGTTTTACATTTTGATCTGATATAGAAAATTTACAAACATCCTTTTCAAAAATCCTTTGGAGTGCATCTAAGTCCCAACTTTAAATACATTAATTTAAATCATTACAATTTATCACACAGATCTTCAAGCTAATAAACACAATCAAGATTGGTCATATGAACAACAGTGTTGTTGAAAGCTTTCTATTTTCTCTCTTGTTTTAGATGGTAAAAACTCCCACAGATGACTTAATGAGTAAGACACACAGTTACTCACCATAACGGCAAACTTCTCAGGCTCACATAGACTGCTACAGTCGCTCCTGAACTGGGACAGTGAACTCAACTGCTCTTCATCAGGAAGATGCTTTAGTAAATTCTAGAAATTAAAACCAAGGAACAGTACTTTCACAACATGCAGCTCTCCAAATAGGAGAAAATTAATCTGTAAACTGTGCAAAGGAACCAGTTAAGAAATTAATCTTATTTATTTCCAGATAACCTCTATTTCCTAAGCCTTAAGCAACAGGCCGCTCAGCTTTGGAAACAGTCAATTTTACTTTCCTCTATCCCTGAGTTATTATATATTCAAATCAAGCACTACTGAATATTTATTTGATTAGCTTATAATTGAGAAAGGAGAACTCAACTTATAGCAAAGAAACAGCTTTCTCACCTGGATAAATATGATCCATTACATTTCAGCTTTGGGGAATTGAATGTCAGAAATCTCAGGCAAAGCCAAACATATTTCTGCACTTTACTCAGGGGGATCAAAGAAATTATAACTTGCTACCAAAGGCAAGGGAAAGAATAAGAAAGGAATGAAGGGAATATTAATGCAATGCTTACAAGATTTAACTTAGAAGGATCAAATTTTAATAATAATAAAAAAAAACTAAAGATACCTTTAAAGTAAGTTTTCTGAATGGGAGAAAACTGTTAGAGTCATTGGAGACAGGGGATGAGGAATCTCCCAGATGAAATGCAGATACACATATCTACTATGTATCGCCTGCATCAACCACGGTGTAGATCCACAGGTTCCTTCAGCTGTTCAGGTCTTTGGACTATGCATATATTATTTCTAAACCCCACACTTAACCATTTAAAGAAAGAGCTGTTTTCTTCCAACAGAATTTAAACAAATAAGCAACCCATGAACAAAATCTACACGGAGCCATTGTTTCAGAATACTGTGGTATAGCTGGGATACTGATATTAAAGTTAAGGGGAGAGGGAAGGGAGAAGGTGGTCACAGTTCAGAATTACTTCATAGACTCCAGTAAAATTAACAACTGACTCTACAGCATGTTATATGTGTCTCTTGGCAGAAACAAAACTCGCCCAAAGTGTTATTGGTTTAAAATAATATTAGAGGGTGTCATATATCAAAAATAGTTAGATCAAAGGGCATGCCGTAGGCTGACCTCTTAAAAAAACCTTGGTTGATTGGCTAAAAACAACAACAACAAACAGAAGCAATTTAGGAACACCCATAGAAAAATACAGTTACTCTAATCTGAGCAAGGTGAAAGCAAGCAATAACAGCATAGGAATTTTGCCAAACGAATATGAATTTCTCTTATTGGAAATGTCTGAGACCAAGAGCCTGGATATTTATCATTTTTCTTCTGTTCAAGTTACAGCTATTCTTGTCAAATCCTTATTATATGGAGCCACTCATATTCAGAGCATTTTTAAAGATGCTCATCATGTCTCAGTAAATATTCTAGTTATCATATACTTTATTCTTTCATCACAATATAACCAATTTTCGCCTTGGTTTCTGGGTGTTTCAGTGAGAAAAACTCATAATTTGTAAGAGGAAGGCTCAACCTTCCTCTGCCTCCAGTTCCTTACTAAATTCCTTACGAACACTGTACAGACACAGCAGTTTATCATCAGCGTTCACAGTACAGTACTAGAAAGAACACCATGGTGTTATTCAATTATCCTCTCCTTTATGCCTAGGTCTTACATCTTTATTTAGCATCATTGGCCTCAAACACATAAAAGACTATGGTCTCCCAATCGAATTTCTAGTTCTTATCAATCTCAACAAAGCTACACCTATCTTACAATATAATTACACATGTAAATGTCATGACTGTTCGCAAAATACAAACTCAGAGGTGAAGTCTCTGACAGATGCTCATACAAAGCCTATGGCACAGTGTATACAGTAGTGATAGAAATGCTAATGTGTGTTTATTTTGAATATAGAGAATGGTGTGCAAAAGTAGCATAAGTATTGACAAACTGACACGTTACATATGAATAGCATGTCAAAACGATAGTGTAGAAAGATAACAAAATAGTGATTATTACAAAGTAACATCTTGCTTCTATATTCATGTTAAAATGGGTGAATCTTTTAAATTATATATACATATATATAATTTGTTTATCTGAATCATAGACTCTGACAACTGTGCTTGCGATATATATATATATCAAATAAGTTTGAGATATATATGTATATATATATATATCTCAAACTTTTTTATATATGTGTATATATATATGTATATATATATATATATATACATATATATATATCAAACTTTTTTAAAAAAAGATTTTAAATCATGCACTGGCTTTACAAACATGTTATAAAGAACAATACCATTTAGACCCAAGATGTACTTGTCTACTCATCCAAAGTGTATGAAAATATCTGCTTACATGGCAAAAGGCATTAAAACAACAGTGGGAATTCCATCAGATGGCCTTACACTGGGGTGAAAAGCCTGGAGTACCTCAGTGTCTAGTGCAATCAAAGGCGGAGAGCACAACAGTGACAGGAAGATGTGGCCATGGAAAGCAGGAGAGAGAGTACAGTGATTCCTGCCTATAAGATGAAGGAAGGGTCCAAGGTAAAAGAGTGAGACAGAAAGGAATCCAGACCTGCCAAAGCCCGACTTCAGGTCAAGGAGAACAATGTTGGACTTCTACTTTACAGCAATTCAAGATAATAAATTGCTTATTGTAATCTGTGCATTAAAAAATTATATAAAGCTGGATCTGTATGGACATGAATTACAAAATGCAAACAACCTTTTTTTTCCTAGACCACAAAATGCACGTAATTACCAAAATCATCTATGTAATCAAGTTAAAAGCTACTCTGCAAATATTTAACAAACCCATTACAAGAAATACAAATATCCATTATGTAGAAAAATTTTCTTTAAGGAACTAAGCATCTGCTCTCAGCAAGATGCCACATACACAATCAAATCTAAGATGAAAATCCAGTTTTAAAAAATGCTACAGGGGGAAAACAGTGCATAAAGAAAAGTGGTAGACTTGAGTCCAGGCCACTCAGCGCACAAATAACCTCAATAAAGAGCCAGTTCCACCACATGACAGGGAGGAGGCACAAGAGGGGACACCTGGAACCCTAGGCTAACACAAACTGATGGAGAAAAACATCTAACTAAGTTCAAACACTGTTCACAATTATAAACAAACCTTGGTGTGCACCCTCCACTCCTCTATGGAGCCCTGCAAGGCCTGAGACTCTGCATTCCACTGCCTTAGCCTTCAGAGTGCAGAGATCACAAACAAGAGACACCACATCTGGCCTGTTGCTTTCCTTACCTTGCCAATAATAGTAATAATAATAATAATAGCAATTATTATTATATGCTATATATTATACATAATAATTATATATTTAAATATGTATTCTGATCATTATTATTATTTTAGGATGCAAGTGTATTTTTTCCAGAACACAAAATAATAAATGGAAGACTATCCCTTATCACATCACCTGTTTTGTTTGCCCACTCTCACATTTGGTCAGGGTTTACATATTAGATAGATTCCTTATGTGCAGTTTAGTAATTTCAGTTCAACATTTGTCACTCACTACAAAATTCTAAGGTCAAGACATGTTTTTCAGAAACTTCTAGCCTTTGAAATGAACGTAAAGACCTTCCAAACAAAGCCTATGTTCTCTGGGAGCACAGCGAGGGCAGGAAGAGTTGCATGAGAAACAAAAAACACGAAACAAGGCTACTTCACTCTCTTAATCAAACAATGATTCAACTCCATAAGCCAAAGGAAAGCACATTCAACAAGACTATTAAACAAACTTAATATGTCACTAGTCTCAATTGTAACAACAAAAACATGTATGTAAAGTTCAACAATTTGCCTTCAGAAAGAGTCACTGAAAATAATTGAAATGAAATACTTTTGATAGCATTATATTTAGCTGCAGTTAAGAGAAGAGGCAAAGGTTTATCTCTTGGCAATGTAGAAGTTATGCTCAAACTAATTATGATGCAATGATTTTCCAGTTGAATAATTTGGGTGAAAAATTTTGCTTTACTTACAGATTACTATTTAATGAGAAGCCTGCAATGAAATATTGGAATTTAAGCAGTGTCTGTTTGTTTACCTGAATCATAGACTCTGACAACTGTGCTTCATCCACTTCCAATATCATTGTCTTGATTTCCTCATAAGGCACCCGGAAGGAGGTCAGGAAGATTGCTGCAAGATGGAGGAAAGGTCATAATGTACAGAATAACAAAGAGTCCTAGAGATAGTTCTATCTACCTAAAAATCAGGGTATGTACACATCTTAGAGAACTGTTGTGGAGCAAAGTTCATTAGTACATTATATGCCCTCTACCAGGTTACAGTGGGTACATAAGAATCCATCCTGTTTTCCTATGTAGGTCTCACAGCTGACTTTTAAATGCTTACTTGTGAATCATCAGAATGGTGCCAATTTTCAAGTGATTTACAACAACTTAAATATGTTTGATATGCTACGAAAGCTATAATGTTGTAATGAAAATGATAAAGTTCTGGTATATGCATTTAATATTTGACTATGCATACATTATTGCAGTGTATATTTTCCAGCACTAAAAAGTTCAAAGACAACCATTAACAAAACAGTTAAGCAATGCAATCCTACTATACAAGTAAGTACTAGTAGTACAGTATAATTCAAAAAATACTGTAGAAACTCTGCTAGAGAAATAGATTTGCATTTAATTAAGTCTTAAACTTTAAAAACTATTTTAGAAAATAAAGTTTCACAATGAATTAACTATATGGAAAAGGGATAATAATATATTGTTGGGAATTCTCAATGTTAGGTTTTTCTTTATGTTTAATTATATATACTATTGTATAATCTAATAAATTTTTAAGAAGAGATTTTAATATACATACTACTATTTGCTGTGCTTTAGATATAATGCACTTGCCAGGGCATCTGCCATTACTCTGCTCCCATGTTGTCACATAAAAAGTGATGTCAGTCCTTAGCAAGTCATGGTAGTTCATTCCTTGACCCTCTGCACTTAGTATGCAGTGCAAGGATGGTGGCAAGTTTGAGGCTTGAGCTAATCCGTGAATCTGTCTTTAAAAAAGTCTTTTCTTTTACAACGCTAATGATTTGTACCCAATAAGACTTCTATTTGTAAGTTTTTGTTTATTAGATTTGCCTTTGGCCTAGAAACAACTGCATATCAATATACTAGGTTCACAAAACTCTAAAAAAAGGAACTGTTTCTCTTTACACCCTTTTTCATTTTATGAGAACAAGGCAAGTTTCTGTGTTTTCACTACCAGCTTTATTTTCATATTTTTGATCCCAAGAAGTCACAAAATATGGAGGCCTATTATCAATATTCTAAAAGCAGGACAAATGGGACGGGTCCAAAAGTTCCAGATATTTAGGAATTAAAAGGGATAACTCGCAGCAAATGTTATCTAGTAAGAAAAAAAGAAGAATTGAGAGGGTGAAAATAAAACGCAGTCACCATAAAAATGGACTAAACTAGCTACTGGAGAATAACTAAAACTGAATACTAACAACACAGAGAAAGAACAGATCCAGTGAGCTCATCCCTGGGTGGCGAAGCAATCCTGAGGACAGAGGCATGGACAAAGGAAAAAACATGCAGGACCCACAAACTTAAGACAGAAAGCAAGGAAGATGGGGCTAGGGAGATGTTCTTAAGTATTCAGAGTTTTATTTCACCTCTAACTACAAGAAAAGTAACATATCTGAAAAGGAAATGCTGAAAGTTTTTCAGTTCCCCAGGACCAGGCACTGATGAAATTCTAGGGGAGTTATGCTGAGGCAAGATTGGGGAAGAGTAGGTCGGCATGGACTCCTAACATTAAATATATGATGCAAGGTTTACCACACAATCTTGTGGTTTCTATCACAACTGTCAACAAGGGTTCTAGGTTGGCAGGTGCCCTGGTAAATGCCCAATAGGACTTTGTTTATGAAACTCCATAGGAGCTCCACTTAGTGTGAAGGGTGCCCCAATGTTACCCAAAGACAGTATGAATCAAATACAACATTCAGTGAGTGAAATCTTACACTGTCAGAGCTGAATGCATTAATGTGGTTTAATTCTATTTATGAAAAATTTAGCATTATTTAATACCATGCTTACTATTTAAGAGCAGGAACACAGAACAATCATAACTATAAAAAGGAAAGTTAATGCTTCATCAAAAACTCAGGATAAGGACATTATACTTTACAGGGGGAAACGAGAAAATTGGAGGTGATTATAAGTAAACCTTTAAAGAACTGCTCTTTTCTTTTGCCATCCATGTTTACATTGTATATTACATTGCATATTTTATAAGCCTCTCCTGAGTATGTTTAATACATACCATTTAATATAATATATTATTAAATGAAGAGTATAAAACAACCACATTAGGCAATACTGTAAGACATAGGGGTGGCCTTGGAGGTCGTGTTTTTTGGCATATCCTCCTGAGATGCAATCTCTAAACCTATGGATCCTTTCTGGCAGAAGGAAATTTTCATTACTTGAAGTTATTGGACTACACTAGAGAGTTCAGGTTAACAATACAAATTATGATGTGGGATGAGAGCAATGGAACTTAGTTCTATTTCTGATGGAAGTGGAAACAAAGACCAGAAATGTAGACTTATGATACAGTTCCAGTAGAATCTGAGTATACCAAGGGGGCTTCCTTTCTGATCAATACTTTAAGCTCTCTGGACAACTCACCAGAGCCAAGGGGATGGAAAGATTCAAGCCTGAGCTCCGTATGTGTAGTCCATTCACCTTTTCTAGGCCTCATTTTTACCAACCACTTTATTGACATAAAGCATACCTCAAACTATAATACTGTCAGTGAATTCTACAAGTCCTTTTAATACATTCATAAAGATCAATCTAACATAGCTCTGCTGTAATGACCCTAAAGTTGGTGACACAGGAGAACTGAAAAGAACCTAATACCTAAACTTAAAAAAAAAAAAAAGACTTGTCAAAAGTTTAATTCTTAAATTATTAAAAGTTACTGAGAATTAGAAAGAGATATTCAATTGATGGATCCCACAGAAGGTGGAAAATTAATGTCATCACTTTGGCACACCTGTTTTTTCACAATGTGATAGAACATACTACAGAAGCATGGGCACTCAGCTTTTGCAAGCAGCTATGCATGTGTTTAGTGAGGCTATTTATAAACAGTGCAACCTTTGTAGTAATTCATAGATTCAGGGATTTTTCCTTTTAAAAAATCTGGCAAAATACATGAATCTTATATATCTCTTGAGACTTCTCTTGATTCTGGAATTCTACCCGAGTAGTTGGGCCCTAAGTTATCGCCAATACTTTCATGGACTCAACACATGAGAAATACGTCACCTTTAACCAAGTTGGATAAATAAATGAGTGGCTTTTAGATGTTGCCTCAAAGCTAAACAATATGTTTCAATGATGGAAGAGAGACATGACTTATCTCTTAGTATTTAGAAAAGAATCTCTCTGCATCACTGTCACCATTCTACTATCAACTACAGTTTAACTGCAAGGTGTTTCATTCTAAACCAGTGGCTCCTGTCTAGATCAGACGCAGGGTTTAGTACTTCAAACTGTTTTATCAATAGAAAACAATGCTGACTCCAACTAAAAGTGGCAATTAGAAGCTGCTAAAGCACTCTAGTGTTTACGTCAGAAAACTTAGCTATAATGTAAGAGGGTGACAATAATCGTATATGGATTATACTCAAATATGTTGTGATGTTGTATGCATGCACAAAAATACCATTTCCAATAGAAGAAATAAAAGAAACCACATCCCACAGTAGAGGGGCTGGGCAGTATAACCTAATCATCTTATTACAAGGATGGACAACTCTGAGAGAGACCAAAGAAACAATTAAATGCTTCCACCCAGAAGTGATATTATCTCCATTTACACATTCACTGGCTCAAGTATGTGGTCACAGGGTGATAGCAATATAAAATAGGAAGAAGATATGCAATCAATCTATGCCCAGAAAAAGTGGACTGAATATCGGTCAGTAGCATTAATGCCACCATAGTAGCCCATAAAGATTTAATCTTGCCTTATATTGGAGAAAGGGTGACTCTGTCAAAGTGAGTGTGGGAGTCATTTCAGAAACAGACATAGAAGGACTAAGAAGCCCACCCTTTGCTCATATTACTGATATAGCACTCCTCAATCAACTGCATAGCACACTATCTTCCTGTTGGAGAACTGTTTGGTTCCAATATTTGCTTAAAGCTCACTTGAGGCATGTAACAATTGAGAGACAGACAGACTAAAAGCCATGGTACCACTCCCCATCCCTCTAGAGGCTTCTTATGTCCTTGTGTCACCAGGAAGTTATATACACAGGTCAAATTATCCCAGCTCCAAGTCAAACTCTCTTTGATGCATTTAAGATGCAGTAAGAAATGAATTAGGAACGAAATTATTGCCTTCCCTCATAATAATTCAGTCAGCAAGAAAACTGAACACTATGTATTTAGATCCCATAACAGTAATTAAATCTAAAATATTTCCATCAGTGCTTTTGAGGAAAAGGCTTTGAGCTGCTCAGGTGGGATAATGGAATTCATTTTACTCCTCATCTTTATTTCCATTAATATTCTAACGGCTATCCTGCATGATCAAGTGTCAGAAATAATAGATATTTGGAGGAATAAAAGAATAAATAGATCACTGATTCTTTTATTAAAGTGTGATGTCATTACCTGAATTCCTTGTCATTATTACTTGAAAAAAAGAACTTTAAAGAACTTGAAAAAAGAACTTTCCTTTTGCACTTGTGGGAGACAGAATTTCATCTTAAATTCCTATTTTCTAGTACATATTAATCTTTTCAAGAATTTAATCTCATTATTTGCATGAAGGAGAATTATATTTGAATTTAGTATTCAAGCAAAGAAATTAAAATAATGGAAAACAGGACACAAAATGAACATATTTCATGAAACAATCCACAGACTTGATATGTTAATGATATTCATATGCGATACTTACAAAGGTTCTGAGCAGTTTTAGGATCTAGAAATTTAAGTTCCTTAATTCTTTTCTTAATAGCATTCTTTTCTTCAAAATCATCTGTATTCCTTTTAGCTGTAAGACAAAAGAGATTTATGTTAGAATCAGTATGAACTTCAAGGACAAAGGAGCAGGAAATGAACTTTTTCGATCAAAAAAGTTAGTATATATGTATACTAAATCACACAGCAATAAAAATATATCATCATCTACCACCCAGAAATTACATTGCTTCAGAGAGACAATGGTGCTTTTTAGGCTTGAAAAATTACTAAGAGTAAGATAATTTGAACAAAAAGAGAACTCAGTTAAATCACTGGTGTACTTAAGAAGTGACCCCAACAATTCTAAAAAATACTAAACACATAGCTTTTTTGTTTGATATAGCATGTATTTAAAACTACAAATCTGTTTCAGTAATTATTCAGTTAATACAGATTCTTCATAAAACACCATGTGTTTTTATTGTAAATTTTATTCACCCTAAGGGAAAACAAATTATACTCCAACATATTGCATAAACACAAGGCTGATTTTATCGTATGGTTATTTTCATTCTTTTATTATAATAATAAGTACCAAGCATCAGCTGAAAAATGTTAGGCTAGGTGATGTAGGAGCAATACTAGACCAAGCAGACATCCTCAACAACACAGAATTTATGGCCCAATATAATTGACTGTAAAATATATGATAGTCAAAAAAATATACCGATAAACCAATAATTTTTCAGTAAGAACACAGAAAAAGACAAGTCTAAGGCATGCAAGTATGATCTTCCTGAGATAAAGGGTAACTAATCCAAAGCTTTAAAAAGAGAGCGAAGTGAGAATGTGCAGCATGGAGGAGAATAGGAGTGGGGGGGGGGGGGGTCGCACATTCAAGAGCGTGAAAGACAAGGGTGTGAATATAGTTTGAACAGAGAATACTAAGTAAATTAAATGACACCAAAACAAAACCAGGAACATAATTATCCAAGATCGTTACAATCAGCGTAACATGTGTGAGTTCTATTCCAAGAACACTGAGAAGCCGCTGAAGATCCAGCATCTTGAAGCTACATCAAGAGAAGTCCACGTTAAGGAGGACTCGGAGCTTCTGAAACAATGACACAACAGTGACCGGAAGGTGAGAAGGGATAATCACAGGAATCAAAGTGGGTCAATACCAAACCAAGCAAGGCACGGAGAGAACGGGCAAGAAGAGGAATTACGTCAGCAGGAGAAACTAAACTAGCTACTGTACCAAAGCAAGTCTTCCTTCGGAGTTCCAGACCTGTAACTGAAGGTCTAATAGAAACATCAAAGCCACACGACTAAAGGTCAACTGAAGCATACCTCCCTCCAAATCCCTCTTCCAAGGTCAACCCTTAGAGCAGAAATGAGCATAATCTTACTTCAGTGGCTCAACTCCAACAGTTTGCACTTCTATTGAAACCACAGCTCTTCCCTCAGTGAGTCTAGTGGGTCTTAGCTCCCAAGAACTGAATTACCTAACACAATCATTCCAAAACACCTCCCTGGTTGCTACTTCTCTCCTCCTTAGGACTGACTGCCCTTTCCACCTTGATCACAACTGCTCTCTAACAAGTTTTCTTTGTTGCCTAGCTGCAAATTATCTACACCCTCTTTGTCACACTGCAGAGCAAAAATCCTATTCAAACTCTGTAAAAAGCTCTTGGATACCTTACACATATGCAAATCCTATATCCAGTTTTCCCAACATCGTTTCTCTTTCTTTTAACTTTTTATTTCAGACCATTTTTTTTTCCTATCGTTTCCTCTAAAAACTAGAACTGCTTTTATAAGCAAAGACTCTGAGTCAGTACATGGAACACATGCATATCCATGATCACCATAAGACTGTTCAAAATATGCACATTATTGAATCGGCCTATGTGTACCTCAAAGGATGAATAAAGAAAACCTAATCCACACACAAGAAAATGTTGTTCAGTCATAAAGAAAAAGCAAGGCATTCACCAGAAAACTGACGTAACTGGAGTTTGAAGAACTGAGTCAGACTCTAGAGGTAAAAATTATATGAGTAAAAGGGTTAAGATCTTGATGCAGAAACCCAGACAGCTGACCCGAACTATCAGCTCACTGACTCTGAACTGACACCCAGAGAACCTGCACAGGACTGAACCAGGCCCTCTGAATGTGGATGACAGTGAATGGCATAGGCAGTTTATGGGGTCTCTGGAAGAACCATGAAGGGCTTCTTGAAGCCCATTCCCTACAAAGGAACACCTTGCTCAGCCTTAATACTGAGGTGGGGTTGGAGGCTTTAATCCTACCGTAACTGGATATGTCAGACTTCATTGACTCACCCTGGGAGTCCTTACCCTGTCTGAGGAATGGAGGGTGATGGGACAGAACTGGGGGCAAGAAGCTGAGAGATAACTGGGAAGAGGCAAGGGAGGTGGAACAGTGGTGGGTATGTTAAAAAAAAAAAAAAAACTTTTAAATAAAAAATATATGATAAAAATACTTTAAAGAATACAAACAATGGCTTAATCCCCTTTACTTACTCTTACCAAATAACGATCATCTACTTTTTAAAAGGTGGAATCTATATTTTATTTTATAACTCCTAAGAGAAGGGCAGGCTCTATTTTTTAAGGTTGGGTATCCTCGGACACGCTGAAAGACTTCCTAGTGTATTCTGAGAAAACTCCAATGACAAAGTAGCCTAAGTTTTAAATACTCATCGTGAAAACTCTAAGAGGAATGGCCCTGAAGAGCATCCAGCTTCTCCTATCACCTCAAGAGTGCCCGGCACTACCAAAGTCAGAGAAGAGATGCTAGGAAGTCATCTTCAGCAACAGATTGTCTACTCCAATGGCCTTGGACTGAATGAAAAGTACAGCTTACTAAAAAACGAAACAAGCATTGACCAAATCTCTCTCTTGTTTACGACAAAGTGATGGCAGATTCTTCTGTAGTTTATCAGTGTACTCATAACACAGCAACTGTATGGTTTTCTTCACTGTCATTCCTATACAGCCAAAGGATGAGAAGCACATGAGGTGTAAGAAGGATCCATTTTCCACAGAAAACAAGCAAGCAGAACACAAAGTTGAAATAGTTCAAGTTAGTATAGTACAGATAGGAAGTCTAGTTAGCTAAAGAGAAGACAGAAAAGAATAAACCCAAACATCTAGGACCTTTAGGAAGTGACAAGTTTTCATTTGTTCTTCTTTAAACTCAGCCAGATAGCTGGCTATTTCTAATGTGCGGTAAGACAGAGAAGTGACTTATTTACCTGTCATAGATAAAGCAGCAGTGAGCTGATGCATTTGAATTCCCCAGTGCAGAACAAACACTTTTAAGGGGTGAGATTCTTAGGTAATTGGTGCTCTGCTCAGAAAGGGATTAAGGAAGTTCCTAAGCCCTGCTAATTTTGTGAAGACTGCTAAAAGTGCTAAATGTCCCCCTTCACACTGCTGCCATAGTACCATTCACCATCATGTCCTTAAAAGAGGCAGACAGCCTGGTGACTTCTCTTGACTTTAAAGAATTCTGAGGTAAATAAGCTCCCTTTCTGTATAAACCATATAGCTTCCATTATGTTGCTACAGAAATAGGAAACAGATTAATAAATGAAAATAAAAAAGGATTCATCACAGGAAAATACGACTAAAGGAGAGCGATCACTTATTGGGAATAAAACTTTTATACAAAATTACATTCCCATTTCCATGTGTGTGATATCTCTGTAAAACACTAACAGGCCACATCGCAGAAGCAAAGAAGAGCTAGAAATTGTGGCATGCAGTTCTGCATTCTCTGTCCCTGAACCTACCTATAAAGACACTGTCCTCTGAGAGGAGACAGAAGATGAGACAAAATGACAACTGCTTCAGTTAACCCCCCTGGCACAGACATAAGGAACAGAACCAGAGTGCACAGTACAGTGTGGCAAAGCAAACAAACTCCACCATTCCTGAGGGGAGCTCAGCATCTTCAGTCAGTATAAGCACACCTACGCCTCAAGTTTAGATCTGTTTCTGGGTGACATGGAACTCTGAGTCAGAGGGTCAGATTATTAAAGCTATCTACTCTTGTGAGCTACCCGTTTTGCCATTAAAAATCTGTGTTTCATCTTATTTCCTGTACATGCAAACTAACACTCCATTTAATCCATGAGAAGATTAATCCTGTCCAAAAGCTCTACTGATCACTAACATACAGGCTTTATGTCAGAATAAAGTCAAAGATGACGAAACTTTGTCACCAAGAGCCATGAACTGGAAAAGTCTTTTTAAATTACATCTTCACTTTATTCCTTTCCTATGTTCAAAGTTTCAAAAATAGTAGCAAAATTATATGAAGATCCTCGTTTCAAAATCTTTTCTTTCACACTAAATTTTCCATTAAAAATTATAGTTCCATGGTACATGATTATACATCTTATTCCGGCCCGTTTACAATTATGTTCTAATCAGATTGATTTAAAATGTGACCTTTGGGGAGTTAGACTCTATATAAATTTTATCATAAATTCTACATAAATTTTTATCATACATTATTTCACTATTTAAAAAATAGAATATGCATGTCAAAATGTGTCAGTAGAATATAAAAAAGTTTTCTCTTTTCACAATGGAATATTTTATATAAATATGTGCTATTTGCAATTACATAATGTATTTTTATTGATTCCGAGTAAATATGCATCATACAAGTGTGTTTTAAAACATTAAACAATGACAATGTATCTAGTTCTCATCTAACACAAATGTTACAAGTTTTACATGCCAATGATTTCAATAATTGCCATTTCTAATTATGCAACTTCTGAACACAATGAGCTGAATTCAAAGCTATGGAAAATACAGACCTTTACCTGACTTAAAAAACAAGCATTCTCTGTAATGCTAAGAGACACCAGTAAATTCTGCTTATTACAGAAAAAGAATAAGTAATATATTTAGGGCATGAGGCCTGAGAAGTGTTAACAGTGTTTAAAGTAGGGTGAGGGGTGGGGGAAAAGTAGCACCTATGACCATCTGCTATAACTACTAATATCTGGCTTTCTTATTATAGATATTCGAAGAAGCTAATGAAGAATGTAAGAACTTTATAAATTTTAGAACCACAAAAGTCAAAAAATATGAAATGCCATCTGTTCATTCTATAGATGAGGAAACCTGGCTGAAGAGGTTTTACAAGTGGTCAAAGAAAGAGTTTGGCTGTGACCAGAGCTGAGCCTGAGCCCCGACCACCCCACCCCCCAAAGCCCCCAAGGCTAAGAACTAAAACCTGCACTACAAAGTGGTCCACAGCCAGCACAACATGGAAAGAAAATTCCCACTCCGTTGCTTCATCATTGATGCAGTAAGTATGCCCTTGCTCCATGGGCTCACAAGGAGGGTGCTGAGGAAGGGAAACACGCCTGAGGGAGGGAAGGGGAATACTAACCTTCTGAATATAATTAGCAGAACTCAAAGCTTTGGAAAAAATTACAGTTCAGGATGGAAAGTCAGATCAGCCATCAGTCTCCTCTACCAAAGCTAACTAGCTGGGCTTCAGTCTCTGTGATATGGAACTGATGAAATGATTGACAATTAAGAATTAGAACTGAAGAGAAAAATAACCCAGATGATTAAGGGGCCTCACACTATTGGTGGGTGCAATATAATGACATGATTTTAAGTAAGATTTAGAAAACTTGCAGCCATAAAATATAAAAATCACAGGTGAATGTGAAAAAACTTATGAGAAAAAATATGTACATACGGACATGAGCTTGAACACATACATACACACACCCCACAGATTTGGTACATAATACAACCTTGGCAAATATGAAAGTAAATGGCTTAGTCTGAAAACCCTAATTGTGCAAACTGCTTTATTCATACCTGACCTGCCAAACCTAATCTTAGTATTTCTAGGCACATAAACAAAAAGGTATGCAACCAACGGAACAGAAAATATTCAGAGAAAACTATATAGGCTATATTTCTGTTCAAATATTAATGTGTAACTGCCATAACCAATCAAGAGTTTTTCTGACTAAAGAAGTTTTTGGCAATTCAAAGCTATAAATTATACAATATTTAGGAAGAGTGGTTAAAGCACTAAATGAAATTTTATGCAAAAGATTATTTCATCTATAGCAATCATCAAAAGCAGCAAATATATGCATATTTTTCATTACACGACATTCTGCTTCAGTAGTCAATGTTACAAAACAAATGGTCTTGAAGGGCTTTAAGGTATAGTATATGTCCCGCAAAGACAGGGAGGAGGCATTCGTTACTCAATGAAACTTTGAAGCTATCCTTACTTTGGGGTTTTTGCTGTTTGTTGTGATCACAATGCCATGCCTACAGGAAACTAGCTAGGCAAGGGGAAACTTTGTGATCCCAACAATGTCACCAATATCTCGTTCTCTTTCTACTCTTGTCTCCTCCTCCGACCCTCATCCTTACTGTTGTTATTTTGGCTAGGATCTGTTTCATGCGATTGTTAAGTAAGGTCTCAGGATGTAGGAATGGTTGGCCTGATGCTTGTTCTGTATTACTATTATTACAATTCTACTGGAATCTTAAATCCCTGCCTCACAACCCAGAGTAACCCTGTGAGGAATACATCAATGAAAATATTTTTAGACATTTCTTAAAAGTGAACATCAACCATAAAAGGAATAACTTTATTCATTTGAAATTATACCCGCAATTTAAAATTAATCAATAACCTGAGATGCAACGTGTGGGGTTGGGGGGGGGGTTCTAATTTGTTTGTACACACTGATTTTAAAACCGAAAACATGTGAGGGAGAAAAATAATCTGAATGTTAAACTTCTCTGTGGGGGAAGATGGAGGCAGTAGAGAGAGGTTATACTTCTTACTGGCCAGTTTTGATCATATGGATATAAAGTCCAAAAGAAAGAGGAAAGGGTATTAGAGATAAAATCCTCCTGGGAAAGAAATTATATCCATTTGTCACATGACACTTCTTAGCTCACTTCAAAAACTCAGAAAAAATACTCCTATATCTTTTGCTATGTACCTTAGTAATTCTCTCCGCTAAGGTACCATTCTAGCACCTGCTCCTTATGCAGTCATAGGAAGACTGGTGTTTCTTCACCCTGGAATACTGTATGTGTTCATAAAAGGTGTTTTTATCACTAACTGATGGGTGGCAGCACCACCTTCTCATGTACATGCTTGGACAATACTAGACAGTAGAAATAGGCCTCAGCTAGGAGAAACTGCAAAGTGGCCTCTGAACACTAATACCTGACATGCTAATGCTCACACCATGGAGAGCACAGGTGAAAACAAAGCTATTACACACAGAATGAGGACTCAGTACACATTTTGGATTATAGAGAAGGATGAAGTCCACATGAGGATGTGGGTACCTCAGGATCTGCAGCATGCTGCAGAACAGAAAGACTTATAAGCCAACATATTAGAATCTGTACACACAGTGCTAAGCAACTTGAGACTAGAAAGGGTAGCCATGAATTTTATTAACTAACAAAAAGAAGTAATGTCATTGTAGTGATCTCACCATCCCTGGTGTATCAATGTGCAAGGGAAGCATAACACATAACCTCACGAAAACTTCACTCAGCATGAGTTTATCAGACTTAAAGAAATAAATCTCATAATACCTAACTTATATCCAGCAACAGCAAGCTCTCATGATTTTGTTTTGCTGTGATTATTCTACTGGATCTTACATTTGTGGGAAAACTGACCCGGAGTATAGAATGATAACACAAACTTCACTTCACATTGACATTAGTTTTTGCACAGTAATAATGAAGCTTTACTAAGTTCCCTGACATGGGAACCATGTTTTTCATTACCAATGGACTTCACACTGTGCTGGGGTAGCATTATGAATGTTAATGCTGACCAGAAGTTCTATATCTGGGTAGGAAAGAAGGCAGATTGAATGTGTGCACTTCCACGCAAATTCTGTTCCTCCTAAATCACTATCCTTCATCTTATTCTGTGCTTTTTTTCTCTCCTAGGTGAGCTGGGCATTCTAGCCACTTGGCCACTTCCATAATAGATTCCTCTGTAAAGGCTCCACACAGCATTTCAGATCATCCTGGCTATTCATTATCCTGGCCAACTGGAGTTTCATGGTTTGCCTATTTCTTTGCTACAACTAAATACTTCATTTTTTTCGCCTCTTAACCACCAGTCTTTGAAGCAGCACAAACAAACCAAACAACACCTCCTACCAAGAAAAACAAGAACAAAGGCCTCGGTTTTTCTGCCATGTATCTCTGCTGTCTTATCTGCTGGTATGTCACGTGCTGTCTAAAACCTCGCCTGCAAATACAAAATGTAGCTTCATATAGACAAAAAGCCCTACACAGGCCTCATAGTATGAAGAGGTTACGGGAGCGGCTACTAGAGTTTATGGTATACTCTGCTAGGAAACACTATCTTTGAAATAATACCCTTCAGGTCAGAAGGGAAAGAGGCATACGTATGAGTTGAAGGGGAAAGTACTGCACAGAAAGATAGAAACTTACAGAGCAGCGTGAATGCCACCAAACAGTACAACTAAATACTAACAAACACTAAACACTAGAATACAAATAATAATAGTATTATATATTTAACCAAAATTGTATAATTAGAAAATTTGTCTTTAACAGGCTTCATTTCAAATCCTAACCAAGCTTATATTAGTGTGATAGGAAAAGGTACTTAACATTAAGAATAGTGACCACTTTGCTTTTAAAATAAAGAGAAATTCTAAGTCAGCATGAAATCATCACACCAGAGGAAAATCAGATCATTAGGAGGCACGCCCTAGGAAGTGAGCACCTGATTGCAGCACTATGTAACACGTGAACACAGTGCTTTTCCTGTCCTGACATGAGCATGCTCGTATATGTACATTTTAAAAATCATTCTTCTGGCCATAAGGGATAACCCTGCCCTTCCCATGAATTTCGCTTGGGCAATTCATATGACAGAGAACTAAGTCCTAGCTCCATCTTCTGCAATATCCAGCTCTCAGTCTTCTGAGGCATACAAGGCTTGAAAACCAGTTTACAGTGCAAAGAACACCGTTAACTCCCTTTGCACGCTGTTTGTTCCTTTTTACTTGAGAAGTAACAGTGAAGCCCGCGCATCTTTTATCTCCTTCCATTCTGATGAGTGGGGGAGTTAAGAGTATCAGCGCTTTCCCTCAGTTCAATGGATGTCCTTGGCAGTTGGAGAAAGGGAAGAACTGACCTTTGCACTCAGCCTCAAGTGCTTCAGCCAGGACCAAGAGCCAGGAGAACTCCCGTGCAAATCCAACAGTGGGCAAGTTTACATCCTAGAGGCCTCGGGGTCTCTGTCTGTTGTAGATCCCCTAGAGTTGCTTTCACCAAGGAATTTCCAGGGGAAAGGAAATACAACCAGGACTGGAATCAGAAATCCCTGCATGATTTCTAAGTGCAGAAATTCAAAGAAGATTCCTGAGGATAACAATACTTCCTAATGACCATATTTTTAAATGATTGTTTTCTTTAACAAAATACTAAATTCCCAGTATCTTTTAGACCATTGTTCATGACCCAAATCCTACTTTTTACCATGACTACAAACTGCTATTAAAATAAAAAGGCATGCTCACATTCTCCATATCCATGAACTCACATAAACACATACATGCACAAATACATATACACACAACACACACAAGCATGGACATGCACTATAACACACACACACAATATACACATTATACAACCTACATGTACATGCATATACACAAGCATACAAATACATACATGGCACATATACAGATACATGGGAATTATATGTTGATATACGTTGTTATACCAAAGAACACATACCACATACACAAAAACAAAAAAAAAGGGGGGTGGGGGGAACGAAAGGAATTAGTTAGTAAAAGGGCAATGGATGAAGCTTTTCATTAATGGGAATGCAGCAGCTTAAATCTTGTGAGAAGAAAAAATAAAATAAAGCCTCACGCTAAACTGCTTCACAATTATGTTGGGCCTCCTGACCCTTGAGCATTTACATTATATAGAGAAGAATCTTTACAGCAACTAAAACAGTCAGTCCTATAAATTCCCGTCTTAACTAATTAAACGCTACCTCAAGTTTAAACGCTTCATGAAATTCTGATATAGTAAATGGCAATGTTCAGAAGAGGAAATTTAAACACTGTACCGACCAACATAACCATGTTTAGAAGCTCCTATCAATGTGAAGCTAAGAAATATGTCGAAACTAATATCTTTAAAATATTCTCACAGAAGATGTTTTCATGCATGTGAGCATGATTCTGTGTGTGCATATATAGCACTAGGAATTCAATGCAGAGCCAGAACATGCTGGGTAAGCACTGACCACTGAGATATCTATCCCCGTATCTCTTTTCAGACTTTCTGAGAGTCTTACAGAGAAGCCCAAGCTGGCCTCCTACTTTACAACAGGAATTCTTTTGGGCTAGCAACCTGCTACCAAATCTAGACAAAGAGACTTGTTATATCTTATGAATAATTAACCTTATCTTAGCCTGTATATTAATCTGTTTCTCTTTATGATTTGCCTCAGAGCTTTTTACCTTTTCTTTCTGTATGACCTACCTTTCCTGCTTCTTCTTTATCTGACTGGCCCAGAGGCATCTTCCTCCCTCCCTCATTCTATTCTGTACACCCTTCCCTCTCTCTACCTCTCTTTCTCTCTTCCTCCCTCTCCATCACCCTCCCCACACTCTCTCTCAAACGCATCAGCTCACCTGGATTTCTTCTTCTACTCATTCTCTGCCTGCCAGTCCTTCATGTCCTCCTACATAGCTATTGGCCCTTCTGCTTTTATGAAAGACCAATCAGATGCCTGAGGCAGACAAAATGAAACAAATGCAACACATCCTTACATAGAGAAACAAATGTAACAGTTAGTTACACAGTTAAACTAATAGTCCTCAGCATAACAAAGGGAACACATCTTTACATAGTTAAATTCCCACAACACTTGTAGACTTTCTCTACTCATGTAGTCTGGCCCATGGTCATATCCTTAGATTATCTTGTTTCATGCTTAAAATACCAAATTTATATTTTGTGTAAATGACTGATCTAGAATCTTAAAGTTCCTTTTCCTCAACTGCATGAAATAGCAGAAAAATCATGTAATTAAAAACAAAACAAACAATAAAATAGGCATGACAAGGACCCTGAAGCACAGAGAGAAAAATCTAGCAAATGGACAGATTTCCTCTGACTACCTCATCCTGTGCATTTGGAGAGCACTGAGTGTATGGAGACAATGTGAGGGCCTGGACACGTGATGTAATGGGGAGAATTCATCCCACATCCAGAGAAAACAAAGAGAGAGAATACTGAAGGTGGTAACTATGGAGAAATCCTTATCTCTCCTAAAAATCTTCCCATAGCATAGTCTTATAACAATTAGTGGCATTCATTTCCTGAAGAAAAGAATTAGAAATTGTTCCACAACAAAAGAAAATCAGATTTTTCTTAATAGCTATGATCAGTCTGAAGGCTATATGGTTGGACTTTGTGAGCCAAGTATTTTCAAAAGAAAATAATTACTGAGGTCACCAAACTTGCCTTTATACAAATCTGAGAATATGAGGCAATCATGACTCGAGTAAGACAAGACCTCTCTGTGGCTGAGGGAAATCGTGCAGGGGATCAGAGTGATAAGTCTGGAATTTAAATGCATTCTACAGGGTGTTCTCCTTTCCTCCTCTAAAGATAGAAACATCTGGACAAGAGGTTTCATAAGGAACAAGACCCAGCAGAAGTACGTGGGGGAGTGACAGAAGATTAAGGAGAAATTGGAAACCTCACAGGGGAATATTTGTGTCAAATGTCATATCCTTAACTCCACAGAACGATTATGTTAACACAAAGAGCACATGAGCATTTAATAACAAGAATGGGGGATGGTATGCTTAGACAGCAATAAACAGGACAGAGGACTTGGAATTACCATTTGTTAAAGGAGTAAGTGCACATACCAAAAGGCTAAGTAAACATGCTTTCTAAACCAAGAGCGACATCAGAATGACTGGACAAGTTCAAGGTATATAAACCTGCTGGCAACTTTCCTATTACAATATTAGTGATAATATATGTATATAAATATACACTAATACAAAATATTGTATTGCAAGTTTTTAAGGAGTAGCTCAGTGGAGAGCCAGAGTGGAGAAAATCATTTCTTCTAAACAAAAGGACTCAAACATTCAACTAACAAGCAACACTTAAGACACTGGTATCCACTGAGCTACACAGGGACCCAGGGGAAATCTTATTCACACACTTAGCTCTCTGCTGAGCTCCAGAAGAACTCGTAATGCTTCCTCACCTCCTCACAGTCTAAGGAGGATAAATAAAATTCTCACTTCACCAATGACTTCCATCTTCACACCTGAACAATTATTCTTCAGGGTAACTATTACTCAGACTTCTTTCATTGCACATGGGGGTTCCCTTCAATCACAAGCATCATTTGAAATAATTGACTACTGAGTATATGGTTTTCTGAATGGGTTTATTGAAATATTGAAGGGCTGTTTATGGAAAATATTTGATTAAAAAAATCATTTTAATTTGAAGAGAAAGGGTCGTTTCCAAATAGGTACTATTTAAAAATAAAATAAATAAGTCATATGTTGTTGCACTTTGTGGATTCACTAATATTAAGATTATTTTTATCTTTCTGGTTAAACAATACTATATAAATTAGAATGGGAAAGAAACTAATATAAGTATGATAATCTAGCTAAGTACTCTATAACTCAGGACTCAGTCCCTGAGAAAACATAATTCCTAATTCATTAAATACTTCAAATAAATAAAGATCTTTGAAAATTAGAAATACCCTCACATACATTCACCACAGAAAGCTATTTGCAGCAAAAGCTGTCACTGGTAGAGGAATAAAAGCCTACACACATGTGTATATGGAAAAATACAAATAACAAAGATATACACACATGCACACAGGTAATTTTTTCTTTTAATATATACTTTTTTGTATTTTATCCATTTTGCAGTGCAATAAACCCTGTATGTTTGTCCTTATCCCTGTAGGTAGATCAACAACGTTCTTTTAAAGATCTTCATAGTATATCACCTGGCAACTTGCTATCTATAAACCTATATTTCAAGTATTTGTACTTTCCATATTGATAACATTTCCATGTTTCTAAACATTTGTTTACTAATAGTATTATAACAGCACAGTCAAACTGTGCTTTAAATCATAATCTAAAGTAAGGTTAGAAAGACAGTCTGAGGTCAGTGAGGTCTTCAGAGTAAAAGCCTTTTACACCCTTAGAAACACACACACACACACACACACACACACACACACACACACACACAGAGAGAGAGAGAGAGAGAGAGAGAGAGAGAGAGAGAGAGAGAGAGAGAGTATAGTGTTTTTATGTTCCCAAACATACTAGAATTTGTATCTAAGCAATTATCTCGGCCCCCTGCCCCTTACGAGAAAAGGAATGCCATTAACACCCCTCCTTTTGAACAGTTCTTCTAGTGGTATAATTTTTTTTTTTTTTTTGGTGTTTATTAATGAAGATCAGCAGTTTCACAGAGTCCTGAAATGCTCACCTGGAAGAAAGTCTACCTTAGAGATAACTAAAAACTGGAGAGTAATCTTTTCAAGACCACGCTGCTATCCAGAATAAACATAAAATATGCACTTCCTGATTTCAGATCACCTTACTGTGAAACTCTCCATTATCTAGAGATTATCAAGAAACTATTGTTACAAAGATACCAGAACTGGAAGAGATCTCAAAGTGAGGATACTCCAAGGATTCCCTTGTCACTAAAGAGAAGCACTTAGCTGGTCCATTCACTTCTTCATTCACTCATCGATCTACTTAGAAAAATCACAAGACAGTGACTTAGGCTTACTGTAGATGGACGAGCAAAGTAAGGCACAGGGCTTTTCTTTAAAGTTCAAATGAAATTGGGACAGTAAGAGATAAAACTATACAATAACACTACCACTTATGTCAAGGAGAAGTATTGTAGATGTCGGGCATCTTTTGATATTTATCTCATCAGGAGTCCACTGAAAGAGTCTGTAAAAAGGTTATTTTGCCTTAATTCTTTGAGACCAATCAAGAAAGGAGATCAATGGGGCACTTGGCAGGATCAAAGAAGCAAAAAATAACGTATCACAGATGAATCAGAAAAGTCATCATGCTGTAAGTGGAATTACTGTGGTTCTTAAATTATAAATGGGGAGAGATTTAAAAGGCACCTCTTTCTGCCTCCTCTATGAAAGTTACTTTCTACATATAAGCACAACCTTGTACATGTATAAACATACAAGGAAAAGAAACTTACAGAGAATGCAGAAGGGAAAAAAACCTACAAAAAGACAAGAGGCAGGAATTCTCTCCATTTGTAGTCCCATTTGTCACAAAGCAACTGAAAAATAGAACTTGAACTCTGGTGCTTCGGTGGGGTAAAAGACAACCCAGTCCTAAGAGGAAGCCAAGCAGCATGAATCCAGTTTACAGAAAGTAACATACAGGTTTACTTTTACAGTACCCATGCCTTGTATGCTTATCAATTAATGTTTAGTTGCGTTAAAGAAAACTGTTTAACATTGATTTATTTGAAACATGCTTTAGCTCATTTTAACGAGAACATAAACTTTCCTTTGTAAAGAACAGACACAAAGCCTTTGGAAAGAACTGGCTTTATTTTGGCTGCTGATGAGTAACTTCATATAGCTGCTCATACCTTGCAATGGATCAGTCTGTCAGACCCTCATTCTGTCCTGTAGGCCAGGATCATGCTCCTTGAAGATGCCTCAGTAGGATATCAACCATTCCCTTTGCCCTTTAAAACAAGCCTACGATTAAACTGCCCTCTTTCTCTATTTGCCAAAATTACATAATAATTCTTCTAACACTCAGGGGTTTCTGTGAAACTTTTCTAAGCACTTGAGGTCTCAGGCCTCACCTTTTAAATTGCCCTGCACATAACATGATACAGCTACAGTAATGTCTGAGGGACAATAAGTTCTTTTCAGTGGGATGACTTGTACATGCTACTTCCTACACCTACACGTGAGCGCTTGTCACCTAATTCCTTAACTAATTCCCTCTGTGTTTTCATTTAAACTCTGTGACATCAGAAGCATGTCAGGACCCCCTCTCTAAACAAGAAGCTATCATCATCCTCTATTCTGGATCTGAATAACACCAAATACCACGGTCGCTGATCTGGTGCCTGGTTATTTATGGTCTTCATTAGACTACATACCACAAGAAGAAAGGGTACCTCTGCCTGGCTTAGACTGTGTCCTGGGTGTTAGGTCAGGCCCTTTCATAGGGGAGACTATCCCATACTGTGTAGCCTGGCAGATTGGCCAGTCAACTAGTTGTTTGGATGGCAGGATGATTCACCATGATTGGCTCATAAACCAATTTGAGAGCCCTTCTTGCTGAGGGCAGATAACTTAGAAGCAGCAGGCCTTGAAGGAGACTGATTTGTATATCCAATTTCAGTCAGTGACATAAAAAAGCCACACTAGCATGGAAGACTTAAGCACTAATCCATTAGAGATTACAGAGCTCTGAGGGCGGGGCTGCCCTTAAGCACAAAAATGCTGTAAGTGATAAAATTGCCAACCTTTGTGGCAGGGAAAACCAGTGTCAAGAAGTGCAAGACTGCACAGCACACCAATGTAGCCTCATGGTTAGGCTTGCTCAGGGTGAGGTCATGGCTGGGAATCATCCCTGCTTGTTTGCTTTAGTAATCAAAGAGAACTGAGTATTGTCTATGATCATAAATTCTAACAAAAAATATAAAAATTTAAAATATATAAGAAAGTTTCTCATAAGAAAAAAAATTTATATAAAGAGTGAAAAATACGAGGAGCTTACATATTAAGTAGACAGTGACTCATAGGGAACTGTCAGTGCAGAACACATAATTTCTCAAGGATCAACAAAAACCCAATTATCAAATGCCAAATGGTATTTTTACTGCCAGACATACTGAACCTCATGCACAGCTCTCAAGCTTTTCATCTAGTAACTGACAAAACGATAGATCCAGGTCCCATTAACATTACAGTCTCAAGATTATTTAAGGAGTATGTCTACTTTTTATCCTGCTGTAAAATGATACAAAGTACCAGGATCCTTTCATGTTGGCCTTACAACTCAAATAGCTACTTAAAAGCAAATATTTGTGTAGCATTTTACAGTTATAAATCAAAGATTTCCCTTGGTGCACCAAATAATTATCAATGACGAAGAAATAAGAAAAAAAGTTCTGTAACATGACCTAATGCTGTTCCTTACAATATCTGTTCTTCAAAGGAAAAATTGTAATTAAAGTTCATAATTTACAGGTAGCATACAAAATACTGTGTTTCTTACAATTCATACAATCCCTAAGAATACATACAACGAATGTTCATTAGTATGTAAATAATAGATGAGGAACAAGCATTTGGAACATAATATAAAATACATGTAAACATATAATATGAAATATACTGGCTGTAAACACTAATGCATGTTAATTTGTTTATACAAATATTATGTACGATATTTGGTTTGACCATGGAAAATTTCAAAGTTACTATTTTTTTAAAAAAAAATTAAGCACATAATAAATGTGTTAAGGATCTTCCTCTGTATTTTCAATGATCTCACATAATCAGCGTACTTTTACAATAATATGGGATACAAAAAATTAGAGACTGAGAATCTGCTAAAACATGGAAAAAATGTAAAATAAAACCAAAGCTGAAGTGCTGTGCTGCACACTGGGGTCAACAATACTGCATCTATTATTCAGATGAAACACAGAATTTGCCTTGAGATACTATTTTAATGTCAAATCAAGAACTGTCAATCAACACCATTTGTTTGTAATCCCTCATCAGAACCCATTGCCTTAGCCCAATCATTCTCAGGGAAGAGTGTAGAGAGCTTATCTGCAACCACTTAACCTTCATCAACCAGCATTCATGCATGCTCATTAACATTTTTTCATCCCACTTTCGAGCATGACACAGCTTAGACTGGAATAATAACTTGCTGATAATTGTACAAGACAACAGCTGGACAGGCAGAGGGCAGAGGTGAACATTCACAGAGATTATAGGGTACAGTAATGCATTACAATTAGTATAAAGAGTCTTAGGCTCATGTGCAAGTTTTCAAAAGAAGTAGAAGAAATGTCATGAGCACCAACAGCAGTCTAACCGCAAGTCTGTCTGGCCAGATGCCTGATTCCCTAACACTTTCGTATTTGAAAATTAACCAATGATAGTGATTGACCTTGTTTACCCTACTAGCTCATAAATAGAAGCAAAATTTTCAATATTGTATCATGAGATGGAACCTAAACTTATGTAATTAAAGGATAACTGAGAAAAGGCTTCACAGATTTCTAAATATTTGTATTTTTCCTCAGAACATTACTGTGTTAAGTGGAATATAAAGCAATTTAGAAAAATAACATCTAAGAAAAATATCTAGAATGATAGCAATAAAGAAATCCTAACTATAAAAAAGTATAAAGACAATATCCAACCTAGTGTTCCATTCCTAGCAGCTATTACAGGCATTTTTTTGAAATAATGCAATATAAATAAAGTAAAATGAATTCTGATAGTGTGAATTGGGTATCATGCTGGGTACGTACTCAACACATTGTCTCTTAATCACCCTGTAAGTAGCTATTAACCCTCTTTTTCTGATGAGAAAACTGAAGCTGATCTTAAAGAGATTGAAAACTCATCTCAAGCCAAGAAAAAAAGTATGAAAATGAAAAAAAATAGACGGAGCCCAACTACACAACAGAGTTTAAGTCCTCTAGTGAGTCTCAATATTAACGTCCACTTGAGCCTATGATTTAATTACCATTATTTCATTCTGAAAGATTTTTGAAAAAAATTCCAACTTTATAGCAGTAAATGAAAAACAATAATGAATTAAAAGAGAGCTCTGCTGCATGTCAGCTCAGGTAGCTGGGCTACAAGTTCTCTTGGCAAACATGTCCTTGCTGTTTGGGGAAGAGAACTGATTTTTATTGCATGGCCCCAGCAGGAGTTTATGCTGACCTGATCTGTTGGTCCTAGTCTCCCATTAATTCTACTTAACAACCTTTAGGCACAATGTCTATGAGCAGTTAATTTCTGCAGTCCCACTCTTGGGGGTTAACTGGTGAAGGAGGTCCCATAACACACAGTGGACTCTCTCAGGATTTAATAATTAGAGCTTAAGTAGAACTTCAGGAATGTTATCTGTATGTAACAATGGGCCTAGGAGCCAATTGTATGCACTGTTTTATAATCAGAATGGCAGCGTTCTAGCAGTCCTTAACATTGGTTTCCTTACAGTCTGTCTGTGCCTGCCTCTACACGGCAAGAAGACTGAGAAATTTAATAGACCTCTCAGCCCACAGAAATAACTTAAGTTAAAGATGTCACCACCAGGCCCCTCAGGTAAATAAACAAGGCTATGTATTTTATCCACCACATAGAGCTGTCTGATGTTGAGACACAGTGCCAAAATATAGATCATAACATTTTATGTCCCTATTCAAAATGTTACAAAATTTGTGAAAGAATTTAAAATACTAAGAACATTAAATTATTAATTAGTGATATCAATTTAAATGCCTAAATATTTCATATAAGCACCTCTTTACTATGAACATAATTTTTCAAGGTTCATTTTTAAATGACATCTCTTGAGATTTTTCTCTAGGATAAGACACACAATACCTTAGTCCAATAACACCCAAGTGTGTTCACCTCTGATACACTCAATTCCATCTCCCGCATAAGAAATAACATGGGTAGAAGATAAACAGGTCCAAAATGGGCCATTATAACTTTAAGACCAAAGAGGGCAAAATAAATGTTGTTCGATTTAAAAACCAGCAAGTAAGAGCTAAAGGGCACAGTGGTGTGGAAAGACGAAGAGATCTATCCAAGTCTGAGAGGCCACAGGGGTAATTTCCCAAAAGACATGGCAGCACTAGCACTCAAGGCAGCAAAGATGTGGGATATCAGCCCAAGAAGCCAATTCCCTCACAGGCTTTCTTGGATAATCCACACTGAAATCAAAGGGTCTGAAAGCCAGACGTAGAGCTAAGGTATAATAAACAGATACAATATTCCAATTTAGTGACCACAAAACCTCACTTAACGTAAAAACATATTGTACAGTGATAATATGTATTATTGTTGATGTTTTAATAAAGCATGAAATATGGAAGACATTAAGAAAAATGCATCCAAATCCTAAAATGAATTTAAGTGCAATATAGGAGTTTAGGGTGATAATTTTTCATTCATTTTCTAAACTTTCTGTAACATAATTATTTTAAATAGAAGTCATAGCAGATTACATTTAATTGAACTATCTTTACATAGTTTTAGTTAACCATATAATAGTTTATGTCTACTTCACTAATAACACACATTTAACACTGGAATGCAGTCCTCTTTATACATATACACACACACACACACACACACACACACACACTCTGGAATGCAGTCCTCTTTATACACACATACACACACACACACACACACACACACACACACATACACACACACTCTCTCTCTCTCTCTCTCTCTCTCTTCTGGGCAAAATCACTAGCCCCCCTCATAGATGTGAATCCTCTACTATCATGTGTTACCGCGATTTATACTTAAATATTATTTGAAAGATGTGGCTGCTCTAGTAAATTCAAGTCCTTAGTATCATAAATAAGAATGGAGTTTTTCTTTGATATACAATCAAATATTTTTTAAAAAGTATACTTTTCCTTAAAATTAAGTTTAAGGTTTAAAACCAGTATCTATCCATAAATAGACAATAACGAGTGTATCATTGGTAACATCAGAATATAAGGTGATTTATTTAGCAAGGAAGTCATTTGCGACTTCAATTACAGAGAAAATAGAACTACCACAGTTAGCAGTTCCACTACTAAATAGATACTCAAAAAGATGAAAACAGGCATTCACATATACACTCACACTCACAGAAGTACCATCCACATAGTCAGAAAGAGCAAACCAGTAAAATATGCTTTATGAGCTGATGAACAATTAGCAGATCATAGTATACATGAGGATAAACTGTGGAGTATTGGACCACTGAGTGGGGACATGCTTTCAATTCAGCCTCACATATTTTGTTTGTCTATTAAGAGGAAAAGTCCAGAAAAGATAAAATAGCCAGATAGCTTTGTTCTTGCCAAACCACTGTGCGCTGTGTGCAGAGAGAACAGAAAGGAACAGCTTCAAACATGGAGGGATTTATTTTGAGGTTATAAAAATGTTTTGAAATTAGACAGAGTCCATGACTGCACAACAGTGAAAATACACTAAATGCCATCAAATTACTTACATCTTAAACAATGTTATTTGACATACAGTTTACCTCATTTTATGTCAACTAAAATAAAAATAAAAATAAAAATAACTGGGCCAAAACAGAGCTGGTTGCACTGGGGTGCTGGGTTAGCCTATGTGGTAAGTTCCAAGCCAGTAAGAGACCCTAGAAAAACACAAAAAAGCAACCAATGGTGCATAGCACCAGAGAATCTATGCAGGATGTTGTCACCTGACATTCAGATACTGTATACACAGTTGAACACACACATTTGCTCAGACTATGAGAAATACATACATGTACTGGCACACACAAAATTAAAAAGACAAAAATCAAAACAGCCAACAAAGGAGCAGTCTTCAGGGAAAACACTAGAACATCAAATCAAGCTCCAGCCAATAACAGCAGTGCTCACTTAAGCCTGCTCTTCGTCCTTACAGAGAAACCCATAATGGTGAGGTAGGGTAAGTAGTAAAGCACCTTCACATCCAGGATCTGAACCTATCCACTGTCAGCTACCTGATTTCTCCTCTGAATTCTTTAACCTAATTTATAAAGGACCCTGTTATTCATGCAGAATGAAAAGTCAGTGAGGGTTAACTGAAATCCAGATTACTTAAATCTCTACTCTCCTGCCAAAGTTCCCATTGGCATAAATTTAAGAAGGCTGGAGTTAAACTTTGGTTTTATAAAGATTGAAAAATCATTTGCTTATTTAAAAAAATTAATTTGGTGACACTACATCTGACATTCTTTTTCATCATACATAACAGAAAACAAACCAAAGAGTCTTTTCTAGAAGTAGTTTAAACTCAAAAACGGAGAGACAGAAAAAGATGAATATACATACAGAAAATACGACTTGAACTATAGAGTAGGGGTGAAGAGTGGCACAGAGTAAGAAGCCCAGAGGTAATAGAATTAGAATGGGAAAGAAGGTGTCACAAAATGCACCAAGACAAAGGTGGAGACGTACAGGAGGAACACTGAGTGCTTCTGACACAGCCTTACAGGACTGTTCCTGCTGCATTTAAGCTGTGCCATGAGGGGTGTCCAATGTGGAGGAAGAGAAAGAACTGAGGAGTCATGATTCACAAGGCCTCAGTATTTTCTGGCTCGAAAAGACTCAATCTTGTAAAGGTACAAAAGACAACATGGAAGGTCCTGAGTCTAAGTAGCTTCTCCAATGCTTAACCCAATAGAAGTCATACTGACACTGGGAAATGCCCCAGAGGCAAAATGGGACCTCCTGTGAAAATACTCGGGTTATATGAAGATTGTGTGTGAGGGAACAAGGACAGGGGCAAAGCAGATCAGTGCTGCAGTATGAAACTACAAGAAGCCCGAGGGGATGCACACCACAGCTGACTGCAGATGGCAAGAATGCCAAGACACAGAAGTCTTTCTTTATGTTAGTGCCCATACATGTGTGGGGCATTACGGACAGGCACTCTCCAAGATGCTAATCTAAAAGAGTCTCATAGCTAAGAGTTCTCACACCCTCTTCCACACCACCTCCTCTAGTGCACTGTCCAGCTCTCTCTCTCTCTCCTCCCTCTCTCCTCTCTCTCTCTCCCTCTCTCTCCCTCTCTCCCTCTCTCTCTCTCCCTCCCCCCCCCCCCTCTCTCTCTCTCTCTCTCTCTCTCTCTCTCTCTCTCTCTCTCTCTCTCTCTCTCTCTCTCACACACACACACACACACACACACACACACAAATGGAAGTCAAGTCCTGGCATGCAACTCTTCAATAACAGTGAACAGTGTGACCTTCAGGGTCATGGCTTTGGCTTAGCAGAATCTGACCTAAATTATTGAGTTGAAGACCAGGGAAATAACCAGGCTCAGCAGACCCTCACTGCCCTCCTTGCTGCTATATGTTCCTATTAGTACAGGCATGCAAATGTGGTAAATCCCATAAGCTGTGTTAGATGAATAAACAGACACAAACTACAGTTTTCCTTAATACTGGTCCTGACAACACTGCTAAATCTGCTAAAGTATGCAAAACAGATGCAAATAATTGATCAATTATAAAGCTCATATTTTTATGTAGAATTATAATATTCAAAATAAAATGTGAGAAATTAAAAATTATTATTGAGATGAAGAATAACTTCAAAATATAGAAACATAAAAGCTCTGAAGACTGAGTTACTCCATTTGAAAGCAAAAATAGTTATCCCACTGGCTGTCTCAGCTCTCCAGGGTGGAATCCCGAGGCTCTGGCAGCAGAGTGCCAAACTGTCCCACTGTGACCTGTGAGACCCGTAAAATAATTGGTTCCCTAATTGAAAAAGAAAAGAAGATTAAAGGAGGGGGAGAGCTTGGCTTCAGAAGGAGTCTCGGGCAATCTGATGGTTGGCGTCGTCGGCACATGACAAAGAGCCCACAATTAAAATTAATTGCAGATTTCCTGTGAAATATGGTTGCATTAGATAATTTGATAAATATTTTCTTTCAATGATGATACTTTTCAATTAAAATAAACTTTCGACTATATTTTAAATTATCTGTTGAAATATGCAAACATAACAAGAGATTGTAATGAAATTATATATTCATATCCATTTGTACATGCTTGTTAAGTGTGAGTAATGTTATCCCATGAAAACAGTCTTTTTCCTCAAATACTCTATCAGAAGAACCTAAATATAATTAAAGTAAAAGTAAACTGTGGAACATCATAGGTCAATGATAATAATATATAGTGAGAAATTTAATTAAATCTTTTGAAGAAAATTTAATTTACTTTATAGTCAATATAGTCCAAAATAGGGCCAAAACATTATTTACTTTCCTAAATTAAAGTATGTTGTTGGTTGTTTTACCCTTTGGGCTCTTTTGGAATCTGCCACTCAGATCCCGAGAGAATCACACATGGAGGTTTATTCTTGCTTATAAATGCCCGGCCTTAGCTTGACTTGTTGCTAACCAGCTTTTCTTAACTTTAAATTATAACATTTACCATTTGCGCCTGGACTTTACCTTTCTCTTACTTCTGCAAAGCTTACTTTAATTCTTACTCCATAGCTGGCTGGTAGCTGGTCTCCAATGTTCTCTCTCTTTGTTCTCTTGTTCCTCTGCCTACTCTAGCTTACTGCTTCTGTATATTCTTTCTGCCTGACAGCTCCACCTACTCTTTATCCTGCCTTGTTATTGACAGTTCAGCTCTTTATTATACCATTAGGTGTTTTGGACAGGCAAAAAAATCACAGCTTAACACAGTTAAACAAACGCGACATAAACAAAAGTAATACACATTAAAATATTATAATAAAACAATAATATTCTACAACAGAAGTATCTCTTTTATCTTTGAAATTAAGGTGGCAATAGCAAATATGCTGTTAGGTGACAATGCCTACTTTAGATTTTTAAGAATACACCTATATAAAGAAGAATGCAAAATAAAGTACACATATATAATTTATTAATTCCCACAAAAATATAGAAATATATATTACAAACAAGAGAACATAGCAACATGGTGCCTGCTGAACATTAATTAAATATTGTATACATGAATAAATGTGATGGAAAGAGTACTTCCTGGAAACTTAAAACATGATATAGAATTTCCCCTATAATTTAGAAAAAGACAAATTTGTGGTAACAAAAACATAGGGTTAATATGATTGATAATCCCTCTGCAAATGCTCAGTCAGCAGAGAAAATGATTGAAGAGTTGAGTTATGGTGTCCCACGTCCCTAAATAGCACTGCTGTAATGGGAATCCAGGGTGAGGGTACAAAGAAGGAATATAATGGCAACTAAGTGCTATTAACCCAGCCAAGTACCTTCTCAAATACTGTGATTTTATGGCATTGCATTGCTCAAACCTCAAAACTCCTTTTCTAAATATACCATATCCTGTTCCTAAAATGAGTGAAGACTTTGCCATTTAAAGGTGGAAAAAAAAAAAAAAACTTCTAGCAGAAATAGAAGATGAATGTATTTTATCTATGCCAATGGAAATTAGTAACCAATGAAATAGAAAAGAAATGCAGTGTCCCTTTGAGAGTATAATTATCCTTTCTAATTCTGCTTGCAATACTCGGCCTAACCTATGCTAAGAGCAAAGAAAATGGATAAGAAACCAACACAAGGCTGTCAATATGATACAAGATTAACTAACAATGTGAGTACAAACACCAGAATTCTGATTTTAGTTGTTCTCTGCTGGCAAACTTCCTGTTTAGTTCACCAAGAGAGATTAGTACACATGACCACAGCAAGCAAAATACTGAGAACCTTCCAATTCCATGTTTTGGAGCAACTACATCATATTCTGAGGGGAATATTTTTTATATAAGGCCATTTATATAATGGCCTTATACAAATACCAACATATATCTGCAATTAAGCTACAAACCAAAACATTTCATCGTTTCCTCAACTTGTCACCAATTTAAGAATCCAACATCAAGTAAAGCAAAGAATTGTAGGATATGCCAAGAACAAAGAAAGTCAGCAACTTTTAAAAACTCTTCAACTAATTGCTATTAGCTTAAACCACAAGAGCCCGAGAAAAGGTAGGCAGTAGAATATCCCACTCCTTAAGCATTCCACTGCTCTGAGCTTGCTGCCAACACTCAGAGACTAAGAAAATTAACAGTTATCACACTTCCTGCAAACTCTGGGGAAAATTCTGCCTATAAGCTCTACTTGGCACTCCTGGGTGACTATGAACTGAGGGTTGCCTATGCTTTACGCATCCTGGCTCCTTAATTACATTAGGCCATCCATACCGTGTTCCCTCATCTTTGAAAATGCAAATGCCTGTCAAAAATAATTATTTAAAAGACGCAATATGTTTTATAAATGACTAAATGTGCTTTTTTTTCCCAAAATTACTCTGAAGCTGTTAACATTCTAAACTAAACCATAACAAGAAGAGTAATGTGAAAAATTTAGCTTTTACATTTTCCAACACTGTAAAAATTCTCAAGCCTTAATTCCATGGTTGACACCATATGTAGTGGATTTATGATGTTACATTGTAAATAACTGTCCCACCTATGAGTTTAATAAAAAGTGCTGATTGGCTAAAGGCAGACAGTAAGTGTGGCCAGGGCTACCAGACTAAGAAAACTCTGGGAAAAGGAAGAACAGAGCAGAAATGCCACAGAGATTCCAGAGTTGCCAGACAAGCCAGAAGATGTAGAGGACAACTATGCTGCTCTGAGGAAAGGTACCGAGCCGCATGGCTGAAGAAGATAAGAGTCATGGGTTAGATGAAGGGTAAAGAGTTAGCAAGTTGTATGCCTGGGCCTATCAGCCTAAAATTAATTAATTAATGTAAGCGTCTATGTGTCTCTGCGGGTCTGTGGGTCTAAAACTTGAGGCTAGGCCAAAAGTCCTGGCCAGAAACCTCTTACTACACACACATAAAAAGAAAACAGTTCCAAAACAAACAAACAAACAAAATGTATCTTTAAATTCAGTCTTGACTCAACAAATTCCTCCCTAAAGAAACCTGATAAAGCATTAGGGAAGACATAAAACTGAAAGGGATGTGTACAGAACAGTCACCCCTGTAAAGGTACAGCGGACAGTTTGACATTTCAGACATGGTCATTAAGACAAATCAGTTCAGAGAGTAGTTTTGTGATTTGGGAAGCAGGATATTTGTGAGCTGTAAGTTATGTTGTCACAGCCAGCGCTGACAGGAAAGGTAAAACATGTGGAAAAGAAAAGTACAGAGTTCCTAGAAGTAAGTCCACACAACCAACAACTGCCTAACTAAACACTAAGGACATGTGCTGGAGAAAGCACAGGTTTTTCCATAAATGATGCTGAAAAATACTAGGTCCCAAGGATCTGCACAAAACTGGAACAACCCCTATATCTTGCCAGTTATGTGAAAATCAATTCCAAAAATATTAAAGACTTAACTAAAAAGATCTGAAATTAAGAAATGGCTAAGGAAAGCAAAAATGCTTCCAAACACTGCATGGTGATTTTATTGTTTCACCCTAACCCTAAAGGATAGGAAACATAAGCAAATAAATGCATTACATATAACTACATCAATCTCAAAAACTTCTGCACATCATCAGAGTAAACAGCCTAAGAGCAAGAGAAAATACTAGCAAGCTCTGTTGATGACAAGAAACTAATACCCAGCATATATAAGAAAGACCCAAATTCAAATAAAAAATAACACCAGATTACCCAATTAAGGTTGGAGGCGAATACTCATGAACAGGTATTTCTATAAGTACCCTTATGCATTTAAAAAAATGTTTAATATAGTAGTAAAGAAATGCAAACCAAATTCATGCCAGTAAAAATAGTCATTATCAAAAAGACAAGAGATAGTAATGGTTGAGAAATATGCTTATTATTATAGCCTTTATAAAAAATATTATGAAAGATACTCAAAATATCAAAGAACCATATGATTCTGCATTCCGCCTAACATGAAAATACCCAAAGAGAGTAAAATCAGTATGTTGAAGAGACATATGTACACCTGTGTATATTGAACTACTACTCAGAAAAACTAACACATAAAAAGCGCCCAATTCTATCAATTAATGATAGAATAATAAAAATGTGACACATACACATATAGACATGGTTATTTAACCATAAAAAGAACGAAGTTCCATCATTTGCAGTGACATGAACAGAACTAGAAAGCATATGTTCAATGAAAAAAACCAGGCACAGAAAGAAAAGTATCATAAGATGACACTCATCGAAGGAATCAAAAATGATTAGTAATGAAGTTTAGAGTACAGTAAAGGCTCACAGAAGAACTGATTCATAGAAAAAGCAAGGAATTGTGAGGGGCAGTCAGAGCATGATGGCTGAGTACCAGGTTACATCATTAGATGGCAGCAAGAAGACCTGATTTCTGGATGATGTTACATTGATAACAGATAACAGTTACGTTTGTATATTTAAAAATAACTTTACATGTATTCTCTGAGGGAAAAAAAGGCTGCTCAAAGAGACAAATATCTTTATCTTAATTTTAAAATTAGGTAGTAAAAATATCAAAATAGTACATGATATCCTATAAATATGTACAACACTGTTATCTTAAAATGTTTAAAAAGAAATTTCTATTCAAAGTGTTAAAAAGAAAATATAAATCTCCAAAAAGAAAGATACTTTTACTACTTCAATATCAAAAAGTTAGCTATACCGTGTAAGAGTCAGAGATGATAAACAGAACCTTACCATGGAAACGCAACACACACTGTCAAAACTTATTATTTTTGAGCAACACAATGAGCTGGGCACTGCAAAAGATGCTTTACAATATGCATGCGATCGTCCTCACAATAAGCCTATAGATAGAGGAAAACATTGTAGCTGTAAAGGCCAGGGTTATGCGCTTGGAGAGTGGACTCCAGAGCCCCTGCGTCTCCTGTCCACGCCACAGCATGGTGGTTGGTATTTACAGCTCAAATACTTACAGATGTGAATAGAGGTGCCACATGATGAAAGATGCTCTTAATAAAAAATGGCAAGTTTTAAAGCCTTTAATATAAATCATGGGATGAGGGTGAGCTGCTGTGGGGCAGTGGTAAGGTGGCAGAAGATGAGAGGAAAATTATTTTAAATCAAAGAAGAGCACTTTAAATAAAACATAATAGGATTTCTTTTAATCAGAGAAGCGGCATGGCAGAGCAGAGAGCAGTGGCCCACACTCAGATCTGTATTCCGTTCAGGCCCCACGTCTTTCAGTTGAACTTTCTTCAAAGCCTAACTTTTGCCTATATATAAAATGTAGATTATACTTGTCTAGGTTCTTTCACAGAGTTGTTCTGGAGAAGAAAGAAAACAGTGTCAACAAGTAAACATGGAAATGTCCTTTAAAAATCAACAATATTGCTTTATTAATCTAAGAAGGAATTCCACGCTTTGGTCAGAATTTTCTGTGTACTTTACTAATACGTGTAGTAAGTACCAAGATTCAAGAACAGACAGGTGGGAGCCTGGCGCAGAGGAACATGCCTAGAGGGACATATTCAAGAAAGAGATCGAATGAGGAAAATCTCTTGTGCCTTTAAGTTCAAAGACAACTGAAAAGCAAAGCCATCTCAAGAAGGAGGTGAGGGATGCTGAAAATGTCATCTTAGAAGAGTCAAATTTAGATGGACTTTCTCAGGTCAAAGAATGGATTAGTCTCTTGGGCAAACCAACAACAAATGCACTTATATTTCAATAGCAATTGTCAACCCAGGCCCCAAACACTTTCCACCAGTACACAATAAAAAAGACTCAAAGAAAATTCTTCAGCCTGTCCTGCCAAAGACTCAGTTGCCTATAAAGCAAATAGAACCCTTTCCAGAACATTACTGTAAAACATGGACAACGCAGATGACTTCAAAGGAAACCAAGCACACCTGAGTGCAGCCAAGCTATGGAGGTTGTGTCAAGTAGTCTCAGTTTCAGGCCTCTAAGAGCTATTAATGTACTATATACTACAACTCAGTACTGCAGTTCATTCAGGAGGTCATAGCCAGCTGAGAATTCTCATTATTGATAAATAACCATTGAAAACCAAGCCTAAGAACCCCAATATATTTCATCTTAAGCTTCTGTAAACAATGCTGTAGAGATTACTTTTCAGATATGTTAAAAGGATATACATTTCAACACTGTGAAAAGATAATAATTAATTTTGAGTTGGAAGAGGTAGCTCAAGCAATAACCATTACATTATTTGTATGAAGAAATACATTTTCAATAGGTATTGTAAGATAAGAAAAAGAAGAAAATTAAAAGTATTCTACTGCAACTTGTAAAAAGTTAATATGCATGCAGGTAACCACAGAAACATACAGTTCAGATTTTCTTCTAGAAAGATGTTTCAGTCAGAGGGAAAAGCTAGATAGGAAGGTCCAGACTAATGGGCTCTTAGAACCCTGCTTGGCTTCTAAGCAAAGACCAGGCCTTTCTCGGGAATGCCCCAGCAAGTGAGTAATCAGGGTCTGAAAAGACCGGCCTATTCAGACTGTAACAAGCATTCTCTGGGTGATGTGAGTTAGGGAGAACTGATCCACTTTGCACCCTCATTTACTGTTCTCTCTTCTGTCAAATCCTTGTTTACCTCCAGCCAACCCTTCCCCTTTAAAAAGTGAGATTTGGGGAGAGGGGAACCTGCTGTGTTCCATCATTTCAACTGTCTCTTCCCAGGAGAAACAAAATAAACACATAAATCTTTTTATTGGGTTTTAGATAATGAGTTTCATTAAATAATTAGCTAGTGTAGCAGGTTTTTTTCTTTTGGGCAGTGGCTAACTGCCCACTAACCAGCTTCCAGTCATGACACAGAGAGCTATTTTGACTTTTGAATGCTTGTCTTAGCTTAGGCTCATTTCTGGCTGGCTCTTTTAAGTAGCCAGTTCCTCTCTCTTTGCTGCAGGCAAGTCCCTCTTTCTCTCCTCTTTCTCTTATTTATTCTCTCTGCCTGCCATCCAGCCCTCTCCTACCTACCTATTGGCCATTTAGCTCTTTATTAGACCAATCAGGTGCCTTAGGCAGGCAAGGTAAAATAGAAACACATCTTTACATAATGAAACAAATGCAGCCAAAACAAATGTGACACACATTTACATATTTAAATTAATACTTTCCAGCCCAGAGAAATGTAATGCACCTTTAAGTACTTAACATAATATTCCACAATAAGCTCGTGTACGATATAAAAATCACCGTTAATTTTGAAAGACTGAAACTTTAAATAATAATTATAAAGTATTTAAAATAATTTTAATATATAAAAATGTATACATAAGCTTCACTATATGCGTTTCACTATATGAATGTCATAGATACTACTGTATGAAGTAGATATTTATAATTGAAGAAAAACTCAAATTTTAAGCAAGGTTAGAAAAAAACACTGATGTGATTTTTTTTTTTCTTTTCACAATTACACATAAAAACTCCAGGACTAAGGTGTGTGTAACGGGGACATGCAAGGCAACTGGCAAGACACAACTTGGTGTCAAAAATTGCTAGCCTTATTTCCCAATTGAGATGCACAAGACGTGAAAGGTGTGAAACAAAGCAGATAAGGTAAAGTCATGTGTCCACACAATGTAGCCTTTAGAAAAAGGGATTGGACTTACGTCAACACATGATCACATACGCTCATCAAACCATAAGTTCTGCAGTAACTCAGTTACAATTATAACGTTAATAAATTACTGTAAATTTATAATTTATAATTAGCATGTACTTCAAAGAACCATATTTTCCTGTTGTAAATTAGATATTCACCTTAAGGTAGGCTTTTCGGGTAGTTTAGACGTTTGATGAAGTTTTTGTATGTAAAAAAGAATTATGTTTTAAATACAAAGTGACATCTTGAACACAACCAAGACACCGTGAGCTCATTACTTGCTACCCCAGCACTTGGTCCACTGAACTGTATCATAAAGGGCACAAAATACATGAACTATTTCCAAATGGTATGACCATTCAGTTGGAAAATTATTTATAAACTATTTTATTAGCCATATCTGGGAAATATGACACACCTATTACAAAATGTGATTACTCCAAAAAGCTAACAAATGTGAAACCAGATTTTCATAATAAATGAGTCCAAATGAATTAGACTATTCCTACTCCTAGAAAGCCCTTTAATCCCTATTAAATTAACAGTTTGTGAATAATGAAAGTAATTAATATTAATTTTAGTTGACAAATGCAACACCAATAACCTATTTGGATACTTTAATCCATCTTCCAACAACCTACAAAAAATTAACAGATGCTTCTAATCTTGTGAAAGAGAGAAATTAGCACTGTTTTGATGATACCAAATGTTCAAAATATGAATATTGTGATTGAACTTGATATAAAGAGTGTTTAATATAACCTTGTTATGTATTAACAGAAGCCAAAGATAGTAAACTACGGCAGCTCTTCTGAAATAAAAGTTAAGTGTGCTTTGTTTTGCTCCTCATTCAAATGCTTCAACTGAGAACACAGGACAATGGGAATGTGTCTTCCTCACAGTTCAGTTTTCCACACTCCAAAGGCAAAGCGGAAGATGTACTGTTGATTTGAATAGTGGCTGCCCAGTGGAGAGAGAAAGTTGAACAAGTAAAATAGGAAGAAGAGGAAGAAGAGGAAGAGGAGGAGGAAGAGGAGGAGGAAGAAGAAAAGGGAAAAGCTTGGAAAGTTTTCATATTCATTCCCAAAGAAAAGGCTTAGAGAGCACTTAGATTTTAAAAGTATGACTAAGGCTATTTCCTCACTAGAACAGTAATATAAATGTGGAAATGGATTAAAAATAAATTAATATCTAACTAAAAATATATAGGGACTGAACACACATGCATCATATATTCATTGATAGACATACAAATGGATACATTGACAACAGGAAGTAAGAGACCAAAAAGACCTTGCTATGACTTTGGCCAGGTGTGAAAAGATGGTTCTTTGTTAAGGAACAATTACTTTATGAATAGGAGATACAGTAAAAATGAAACAGGATGACACAATGACTACCCAGGGTGGCCACAGTGGGGATTCCTTTAACCCCAGAACTCTGGAGCCAGAAGCTGGCGAATTGCTGAGTCTTGAGACAGCCTGATCTTCACAGTGACTTGTAAGCCAGACAGGCTACACAGAGAGATCCTTCCTCCAAAGGGGGAGAATAGGAGTGGGGTGGAAAGGAAATGGGCAAAGCTTTTAAGAAGAGAAGGAAGGAGAAGAGTCCAGGCCCATGGTTGGGTACAGGAGCACAACAGGGAAAGCAGATTCCTCCCACCTTGTAGCATGTGAGAACTACAAATCCCAGCAACCAGAACAAGATAGGACCAGAGGTCTAAACTTATTTCTGCTGTAAAGGTGACAGAATAAATACTGATTTCCCCCTTCCGATAAAAAAGAAGATTCACTTCTTTATTCTTACTGTATGTTTCCCAAGCTTAGTAAACCATGAAGGATTATTACTTCCTCAGTAAAAAGCTTGGGACTGAACATCCATCATTTTTATAATCTGAGGAGTATTCAAAATACTACAAAACTTAAATGCAATAAGACACACCATCTGTCTATAACTTCATTACATTCATCACTAATTTTCCCCGACTCCTTAAAATGCTAACTACTGATTCTTGGTAGCTGGTCCTCCTACTCTAACTCCCACCCCCCAAAAAACAGGAGTCTCGAGAAATGAAATAGGATTTTCACCTAGATTAAAAATGCTAAGGGCCCAATTGTAATTCTAAATTATCCAGAAATTATCAAATTTAATGAACTTTGAGCTCATGGTACACAGGCAGATATCAGCACTTAAACATGATGCTTCAGTGGATGGGTCACAGAGATAATATGGAGCAACCTGCCCCTGCCAGAAACCCATTCTCACCTGGTTTGAGACATCCCTTTTTCTTTCAATTGGATCATTCCTAGTAAATGTCTATACTGCCAAAACTAATGTATCTCTTTAACAGCAACAATGGCTAGCCTTTTTCGCTGAAATGCTTAAAAGTACTAGCAATGTCAGAAACATACCCATGTCTCTCAGGGAATGCTCTTAGGGAATGATTCCCTGAGATCGACATAAAAACAGTTCGTGTTGCTCAGGAACACAACCCCAGACTTTTCAATTTTTTTTTTTTTTATTCTCCATAAAAACTTCATTTACAGTCACGAAGATCAAATATATAAACAAAAGCTAAGTTGAATGTGTGCTGAAGACAGTGTCAGCTTTAGTCAGGTGAGAGACTGCACACCAAGGGCCAAAGGAGGCAGAAGAGAATGGGACTACCCAGACTGGTTTGATCAGTTCTCACCTTAATCTGTTCCTCTACTCTTACACTCAGTAAACACATCTTTTTCCCTCTTGCAACCTTGATCTCAAGGCTAAACTTAGATGACTTAAAAATTTTTAAAGGTTCAATTATTTCATTTAGGGCTAACACTACAGCTAAATTAAAGACATGCTAACAAGTTTCCCTTTTGAGCTCATTAATTAAGAAAGTAATCAGAGTAGAGGGGGTAGCTGGGTAGCAGTTTCGTTTAAATAGCTTGGAGGTACCACCATTTCTTCCAACTGGCAAGGCAAAGGCAAAACTAATCAATTCCAGATTATGAAATCTGAAATTCTGAAGTGTTTTACATGTAAATACATATTTTAACTACACACATTTCCCTTGATTGCCTGAAGACTAAACTAATCTTATTCAAAGGAAATTTTGATTCACCATAATCAAAAGGTAAAATTAAGACCTGCTTACTTCACAAGTTTTCCTTGGGTGAGCTTGTCAAAAATTCCTAGCTGTCTTTAAAGACCACAATACAGAATTTAATATTTTATTCAAGACAAATCTTGCTCAGAAATACCTAGTAATTCTAGAATTACTTGTTACACAAAATTTATAATTTACAATTATTTCTTAGAGAGCTTTTAATTTAAGATTATATTTTAGAAATCATTTCAATGGCTAAAATAAATTTATAAGTATCACCCAATATTTATAAATTGGTATGACAATCAATTTGATATATAAAATATATATTAAGTATATCTAACATCTAGCATAATCCTTAGTACACAATATGTACCTAATAATTCCTCTCGATGGATGAATTGATGGACAGGCGGACACAGACAGACAGACAGAGAGATACAGACAGACCAGCTGAGCAAGGTGTAAGGAAATTTCAGGTATCATTATTTCTGCCAATACAGGGAATTGAGAGAAAAGCATAAATTAACTCAACGGAGCAGCTTTGAAAAATTTTTCATAGAAAACCTAAGAAACAACGCATATATTCAGCATTTTAAAATTGTTAATATGATCACTGTGTGAGAAATTTTTATTAGATCATTTATATATGATTACTCATGAAAATGTATCATAATAAAGAGTTCTTAGTATATTTTACAGATTGGTCATTATGAAGTACTAATGCTAACAATTTCAAAATAAATTAATAACCAAACTATTAAGCTTACCTTTTTGATGGCAACAAAATGTGTTCTCAAGTTTACAAAGTAAATCTGTATTTTCATACTTGTTTTCATTTACTTTTATCCAGAAACAGTTTTCAGACATTTCATTTGGTCCAATCTGCAATCAGAGAAGAGTGACTCAAACAGCTGCAAAGTTCACCCATCCTGGCCCAACCCGGAGCTCCGGCAGATGTTTACAAAGTCAGTCAGCTCAGTGAGAGACATGGTCTACAGAATATCGAGATTTTTATGAGGAGAAAAAAGTTTCCATGATCAAATGGCTGTGCATGTGAAGCTATATGTTCTGGAGTTTGTTTGTTCTTAGCTGTTTCTCGGTTCTTATTAACGTTTTTTGGCAATATGAATCCCAAAGGGAGCTAACATCACAAGAATCTCCAACATTTACAAGATCAGGAAACCATCCTTCAACAGGATTGGGACTGCCTGTCACTTCTGATAACAGAAAGTACTCTCCCTATAGCTCCCAACAGGAAGCAGTAACTCCAAACACTAGCCTTTCACACTTTTGAGAAATCTTTCATATCAGTAAATTCCATGAAATTGTCAACTTCATCAGATTTACAAAACAGAAATTACTTGACAATACGAAGGGCTTGATTTCAATAATCCCAATAAAAATAATAGTGCGTACATAAGATATATACACACAATATATATGCTACTTGATATACTGTAATTAGGAGCATAGTTCCCACTGAAAACTGCATCACTACAGCTAAACTGAAGTGCTAATCTAGAGAGAAGTAAGTCCACTCCCACCAATCACCCTTACCTTTAACCAATTCAATCTTCTCATGCTGATTTCAGGTTTAAATTCTTTCTTTGGTTTCAACCCAAATGGCAGGTTTAATGGAGGACAGCTTTGCCCACTGAGAAATCCCAGGGGAGGTGGTGGTGGCACTGGTCCTCCAAATGGCAGAGCCATTCCTGGAAGTGGGGGAGGTGGAGGAGGAGGTGGGGGAGGCGGCACTTCTCCACAGGGAGCTGGTGGGGCAGGAACAAGGGCTGAAGGGCTAGTTTCACCTTCCAAAGAAGTTTGCAAAGGAATTTTTGTGCCAGGTGTCAAGGCACCAAACTGGAAGGGAGGGGGGGTTGAAAAAAAATTAAGAATGTGTACTCAAATAATAAAAGTACATTTATTTAAAGATAAGTTAATACATCAACTTAAGAATACCAGTAATTATCAATTGCTTATGAAATTCTAAAGTGTATCTTCCAATCTGAACATACACGCATAGCTTTCATTCCCAGAAAAATGTAAATTTCCCATTTTGAAGCAGTTATAATAGAAGTGGATCCGGGAGGCTGGAAGATAAAGGAGTCTACAGTCTCCATATGCACTAGAAGCTTTGTGACGAAATAAGTGCACTCAGTGCAGAAAGAATACAGGAGGAGGCCTTATTAAGCATGTCATATTGTGGCGTGTGTGCGTGTGAAATGTTTCAGATATAATAACATTCAAGAAAAAATATGCATGTCATTTCTACCTTTGTGCCTTTACTGCAGACTTCTCGACAGTACCCCAATACATGCCGGAGGAGAAGGAGGAGTCTAAAATTTTTAGTAGAGCCTACAAGGCACATTTCAGTGTTTGGCTCCTGAATATCTTTAAGTGGTTTTCTTTTGATTCTATGTATGTGCCCACTTCATACAAACTTCAGGGTCCAGGCATAGGCTGTCCCTCTTGATGCATTCAGTGAGCCTTCTCCTTTCTCTTCGGTCCTTTCCCCAGGACAGTTAGGTCCTAGCATACCTCATTTCATAAGCTCTCAGCAAAGCTGGGGAGTGATCATGGACAATGATCTCTCTGATAACATATAAGCTTTATCAGAGAAGTGACTGCTTTCTGCTTATTATTCAAAGACTGGGACAGATTACACAGTGTCTTTAAAAATGAAAGGAATAAACGAATAAAAACAAAGATGAAAAGGCAATCGGGGGCACAATCATGAGGTTAGAGAGTACCTCATTTCTTCGAGGAATGGGTCTTTTAAATGTCATTAAGAATCAAAATCAAATCAGGACCTGCAAATAATCCACAGCATCTATTCTTTATTTTGATTGTTACACCCTCACAGAACGCTCCCTTAGTGAATGGTCTATAATTATGCAAAAGACATTCTAGGTTACTCTCTATATTATGGCAATTTCTTGAAATCACTACCAGTCTAAGTTACTATATGTTATATAAATATATCCATGTATCTCCTTGTATGCGTAATACAAATACAATTAGGTTACAGTGTTAGAAAAGAAAATAAAAACAAATATCCAGAGCTGTTAAAAAGTCAATGTGCATAGGAATGTTAAGTTACTAAAGCAATGTTCTCTTCCAGTAACTATGAAAAGAGATTGTCAATACATAAAATTCAGAACACAGGATTCCTTTATTGTATTTCAGTTTAACAGCATAAGTTTTCCCCCATTTTATATCAAAAACACAGGGCAACTTATTCAAAGGTCATGCGTATGTTTTTATAATCCTGAATTTTCAAGAAGTAATCATTCAAATGGGAACTCTGAAAAGAAAATTCTGTAATAAGTATTAGCCCAAAGCAGAAAAAGCCAAATATTTCAGTTATTTAAGTAGATCACACATAAAATTAAAAAAAAAAAAAAAAACCTATCTCATTTAATATGAGAATCTGATTTTAAAATGATTTTGCTGATAACTGGTACTTTTTAACGGCAATATTTAAAAAACAATGAGAATAGTATTCTTTTTCATTTTTCAAAATCACACTCTGTAGCACAGGCCGGACACAAACTCAGCAATTCCACTCCCACGGGCTCTGAAAATCTAAGATTTTAGGCATAAAACACCACATGTCTAATAGTTTCCTTATTTATAGAGGGTTTTAATTTTTTAAGACATATAGTTGTCTTATACGGTATCTTCTGGAAGTTTTTGTAACAAAACTAGCATTGTATATTCAAAAGGAAAAAAAAAAAAAGGCAGCAATATTGTTAACAATACACCTGAGCCTATTTCCAACGAGTCTTAATTAGGAAAAGAGAAAAATGTAGCCACAATTACTGTTCATCATTGTGTCTCTAAATCTATAGGAGAAAATTTACCTGTGAATGTGCCTGCTATAATCCATGTAAAGCATGTAGATGATGTACCTCTTATCTCATGTCTTATGTGTACAGCAAGTACGGGAGCTATCTGCTTATAATCCAGATTTGCTCTTTTTTTGTCATGTTTTAAATCTGTTTACTTTTGGAAATTGAAAAATTATCAGAAAATGTTCTCATTCAGCTGGGGGTTATCTTTCACAGCAAGGCAACCCATAGGCTGAAGGTTTGGGAAAATAGTTTGAGCAATAATTTCCTGTAGCAGGATAAAGATCAGTGATGGATGACAAATCTAAGAGTAAAGGACTTTTGTAACCTTTACACTTAATTACTTAGGAAACGTGATTTTAGTAGCAAAATTCAAATGAAGCATTTAATTAGGAGAAGCCTGGATATTCCTAAAAACATGAGGAAAAGGGTGACAAAGAAAATCTTTAAAATATAAACACAGCAGCCTAGAGACGCATGTGAATAATATGGAGAAATTAAAGTTTGGACACTTTAAGACTGTGTAGATAGAAATGATCTTTGTGTTCCTGTTATGATTTCAAAATCAAATTCACTAGATACGGTATTTTACCTGGGATTTAAAAGCTTGTAACTCTGCTTGAAGCTCATTAATCTTTGCCTCCTTTTTCTGCAATTGAGCCTGGGTTTCTTGGTGGTCAGTAAACTCTTTTTCAAACTAAAAAGGAATAAAAGAGAGGGAGAGATGGAAATAAAAAGCATTATTCTTCACATAAAAATATGGCTCTAATGATCTGTCAATAAAACACTTCTGAATCGCTTTATAAAGAAATGGCATATCCCTGACAAATCACCCACAAGCCTTTCTCTAAGTCTCTCCAGGTCCCTCCACAATCATCTATTCAGGAGGGAAGAGACAAAACATGAAATGAAAGACCATGACCTTCTATTCCCAACAGAGCAAACAGGCCCATAGTCATCTACAACCTTGGCATTTTTCTTAAAAGTCTGTAAATATCATAGTGATTTTGAATAAAGCAACAGGAAGCAAAGCATTATATTGCCTTCGTTACCACCTTCCACTTGCAGAACCTGACACTTGAAACATATCTGAAGTTCATCAATATGATTTAAAAGAGGTGTTTTAACAGTTTAGTAGTTGACAGGACTGTGTCAACTATTTGGTTGGCTTTTCTCACTCCATATCTCCCACTACCTAACAAAGACTAATGATAAATTTGTTCTTCAAAGTCCCTGGTGCAACACTTTCTGGGGTGATGGCAAAAAATTAAATTTAGTGTTCAGTGAGTTTTGTAATTTATACAGCTACTCATCACAAATTCCTATCTTGCATTCATATAGTTTCACTTTGCCATCATCTAGATTGAAAACCTATCCTGAAAGAATTTAAAAAGAGCATCGCCTCATAATCAAGAATGGTATACAGCAACTAAAAAAAAACAAACAAAAAGAAGCAACTGCTTTGTGTCTCCAGACCACAGTCTAAGCACAACTCTATGTCATTCATCGGTGTGTGTGTGTTTGTGTGTTTCTTTGTGTGTGTGTGTGTGTGTGTGTGTGTGTGTGTGTGTGTGTGTGTGTGTGTGTTTCTCCATAACATGGAAAGGCAGTCAAGTTTATATCAAATGACAGATTTGAGTATTTCTTTCTTAAGGTCACAATTCATGTTTCTAGAACCTGATATATTCAGTTCAAATCACACCACATTCATAAAAGGAATGCTTTTAGAATGCTTAACAATTTTTAATAAACTACTAAAGTCATTAAGGTCCCCAGCAACAAGCAGAAATGAAGCCCGGCCCCATGCCCTCATGTCTACAGACTTCCCTAACCCCATTATTCAGTCTTTAAAGTACAAAAAGCACCTTTAGGGTTCAGAACAAAAATTCCTTGAATTAAAAATGTTCCTTTAATTTTGACCTGTCAAGTGAGGGAAACAAATTGTGGACTACAAACTCATATATCATCCCCGGCCTCTTTGTAAAGATAAGGGTGATGGGGGTGGGTGAGCAGGTACCACATGGGCCTGCCAGATGCCTGAGACTGACAACCAGAGTTTATATGTGGGATCTCCACGGAAGCTAGAGAAAATGACTTCCACCAGTTGTTCTGTGGCCTCCACATGTGTGTCATGGTACAGATGTACACAAATAAATTAATAAGTGAATTTTTTGAAATTTTAAAATTTGCAAATAACCAAAATATATTGTTTAAAAATTAAATTTTGACATAACTAAAAAATAAAATAATGCAAATACCCTTCAATTCTCCTAAACCACACCAGCATGACCACCACTGCAATGAAAATTCCTATTAAAAACAAAAGTAAAAAAGATACTAATGCCAGGCCTAATAAAGTAACTTGTTCACAAATTAAATCACATTTCAGCTTACAGGTTCATCTACCTCCCTGTAAATATGGTTTTAGCTTATACTAAATATACAAAATATGGGGTTTCATTGAGACATTTTTATAAGGTATATAATGTACTTTCATTATTTCTTATTGTGGTCCCAACCTACTTGCCCTGGCTCCTGTCTGTTCTGCTAACAGTGCCATTCTTCTGTCATGTGTCTTCCTAGGCTCTACCCCAGAGAAAAACACAGTACACACTTTTGTTTCTGACTTAGTTTGTGAAAGAAGTGTTTAAGGGATTCCTAAGTGGTTGTTGTTTCAGCCTCTCTGTACTCTGACTTTTATCTATCCTGGGGATCCCTCTAGTTTCTAGTTTTTCAACTTAAATAAACTTTTCCAGAATATGTTTTGACATCATATTCAACTTTTCTAGCCAACTGAACATCATACACTTCGTTATCAATACTTTGCAAAATTCCTTTCTTATTAAAAAAACATCAGCAACAACTCAAATAACCATCATTGACTTCAAATGTAAATACAAATCACTAAACATTAATTTAACAAATCAGAAAATCCTGATGTCATAAGAAAGAATCCCACCACCAAACAGTACAGTGTAAAATTAACCGTCTTGTACACAGTGTAGACAATCAATGGCTAAAGAAAGAGACAACACACAGAATGGGAGAGATTCTCTGCATAGTCAACGAGAGGTTCATATCTAGACCTAATTGCAAGTCCTCAGGTTGAAGACCAAAATCAAATTTTCCTATTTCTCCCATTTGTCCCAAATGGACAAAGATCAGTGAGCAGATAGTTCGAAAGTAGTAACGGAAAAGGCCAATAAATGTTGTAAAACATATTTAATATACTTGGCCAGCAATGAAATGCAAATTCAGAGAGCCTTTAGATCTTACTTCTGGTAAGATGTTTATGCTCAGAAACCAAACAATGAATGCTAGTGTGTATGGAGGAGTCTTTAAGCATTTCCGGTGGTAATGTAAAGTAGCACATACACTGGAAATTGGTAGGGAAGTTCTTCAAAAAAAATACAGGCAAGAAAGATGGCTGGGCAGGTGAGGTACTGGCTTCCAAGCCTGATAATCTGAGTTCAGTCCCTGGAATCTGCATATGTAAGGAGAGAACTGATTTCCACAATGGTACAGAAGCCATAAAGATCAAGGACTGCTGTGGAAGAGAATGAATTGTGAAGAGCCAGAGGTGAAAGAAAATTCATTGAAGATGTGTTTTCCAGTTGCTCATACAAACAAACAGTGGTTGTGGACAGCATGTGCAGGACCTTGACAACCAAAAGCCAAGCAAAGACCCAGCATGGACAGAGTAAACCAATATGACAGGAAGGTGCGTGGAAAAGGATGTAAAAATGGATTTAGAGAGCGGGTGTGAATATAATCAAAATGTACTACATGAAATTCACAAGCATTAGTAAAATACATAAAATCTTCAAGTTCAAGGTTTTAAGATGAAGTACACCATAGGCCTCGTCTAGCATATCTTTGGAATATTGGTGCTGGTTTGTTTTTGTCAACCTCACAAGACACCGAAGAACTGAGAACTGCTTCCATAAGACTAGAGTGTTGGTGGGCATATCTAAGAGACAATTTTATTTTATTCGTCTTCAATCTACCTATTTTACATTGCAAAATATGTGCTTGTTAGTTAGCACATAATATGGCCCTCAATAGAACATGCTCGGTACTTCTGGTCAGCAACATCTAACTGTAAAGTGAAAGCAAACTGAATATTCTAGATGGGTAAGAGCTGCCACCAACAAAAGCAGAAGACTATAAGAAAGAAAATGAGTCATAGAGCAACAAGCCCTCACCTCAAATTTTGAGATTTCGAGAAGTTAGCTAAAATATGCCAGTAAAACTTCAAGAGCAAGCAATTAGATGGTATACAATTTGCTCAAGCTACGAATGTATACTAAGAAATTAATATGACCAAGTTTGCACTTGGAAAATCCCAACCAGCAGCTGTGCAAATTATGAAATGAAAGAGAAATACTAGACACAAAAATTAGCTCCGCTACAGTTTTTCAAGCTAGGATAAGGTAAAGGAGAGTATGCCAGAAGGAAATAAGACTAGAAACAAAAAAATAAATAAATAAAAATTAAAAAAAAACCTTGGATCTGACTAAGAAATAAAAAACCATGGTTTTTAAAGATAAATACAAGTATCCTATGGCTTTTAGGCTGGAAATCTATGATGATATAGCAAGAAAAGAATATTAAGCAAGTAGAAAAAATGTAGTATTAGAAAAGTTGTTTTGTTTTATTAATACTTACTAAGAATGTTTTATAAATCACTTTTGCATCATTGTAAGTAAATACTGGACACAGTCTACTTAGGAAAGAAGAGGTTTACTGAGCTTATAACATCAAAGGTTCAAAGTACAAAAAACACCAAACAGGAACTGTGGTAAGTCTGACACTTGGCTACTTCACTGCCTGGCACCACAGCCATGAAAGGACTGTGTAAAGCAATCTGATTAGATGGAGAACTAATGGCTAAGACCTTTATCAAGGACCCTCTGCTTATCAGGAGGATCATAGGGTTGAAAGAGGACCACCTAATGCCTACTTAACTAAATTCTCTTTCTGTCTGCTTTAACAACTGCCAGGGGTAGGCTGAGAACCAAACTTTTTACCCTGGGGTCTTTGGAGGGGTGAAGTTACACCCTTTCCAAACTACAGGAGACATGTTATGCTTGAGATACCAATTAGATATTCAAAAGATATCGGTAAACGTGCCTGCTCCTTGGATATCTTAACTAGATACTATATATTAATTCTTGAGGGTTCTCAGGAGCCATTTCCTTCCTTAATTCTTTCCTCGTTACCCAAAGCTGAAAGACAACTCTTTTGTAGGCTTACACACCAAATGAGATTTTTCTAACACAAAATTATCATAATGTCATATAAATATACTATCATGTAATGTTTCTCACCTAAGTGGCTATCAATTTGTAAGAACACAAAATGAAAGCCTTTTTAACCTTATCACTTTTCATTGGCTTAAATGTGTAATAAACTTACTATTCACTACAGTGATAAGCCAGCCAGCTCCTGTCAAATTTTCCTTTAAATGTTGAATTAATGCATCAATATCATTTATTAAATATCTCAGCATCTAAAAATGCCTTTCTCATTTTTACATTTAAAACAAAGTATGCAACTTAAATGGAAAAAAAAAGAGGGAGACAAACAAACATCTGAGCAGAGTATAGAGGCTTTCCAACAATACAAATATTAGGAACATCAAAATACAAAGAAAAAGAATTTACTTGGGGATTATCAGAAGATGAAGTAGATTATAACTAATATAGTCTATAAAACGTAATTAATTAACTTATCCATACTAAAGAGACAAATGCTTATTTCCTGGCAAAAGAAACAGACGAGTTATAAACCTTGCCTTACCATGTCTATACTATCTCCAATCAACTCACAGTAGTCTTGGGGACAAGCCAGTGTCTACTATTAACGGATACCTGAGGAGAACTGATACAGCTTTCTCCCCAAGCCCTAAAGAAAAATTTTGCTAGACAAATACTACACTTAAAAATTACACTGAAAAATGCCAAGAAACAAAGTTGAATTTCTGTTTAATTTCATCCCCTGGGGTAAATGTATTAGTGCCTCTGTACAACAAGGTTTGATAATTCAATATACTCCATATACTTTCTGACATTTCTGCTCTTCATTTTTTCAAATTGATTCACCTAAAAAAAAAAAAAAAAAAGTATCTAAAAACTATGAGAGCTTTCTGCCTAAAGCAAAGAATTTACATGTGTCCTTACAAAGCTATCAGAGCAAAGTTTCTGCTGATATACAAAAGATGCTATGACACTAGAAATTTGTATGAGGCAAAGTATTTTCTGAATATATGCAATGCATACAACATCTGGTTTTTAAAGGACAAGTAACCTTGAACAAAGTTTTTATTTACATTTGAAGCTTACTATTTAAAAAAAATCTATTGAGCATTTTTATTTAACTCAATTCATATACCTTACCCAACAACAAAACGTAAGTGTAACAGTATTCTATTCTTGATCTATGAGCAACGCTTGAAAACAGAACTACCTCCATGAGAAGTGAGCTAACTATCTACTACCTCCATGAGAAGTGAACTAACCATCTACTACCTCCATGAGAAGTGAACTAACTATCTACTACCTCCACGAGAAGTGAGCTAACTATCTACTACCTCCACGAGAAGTGAGCTAACTATCTACTACCTCCACGAGAAGTGAACTAACTATCTACTACCTCCACGAGAAGTGAGCTAACTATCTACTACCTCCACGAGAAGTGAGCTAACTATCTACTACCTCCACGAGAAGTGAGCTAACTATCTACTACCTCCACGAGAAGTGAGCTAACTATCTACTACCTCCACGAGAAGTGAGCTAACTATCTACTACCTCCACGAGAAGTGAGCTAACTATCTACTACCTCCACGAGAAGTGAGCTAACTATCTACTACCTCCACGAGAAGTGAGCTAACTATCTACTACCTCCACGAGAAGTGAGCTAACTATACTACCTCCATGAGAAGTGAGCTAACTATCTACTACCTCCACGAGAAGTGAACTAACTATCTACTACCTCCATGAGAAGTGAGCTAACCATCTACTACCTCCATGAGAAGTGAACTAACCATCTACTACCTCCATGAGAAGTGAGCTAACTATCTACTACCTCCATGAGATGTGAGCTAACTATCTACTACCTCCATGAGAAGTGAGCTAACCATCTACTACCTCCATGAGAAGTGAACTAACCATCTAAGCTTGGGGTGCGCGGCTGACTGAGAAAAGACTCAGACTATGTCTAACAGCCACTAACCATTTCAGGACCATTTGGACAGCTTAAACAATCGGACCATTTCCTTCCTGAACCACACACACTATCTTCCAGGAAATGACAACAGCATATTCATAAGTGTAACCCTGGTGTTCTGATTGGTTTTTGTCAACTTCACACAAACTGGAGAGAAGAGGAGTCTCAATGGAAAAATAGTATTCATCAAATTGCTCTCTGGGCATTTCTGGGGCTCATTATTTCATTCACTCATCAAGAAGTATTACTTGATTCATTTATAAACAAAGAGCCAAGAAATTGCTTGTAAGATAAACACTGAATCAAGAAAATAAAAGTCCCAGGTTTATTCTGGAAGAAATGTAGCTAATACATCATATATACATGTTTAAACACATGATGACATGGCATTTGTGATAACATAAAAAAGGAAAAGATGAGGAGAGTATTTTCAAAAGCAAAATGATGTTTTGTCAGGCATGCCTGAAGGAGATGGGGCTGGAGGCAATACCAAGTACTATGAGGAAACACCATCCTGTAGCAGTTCCCAAAGTCATGCAGAGGAAACTGGTTACTTACTTTCTTGCAATGCTCTGATGCCTTCTCTTCATACTCTTCCAGCTTTGCCAGATGTATGCAAACATCTAAAATTATAATAACAAGAAATTAAATTCAAGTTTTATGCAAACTCTTGATGATTTTATTTATAAAGGAAAAAAATCACATAAGACATAAGAATATAATAAGAGAAACTGAGGAAAATATTAGATCACTACAAGAAGGCTCTTTAAAGTATGACACCAAAAGAGTGAAGCAGAATAATTCATACTGGATCTTAACCTTACATCATGGAAGAAGGGATGTTTCAGTGATAACTGGGATGGAAAGGTTTCTATCAATCTGTATTTAGAAGGAAGGGATGGTATCCAACATCAGCCAGAAAAATAAGAGTGAGAAAGAAAAGTTAGTAAAAGAAAAAAAACTTTTTTAGTTTCAAAACTGACTACCTATACAACTCTAAATATGCATCTCTCAAGCTTCTGATACACAAACAGTATCCTTTTATTTGACCATAAAAAGCCTATATACACATTGGTGCATCTGTATAATTCGCAACTTTAACTTTTAATATGCAGAATCAAATGCTTTGTTTCTAAATGCCACTAAGTCTTTCTTGAGTTCCTTACTTCCAGAACACATTCCAACCACTCTGCAGAGATCACAGTTACAAACAGCAGGTATGCACTAAAAGCCTTTCAGGTCACTTTACTGTTCACTGAGGTGGTACCAAAATTTAGTAAATGCTGCTACTTAAGTAGATAAACTTTTACGTAACATAAGTGAAATTTTGGAACTCCTAAAATATTACATTCATTTTCTAAGGTTATACTGTGCATGGAACTTGGTTGACTATGCTACGTCTGTATCAGCCTGCAATGGTCATTAGAAAAACTTTAGTTTGCTAAGGGCTGCACATCTGCAAAATGTTGACATCTCCCTATAGATGATATTAAGACAATCACAGAGGTTGATATCCCCAATGACCTTGGCAGGGGAGAAAAGATAGTGTTCAGATATTATCAAGCTAACAGGTACATACAAGCATTCAAAATTAAGATTCCCACTTAGAAATTCTAAACTTCTGTATTTACAACTGTTTCTGCCAGTCATTTTCTATGAAGTATATCTTTATTTCATTTTAACTTAAAATGAATCTGGAAGAATGACTCCAAAGTTATGAGCGCTTGCAGAGGATACAGATTAAGAAGTGAGCAAATGTGTGGTATATAAACCAGTGTCTGTGGATACATGCAGTTTTTTATAACTCAAGGTCCAAAAAATTCAATGCCCATTTCTATCCTATGCAAGCTTCAGACATGCATAAAGTACACAAATATACATTTGGGTAAAATATTTACATACATGAAACAAACATAAATCTTAAAATGTGGGCTAGACACTTTAACTCAGAAAGGGCTGGAGAGATGGCAAGGTGTCTCAAGGTGTGTTGTGCAAGGATGGAAGAAAAGTTAGATCCCAGACCACACATAAAAGCACCCCATATGCGTCCATAATGCCAACATGGAAGAGAATAGAGAGCGAAAGGATTGCTGGAGCTTGGTGGCTGCCAACCTAGCCACAAAAGGAATCCTTGATGTTCTTCTGAGACCCTGCTTACCTGGCCTCATGCGTTCTCCCACACATACACCAGTGCATATACTACACACTCATTCACAAACATATACACTACCCAAATGTCAAAAGATAGACTAGAAGAAGCCAGTTATGCTTATAAATTCAAAAGATCCAAGTTTTTTCAATGTGCTCTGAAATGCACACATCTCATTGTGCAGTAGAATATTAAAAGAGTATTCATAGAAATATTTAATAAATATTAGGATGTAAAAAAAAAAAAAAAAAAAAAAAAAACAACCCACCCTCAAATTCCTTGGTCCAAGTCTACCAGTGAAAAGAACATGTTAACTATCATTAGGGTTTATGAAAATAGTGTGGTAAAGGGTCAACTGTTTTACAAACCATTGTTAGGAATCATCGGTTCTAGATACAAACACACAAATATGTCAAGTAAGGATTTGTATGGTTTGTTGTGAAACATAGCTCTGACATTTAAGACTTCATGAAGGGAACCAAGGGTCCTCAGAAGATCTCCAGCCAAAGGAAGAAAACCAGTCCCTTAAAGTTAACCCATGGTAGCAAAATCAAGATAGTTGTACATAAATAACAAAAATACTCACCTACAAACTGACTCAAGTCCAAATCTAGTCTTTTCCTGTATGTGAAGTCTGGATCCATTCCATCTCTATGCAATACAATCTGTGACACACACTCGTCAATTAGTTTGAAGTACTGTTGTCTAAAACAAAGAGCAAATATACTCTCAATTCAAGAGTGTGTGTGTGTGTGTGTGTGTGTGTACAACTTTACATCAAAGTAATATACTTGATGAAAATCTGACTTTCAGGTTTAAATTTTTACTCAGCATAATCACAACAGGCAATTTAACATAGCATGGGAAACTCATTTTTCTAATGATGCCATGATGTATTTTTAATGTGTCAGGAAATGTACTATACTTGAGGATGTTATTCCAATAAGTCAGACAATTTCACTCATTTGCACTAAATAAAAGTTATTATGAATATATGAAAGGTACTCTAAGTATGACTCTAAGGACCATAGTCACTAAAGTAGCTACCAGAAATTCATTAATGCAAACCAAACCACCAAAAATCTTTCCTAAGAATTTCTACTGAAGATTCATAAAATTATTTTGTGGAAAGAAATTCAAAATTGATACTCTAATGATGTAAAAGCATATTAATATACCTTAATCGAAAGAAGACTAGAAACTTTAACATAGCATCAATGGAAAAAGGTCAAGGTTTAATTGAAAGTTTCAAAAAGGGATGTGCCGTCAATACAATTCAATCCATTTGTATTCCCAATAACTTAAAAACATCTCCTAACTTAAGGCAATGTGAATAAAAAATAAATATATAAATATTGTGGGCAAAGGCAACTCAAGCAGCAGGGTGGTTTATAATGAGGAACCCAGCATCCTTCATCACTTGTGAATTGATTTCCGCTCTAAGTGATTTATATATAGTTTTTGCTTCTTTTTCTTTAAACCATATTCTTCACATATGATGGCCCTCTGGCCACTTCAGCTGTTCTCTCAATGAAACTTGTACGGGAGCATTATCTTTGTACAAGTTAACTTCCACCTAATGAATCACTTGTAATGCTGAATAACACGGATCCAGCTAATACTGAAAAAGACCATTTAAAAATTCTAACAATGGCCCTGAATTCACGGAGACTCAAGCAGCATTTATCAACCAGAGGCTGACAGAACCAAACACATGGTTCTGTCCAAGAAATGGGTGGGCATACTTTACATAGAAGTTTAATTTGCATTTTAATTAAATTTAGAGAACCACAACACTGTAATTAAAGGAGTATACCGATATTTTGAAAAGGTTTATATAGCATTTATTAGTACTTAAATATTTAGTCTACTTTAAACAAACTATTGGAAACCAGCAAAATAAAAAAGAGAGCAGGTTGCTGGCCAAGCTTAGAATATTCACAGGAATTCCAGTTACAACAAAGCTTGGTGCGTGAAGAACAGCCACTATGAAGAATGTTAAGTTTCATTTGCTCCTCTCTACTGTGTTGCCCATGTAGCAAATGACACTGCATTAAACCCTCTGATAGCTCCCAGGTATGCTACCTAAATAAGGCTTTCCTACGAATCTTCTATGGATTAGGTACACCAACTACACAAACCATCTATGAATGAAATGTCTGCAAAGGTAAAATGATAAGATAATTTATATTTGAGGATGTTGGTTCTACACAAACTACTAATAAAAATGGAAAGTGATATCGAGGCCATTTCCTGAGCATACACTGTGTGTCAAGAATTCAACTCCCACGGATAACGACTAGCCACGTAAAAGAAAGCCTGCTATTTTATGAAGAAAAATGGAGAAGTGAATGGATGTGGGGGTGAAATAGGAGGAAAGGAGGGAGGAGAAATACGGGCAGTCAAGGATGAAAAAGCAGAAACTAAAAATGAAGTAAAATCTGCATTGTGAGAAGCTAAAAAAATTCAACTCATAGTCTTATTCACATAACCATATTTAATCTTTATAATAACAGCCACTTGGGTACAGATACTTAGAACCACATTATATTCTATGTGAAAAGAGACAAGTTCAAACAACCAAGAAATACACAACTTTATAAAAAGCAAACTATCAATAGCATTCTTGATGATTAAGAAACAGTCACAAAATAATAATGCTTATTACACATTATGAAATTAGTAAGCTGGTAATGGTCTTCACTTTTTTTTTATTGTTTGAGATTAAAATTACATCATTTATCTCTTCTCTCTGTCCAATATACATCTTCTTTACTCTTTCAAATACATGGCCTCTTTTTAAAACTGTTTTTAAATGAATAGATAATATGCATATGTAAATATATGTACACACACACACATATCTAAGCATAACCTGATCAGTCTACATGTTCCCCATATGTATCCCATTGAATCTATGGAACATTCCACCACCTACAGTTAAAATATCATTGTAGAAGAAGGGGTAAAAAACCAAAAGAAGTAGAGGTCAGGGAAATTGCTGTGAGATGTGTTTTCCAGAAATATCAGAAGATACACCCATAAAGTTTCACCAACATGATTACCTAAATTCACTGGACATGGACAATAACAGACATGGTTTCAACTTTCATTCAAAGGAGACGATGCAACCACGAAATTTCTGGAGTTGAAAAAGCAATAGTAATGGCATCACAACCATATCCACCTAAATACATGCCCTAAGGAAAGAGTCTATAGAACAGTATTAAAGAAATAAAACTAATTTCCTTGTCTGAATATCAGAACATCTCACAAAATAGTCTTAACAGTTAAACAAAATATAGCTCCCCTTACCTTATAAACTGGTCGTTTCGAATAAGTAGAAGATGCTGAAGAATAGAAACAAAATATCCCTCTGCTCTAGTTTGCTTAACGGTGTCCCACACCATGTTATAAACATCAGATGCTTCAGTGCGCTCATTAAGGACAACATGAATATATTCAAACCCTACAGCAAACTGTTAATACAACACAGAATACTCTGTATGAGGGTTTGTTTGGAAGACTGATATGCAAACATCTGTCTAGAAATCTTTGTATTGAAAGAGCTATGTAGGACTGAGGGCAGAGAATGTCAGAGATGGCAATGTGACAGGATACTTTTTAACCCTTCATAATCATCTGTACCCACTGAAAAACACAGTGAAGACAGAGCCAGCGCATGGCTGGGAAAACCCACTAAGTTCTAAGTATGTCCTAAACAACAGAGCAAGTGCAGGCACAGTGTGCATTAAGGAGAAGCCTTAATACAAAACAAGATTCTAGTAGGTTTTGGAAACACTTGACACCTGCAAATCCATGAGTTTACATGAGGCCTCCAAGGTAGGGCATCCATTGTAGAGAAAGGAGCATTTGATAGATTGAGGCTTTCTCTAAATAATACTACAAAGAAGAAAGCAGCTGTGAAAAACAAACAAACAAACAAACAAAAACAGATTGGATATCTGTAGCCACTGAGTCTAAGCTAATCATTTTAGTAATTGTAGCATCCATTTCCACATATTCCAACCAAAAAAAAAAAAAAACCCACAAAATGAAGATAATAAAATAGTGACACTTTCTTGCTACATAAAGGTCTGATTTTGTATTGAGTCTATGGGATAATGTCAGTGTCTTGTGGAATGCATCATGTCAGATGTAATGGTAGTTTTACACATCTGTAAACTAGGACTCAAACAAAAGGATATTCAAGTTCAGTTCTAATATCATCCAGGCGGCGGGAGAATTCAATCACATCCTCTTCCTTCTGTTCATCAAAGACTTTAAGTTGTATATCCAGGCCATCGTTCTTAATACACTTTAAGTTCTATAGATATTAGATGACAATTAGGATGGATCAGCCTTCAGTATGAGTAAATTAATCAATAACATAAACAATAAACCAATCTTTCAAACATGACTTGCAGAATTCAAACACTTAAAGTATTAAATAATACTCAAATCTTATCATCTATATTTCAAAACTAGATTTTTATACTCAAGTCTTTTCCTGCAGATGAATTATTCTTGAGAGCAATTTTTCTAAATTTCCCCCACTCAAGTACACTTCTAATTTAAATATTAATGAGGAAACTGCAGGGCACTTACTGGCAATATCTCTTTCAATCCACAACGCATAAATTCATTTCTGATGTGAAGCCTGAAGTCCAAATCATCAGGAGATGTAACAAGGGCATTTATGAGCTGCATACAAGCTACCTACAACAGATCACACAGAGAGACTTACAACGGTTGCTGGCATTTCAAACAAAAATCATGAAAGAAAAAAAATCAAGCTTTATTCCAAGAATTATCAAGTATCTTCTCCCATAGGAAAGCCTAATAACATGTGTCAGTAAAATATTATATACATAAACATATATAGTTTCAATTAAATCCTTTATAGCTTATTTGATCAATGATGTGAAGAAAACCAATTATCTTTTCATAAAAACTTCGTGTATGGCTGAAAGTCTTGCCCAATACCATTCTATATGTATACAATACAAACAGAAAATACCCAGAATGAAAATTACAAACATCTATTACCATGTAAATAACAACAAAAATAGAATAATATAATAATCTTCCATTTTTTATAAAGAACCCAAATTTCCAAAGACTCCAAAGTCAACAAGTTCCTAAATATGGTTGATAAGACTGCTGTAAAACATTAAGAAGATTTAAAAAAAAAAAAAAGACTTTCACTGGGGATTAGTTTTCATAACACCAGAAAGCCGATGAGCTTCCAAAGGAGAGAGGTAACCTACAGTGCCACCCAGCTACATTCTTATGAAGCACACGAATGACCTGCATAGCACTGCAGCCCTGCCTGCACAGGTACAGTTGTGGCCTGCTAATCCCGGTGGTAACAAACTGCTCTCTAATTGGAACTGAGTCCTTTTCATCAGGATGGACACTATGCCTCATACTGAAAACCAGTTCCAGGGTTCAGTGCTAGTGAAATCAGTTATTAGAGGAGATCTACTAATCTACTAAAGCAAACTATTCTCTAACAACAATCTATACATTAGTCCTTATCCCTACAGGTACATGTATACCTCACCCTTCATTGAGGAAAGTACTCTCTGCAATAGATGGAGACAACTATAGAAGAACAACTAAGCAGACTGCAGAGTTGTGGGGCCCAGTACCAATAGATACACCCACAAAGACTCCTACTCCAAAGGCTAAGTTCCACTGCAGAAGAGGGGACAATGGGTCAGAGCCAGAGGATCTGAGAGTTTGCTCTGAGAATGAATCTCCTAGGAATGTCAGAAGCTAAAGTCTCACCAACAGGAGTGCCATAACTAGCCAAATGGAGATGATACCAAAGTTGATAGTGAAAGCTAACAGGGACACAACTCAATTCAGAGACAACAGAGGAAAGCTGGGAGCATGAGAGGTGGTCTCCTCAGGGAAGAGTATACCCACTGATTGTCTAGTACCAAATAGTCACCCTGAAAACATACACACAAATGGCATTGGAGAGACTAAACTGACTTTATCTAGGAACATGAATATGCATATAGACACATATATATTGCAATAACAATTAGTTAAAAAAAATAGGCCATGAATTTGAAAGAGAACAGAGAGTGGTATACAGGAGGGTTTGGAAGGAAGAGAAAGAAGATATGTTATAATTATAATCTGAAAAATAAAGAGAGAGAGAAGGAGAGAGGGCGGGGGAGATTGTCTCTCTGGAGAAGGATTCTTTACTGTTGTTGATAGCGTTATTTTCTATGTCTACATTCTACCCCAAGTCTAGCAAGAACTCCTGGACTACTGATCAATATGTTTAACTTCACGCTGTTCCCTAAATTGTCTTTTCTCCATCCCTTAAGGCAAGATTTATGTGAATTTAAAATGCTGGTTTTAGATTAAAACACCAACAGGGGTCTCAGTTCCTGCTGGTTGAGATACATAGTAGAAACTCTTATATTTGATATCTAAACACTAAAATCTGACCAGCATGCATCTACTGTCAAAACTCAAGATTGTTTAAAGTAGAGATGGGAAATATAGCAGAAAGCTGGGGTAAAAGAAAATACTTTTTAAAACACTGAAAACATAAAACAGTCAAGCTTTCTAGTACATATTCACTCAGCCGGAACCAGTTCGTGTCAAAAAGGCAGGTCTAAAATGGTTTCTTTCCACTCGCTTGCCATCCCTTACTTGGTACCCACAACACTTTACTTTTCAATGGTACTGTGTAATTTTCAAAACTCGGGAAAAGAAGGACAAGGGGAGAGAAGAAAGATATCAAAGGAAGAAGGTGATTTTTTTTTCTGATTTTTCTATACTTGTCTATATTCAGGAAAGCTAAGTCAATCTCAGTCACTAAGGTTCTAGAAAAATGAAACCAAAAAAAATAAAATAAAATAAAAACCCAAAAGTAAACAAAAATTGTTAGAAAACTGTGTCTACACAGGCTGCTGACCTATCAGTGGTGGTACATGTTGTTAATCCCAGCACTCAGGATGCTGATGAATATCTGTGAGTTCAAGGCCAGCCTGACCTACAGAAAGTTCCAGGTCAGCCAGAGTGTTACACAGAGAAACCTTGTCATGAAAAACCAAGAACACAAATAAGAGGGGAAGGGGGCACCATTCAAACTTGGACATGAGGATGAAATATTGGCATCCTACATCTATTGCTTGATGGAAAATGGTACCAGTAAAAAGATACAAAACGCAAGGGGAACAACACTGTTCGAATAAGATAAACTCTGCTTTTAACATTCTGTGGCTTTTACCTACATTAGGAATGCTTAATTCATTACAAAGTAGCAATCAAATATCTATCTTACTTTAACTAGGGATAATAACAGAAATTACGAAAACAGATAAAAAGCATTCTTCATAAAGATGTAATAAACAATGTCTGCTTCATATTCACAGATATAAACTATGATCCTCATTAACTCTGATTAAACTACAGAAATTATTTCAATGGCATAACAAAACTACTTTCCACTGGAGCTGAAAGGTGAGAAAACAATGTCACTATCCTGCTCCTAAAACATCTTAATTGGAATGAAGGGTCTGTCCATCTTTGTACATCAAAATACAGGGTCTCATTATTAGTAGTTCCCACATTTCAATGTTCCCAGCCTAACTGGTGCCTATTCTGTACCAGGCACTGTTCTGGGTATTAAATTTAGTTGTGACAAGTAATGGTCTGGAGGTTGTTTATGCGCTCCTGTGTTAATCACAGTGTTTCTGTGATGAAATACCCCCATCAAAAGCAGCTTGGGGAAGAAAGAACTTATTTAGCTTTATATCTGGAGTCACAGTCCACTGAGGGAAGTCTAGAAAAGAATTCAAACTGGGCAGGAAACCTCAGTAGGAACTGATCCATAGGCCAGAGAGGGGAGCTGTGGACTGCTCTTCTTGCCCTACTACAGAATTCAGGACCTCCAGCCAAAGGCTGGCACCACCCACAAGGGACTCCTGCTCTAACAAATAATAGATTTGTAAACTACTGGCCAGGCCTGCCTCAGACTGGCCTTATGGAGGCCTTTCCTTAGCTGGGGTTCCCCCTTAAGAAACTCTAGCTTGTATCAAAATGACATAAAAGTAGGCAGCTCAACGTCAATACTCCCGGCATTTGAGAGACTGGAGGCTTAAAGAAATTATGGCTTTGAGGTCAATATGTGAAAGCAACCAGAGATACTTAGTAAAAGCCCATCTGAGAAGAAAAAAAGACATAAGAAGAGTCAAAACGAGGGTTTATGGCTGAGGCAATCCAAAGAGTGAAATGGTTTTTGTATGCTGACTGAAAGTCTTTCCCATCATAAAACAAGGAAGTTCAGGATTTCTACTGTTCCAAATTCCTAATGCTGAGAAGTGAACTTTGGGTCTCCAACATCCTAGGCCGCTGAGCCTTTCTCATACTTTTTTCTTTATTTCCTTAATATAGACTAATGAAAGATTGGTTGATGTTTTTGAGGAAGAGTCTTATTACATTGCCCAGGCAGATTTCAGCTTGTCATTCTCCTGCCTCAATTTCCCAAATAGTTGAAATCACAGGCATACACCACCAGCTAGCTTCAGAAATCTAAAACTGGAAATACCTGTTATGATCAGAATCAAAACTAAATGTAAAATAAAACTGAGGAAATGGATACAGGTAGCACTACTAAAAAGATTTCTATACACTAGTACTCTAATAATCTCAACGAAAATAAACTTAATGATACAAAGATGACATTTGAAGGAATGACTTATTGCTAGGTTATGGAAATCAAAAGTAAGTTCTAGAATTAGAAGGAAAGGGATCAGGAGAATTGTAGAGTCCTAGAAAAATTAAAGTATGATGAATTATGTGAAAATGGAACTATATACAACAAAAACTATTTCTACAGAAGGACAGAGTGGCTGACTGCTCAACTGCCTAACACCCACCATCTCCTATCATCAGTAAATAAAGCCAACAATTCAAACTGACTTTAAAATATTCTCTTCCTTACTCCAAATGCATCATTATACATGGCAAATACTGTTCTTTGACCTTTAAGTATTTCTACATAGTGACACTTTATTACTGAGCAGATTCTATTCTGAAATTTCAAAAGGTATACTTTGTAAGTTCACTGGATTATTCTCTTCCCAATCCTCAAAAGTTCCACTTTCATGAACAAAGTTATCTTTAACAACACAATTACCACCTGAAGGCTTTGGCGGGAGGTGGTTTTCATTTTCAGGACAGTTGATTTTTTTCTAGGGCAGCAGCGGCAGAATAAGGACACACCACCAGGAAGTGACCCACTGAACTTAAGGCGAGGAACAAATGCCACTACCATCAAGAGCTAGAAGCAAAGGCCTAACAGACAACAACATAAATACACTAAACCAGTCAAAAGGAGTGACTATGTAGGACGAAGCCCATCAGAAAGCAACCTCAAGAGCAAAGCAAAAGACAGAAAAATGGTTAGAATTAAAAAGGTTGACAGGACAGAGGGGCTGGACCACTTCTTAGACAAAGAAGTTTCTTGACCTTGAAATATGAGGGTTTGTCTTCAGATAGAGATACATACCATATAAATTCCTGAAGGAACAAAATTCACTACTCTCTCTCACTCTGCTCAGCACACGATATGAGAAAAAATATGAACAATTTATGTATTTTAACATATGTCTTTGGCCTGTTGTATACAAACACTCTTAAGCACAAAACTCAAGGCACATTAACATGTCATGTACATAGCCATCCACAAGAATGTCCAATTTTTCAAAGGCCCCAGAGAAAAAATAATTATCCTGAAGGGATTTAGAACACAGTCTAATTGAAGAGAACATGAGCTGACGTTAGAAAAATCAGTTTGGAATCAACATGTTCTTTCTGTATATACATAGATGTTTTGGTGAATAAACCTGTTACCTAGACCACAAGGTAAAGAGTGTGCTTCACACCCTCAAACCAGATTAGAAAGAAGTATTGGAAAATAATCAAATGAAAATCCAATGGGATCTGTGAATACTCACTATCTGGGCCTGGAAGACACAGTTTCAAGTGCTATACATCTTTCCTACCCTAGAGCCAAAACCATCCATCTCTCTGAATACAATTAAATTTCATGTTTGTCAAGTTCAGATGACAAAATGATGCTTATAGAGAAATAGTTACCTCCAGTACATAAGAAATTTTAAATGACTTTAAATAATATATATACATTAATTCAAAAGAACTGAACAGACTACATAATGTAGATAAACACAGTAATGGCAATGTATATCAGATTAAAGCTCTATAATCTTACTTATACTCCCAAGTGAATGCTCAGTAAATGACAGATATGGTAAGAGAGCAAGTCAGAACTTGAAAAATGCACATGCCCCATCCACAACTGGAGAAAAGTGACTGCAGTACTCAAGGGCTAGAATTTACATGGACACAGAAATAAAGCACAAACTTACATTATTGAGAAATATTTTTAGGAGACATTCAGAATCCCCTTGAGAAATTATTAGTTTCTTCCATGCCCTCCAATGTATTTTGTGGAAACTGCTAGTAATATAATTTTTATATCAAATGGTAGATAGCTGTAAATAATGGAGCATAAGCTTTTTAAAGGCCGGATTGTTTGTGCTTCACTTCTGCAGGTCTAAGAGTAGGTATGTCTGTTTCTAAGAGTAGCTGTTCGCTTTGAGGCAATAGCTGAAGTACCTATGCGATATTCCATAATAGCATTCGGAAAGCTGTGTGTTAATAGTTCCAGATATTTTAGCACTACCTGATTCTAGATGTACTCCACATGTCAATGTATGTTCATATTAAAATACTTTAATGTTAAAGACTGTTACTATAAAGGAATATAAAAGTGTTTTAGTTTCTACTTGACGCATGCTTATTTATTAATCACAGTGAAGTAAACCCAAATGCAGTCAAAACCAAAGGCCAGTTAGGAAAAACTTATCTCTGCATCCTTCTGAGATCACCCAAGTACAAGCCTAAAAATAAACTTTCTAATACTTCTGCATTTGTCCTTTTTATGGAATATTATTTTAAGCAGGCAAAGATATGTTGCATTTGGTTATGCTGCAGAATACAGCATTAACTGTGTCAACTCTGTTACTTTTGTTTATGCTGCATTTGTGTAATGTAAGGATGTATGTTTAATAATGTAAAGATGGTGCTGCATCTGTTTCCCCTGACCTGCCTAAGGCAAGGCACCTGACTGATTTAATAAAAAGCTTAATGACCAATAGCTAAGCAGGAGAGGGAAAAGTGAGGCTGTCAGGCAGAGAGAATGAATGGGAGGAGAAATCTAAGCTGGAGGAAGATCTAAGAGGGAGGGGGAGGAGGAAAGAACAAGGATGCACAGGATGGTCCAGGGCAAGGAGCCAGGCAGCTGCTAGACAGAGAAGCAGTGAGAGTAAGATACACAGAAGGAAGGAAGGAAGGAAGGTAACAGCCCAAACCAAAAGGTAAGTGAAGAGAAAGAGCTTCAGTTAAAAGTGCTAGTGAGAAACACGTCCAAGCTAGGTCACAACCTCAGAACTAATAGTACAACAAGTGTCATGTTTTTGGAGCCGGTTGTTGGTACAGCCAGTCCTTCATGGTTGGTATAACACCATGCTAGAAATTATACTCTAACTGATATATTTGTAAAAAGTACTTTTAAAAGAAATAGGAAAGCAAAATATCAGAATTTTAGAAAACGTAATTGGCTGATGAGTTTTAATGAAATGGGCTGATGGGGGAGACACTGAAGGGTCAGTGGGAACGAAATCAACCTATCACATGAACATTGGCTTCTTTCAGCATTTCCCAAGGACAAAAATCAAAAAACAATGATGACAGCTCATGAAAGATTTGGGGTTCAATATTTTAATGAATCTAAAATTCTTATGTAGGTTAGAAATTTCTCAACTTCTAAAATTAAAATAATCCTGTCTCTTTTTTCTGTTAATTTTCCGAGAGAGAAAAGTGAGAACCAACTAATTCTAAAATATCTATTCTGTAATTGACCTGTGGGACATCTACAGACAAGAGATTTTTCAGGTCCAGAAAATACTTCATTGTATTTATAAGAGCCATAAAAAAGCAACTCTCTGATTGATCACAGATAAAAATAATAGCCAACCTCCCCCTTACATACACACACACCCGGGGCCCACAGTAGCTTCTGAACAGAAGTCATAGCATCTTCATACACTCCACTCAGAGGACATCTGAATAAACACATCATGCAAATGGGTATATAGGACATATGGGACTACACTGCAGCTCAAGAACATACAATGTCATGTTCAACTCCCATGCCTCTCCAGGTGGCTGGAAACCCTTCCCAGCAGGGTTCTGTCATTCCTTCCCTCACTCAAGTCAGACCTTCTCTAAGATGGACAGCTCTCTGAGCTGCCTCCAAAGCCAGCTCCCCTGGGCTCCTGGACATCCAACCCCTTACTTTCTATAAGATCCAGACAAGCATAACTATGGTTCATACAGAAAGTTTCAACAAGAATATCATTTCTAATTACCTGGTTCATAATCATAACAATTTAATCCTTTGTTCTGAATGTTAGGCAATACTCTTCCTTTTCCTTGGGTTCTCTGTGAGTGTGCTCAGCACTTTCCTACATTGTTATATTCCATGTTAAGACCAAAGACATGCCAGAGACCTCAATAAGTAGCTTTCCTGTAGTAAACGGTCCCAGGCGCCAAATGTTGAGCTACTGCTTTATTTCTTTGAAACTTTTATCCTAGACTGGAGAAATACCATCTACAAGCACATGCAGAATTGAATCAATGTTATCAGGATAACCTAAGACACCTCAAAACATGGTACTTTGATAAAAGCATAAATGTTTTTTAATGCCATTGGGCTGTATGCTAAAAATTTGCATAAAATTTTAAGTTTCTTCTTCTATACATTTAAATCCAATGAATTTAAAAGAACGGTATCTATGTATTTCAAGAAGACTGATAGAATTTTAAGACCTGGATGACTAAGTGGTCCAAGGGAAGAAGACACGAATGTAGATGGTCGGAGTACACTCAGTCAATTGTTTAAAAATACAAAGGCAGTAAAGTAGAAGGACTGAAGAATGTTTTAGGTGAGCAAGTGCAGAAACTAATGCTATCAAGTCACAACAAAGCTTCGGTACACTAACTCTGCTCCTCTTAGAAACAAGTTTCCCAATCTTCCCCCTTACCCAGACTTGTTCGTTAACTGACCATTTCTTCCCCCATAATTTACACACTCTGGACAACATGTTTTCTTCTTACTGAGTAATTAACGTAGAGGAAGTAGCTATTCTATCTAGAATCAGAATACAATGACTATATTACAGAACTCTAAAACCACCATGAATGAAGGCAAAGCAAGAGAGAAAGTGGACTTTGGAGTCAGTAGTTTGTTCTCTATTACAAGTCCTTCAGCCATTACAGAAGAGGTACCACTGTACTTTGTTCTGGACAACTATCTCAAACCACCTTAGAACATAGAGATGATGTCTCTTCCAGGTAAGCCTCTGATTCACTGTCCTCCTTTAGTGATACCAATAGTTCACTTGGAAAGACTATAGTTCTGTAATCTCTATGTTTCTCTCCTACAGCACAATCTGGCATCCACCAAAAATATTTGATCACCCATTTGATTACCATTAACAAAATGTTATTGAAACGCTATTTTAACAGCATACGGTAACTCCAGCTCCTTCAAGCCTCCTGTATGAGTTCTTTCCACATTTTTGTTGTCTGCCATAGAACACTTCCCACAACTCAGTCTACCATCAGTGAGACGGGTGAATCACACAGGCAAAAAGGAAGATCCAGCTGTCTTCACACAGATGTTCCACGAAGACAGAAAATCAGGCATTGCAAGGCCACTACAGTGTTGTCTCCATATAGCCCCTTCCACTTAAGGTCTCAAGTGAGAAATCTTAAGAAAAATGAAATTTTCCAAGAGTACCAGATCCATCATCACAATTAAATGTTATGTGATAAGCAACCATCAATTCAGTGACGCATAATAGATAATCAGGAAAGATGTTGAAATATTTATGGAAACACTTATAGTACATGCCAAGAAACTCTGGAGTAAGTCTGTCTACCTTAGCTGCACTGGGAAGCTTCCTAGAAGGAAAAGTGATTGACTATGTATATAGTCTTGATTTAGACTGAAGTGGTGATGATATCACATCAGCCATGAACAACATTCTGGTCAGTTTTAAGTCTCTGGCCGAGGTTCATATGTAAGACTGTACTCCCTAAGATGACACTTGTTTCCTCATACACATCTACTATATGAGCTTTACAAGATGAAAAGTGAGGCTCACAGAGCTCATACTGGGACTTTTCTTTTTAAGTCTTTCATGGGCTAAGGAGATAGCTCAGTGAATGGACTTGCCCTAAACGCATGAACACTAGAGGTAGACATGATCACACCATGCAATTCCAGCTCTAAGGAGGCAGAGACATGGAATCTCTTAGTAAACTGGCGACACTAGCCAAAATGGGTGACATCTGGGTTCAGTGAGAGGCCCTGCCTTAATAAGTAAAGAAGAAAGTGTTAAGATTTAGGATGGAGAATATAAAAACAAAAGAGATCAAAGTATTATCTCAATAGAGAGGCTGGGATAGAAGGGTTTGTGAAAAAGGAGGGGAATATTTGTAATTTCTATAAAGGCCTGGGAATGACTAAGCTAATCAGCTGCAGGAGGCTGTGCTCTCTTCTTCCTGGGATTGTTTACTCAAAGAAGACAGATTTTCTAGGGAAAAAGGCTATCTTATCCAACAGTCCCCACTGGGTTGTGGCCTAGTGACGTGGTTGAACAAGCTCAGTTTCAAGCTCATAAGAATTCAGTTTTTACAACCAAGGTATTTTTATCAGAAAGCAATAAAGAAAGATACTATATCAAGCTTTAGACTCCACAAGTATGCGCACACATGGACACAATGACCCACACACCTATCAGCCTACAAATGCACACACGCAAAAGAAAGAAGGAGAATCCTTCTGATTTCAAAGTAGAAAAATTTTGTCTGTTAAAAACACTCATCAAACTCTGCTAAACTAACAATGTCTGTATATATTCTTAAAACTCCCAGCTGCAAGTCCAGAGCAAAGGGATCAGGACCTCTCCTGGTGGGGATGAGGGAGGGCTGGAGTATACTGAAACCACAGTCTAGAGGACATATTCAAAGGAAATAAAGGCACATATCTACCAAAAATTAGAGTCACCCTTTGGATCCTAAAATGAATTCCTAAAATTCAATCAGTGCTGATTAACAGAAAAATATCAATAAACTTTGCAATCTAGGATAATGCTTCTGATGTCTCAGCAGAGTACAGCTTCGCCTACAAGATAAGGAAAATCCATGTACACAGAAAAAGAACAAGGGAAGAGGGAAACTGTGGCATGAATTAGAAACTGGTGAATCTACAGTGATTGCAGTCTTCCACTAGAAGGATGCGGCTAGCATAAAAGAGCAGTGGCAGAGATGAAGACCAGATAATGTGAAGAGCATACGGGTTCTTCCCAGAGACATATGGCAGGTTTGTCTGCCCAAGTATTCCCAGGTACAGTCTGAACAGCATCTAAAGTGGATTTTTGATTGGGACATTGCTGTGGTCTGATATTTCTCCTCTATATCACATTGAGTGGTATGTTACTTAAATAAACTCCCTGGGCCTTCCAGAAATTCTGTAAAGCACTCAGTATCAATTTCTGCATAAATGGTTCAAAATGGACTAGGCTGTTTGCAGCTGAATATCTCTTTCTAATATATTTGAAAAGAAAAACTATTGTACATTTATTCCCAATCTAATGTTTTTTACTTTTAATCTATTTCCTAAAAATAAAACTGAGGCCTGACAGATCTTTAAATCATCCCAGGCATACAATTTGCAGTATATCAAAAGGAGAAAATCATGCTTCATTCTATCATAATCACAGACAGAGAAACTATTATTATTTTCAGAATTCTAATAAATATCTAACAATTTCCCTTTAAGACACACATTATCATAAATATGCTTATCAATAAAAGATGCTCATTATTCTTTATTAACTCCCAATTTAGAAGATAACAATTGGCTTCTACTTTATTTAGTTACAAAAAAATTTATTATATTTAATTTGGTGATTTGCTAGTATCACCCACACTAGTACATTTTAATAAATGCAAATTTCACAGCTAATAGAACAAAGTGGGCATTTAGAATAACAGCTTTATAGGAAAACATAGCTAGATCATTCTAAAATATGCCTTCTTTGTGAAAAATTCAGAAACACACCAGAGACAAAAGTGTTTTCAATATTACTTCAATATTATTATCATATGCTTAATAAGTTTTAAAAGTTTGGAAAGTACCTACCCAGTAATATCCCCCAAAAGCAAATGTGCTTTCCCTTGGTATTTGAGGATGGAAGGGGGTAGTAAATTGGCTTTCTAGAAAATGATACCTTTTATTCTTAAGCTTGCCATCCGATAACTACTTTATACCATAGGTTAAATAACCCAAAGCATCCATCATAAAGTAAAATCTTTGCCAGGTGTAACAGCACACTACTCAGGTTCATGGACAGCCTGGTCTACATAAAGAGCTTTAGGACAGTCAGGTCAGACCTACATAAAAGATTAAATAAATCAATGGATAGATAGAAAATGATAGGCAGGCAGGCAGGCAGGCAGGCAGGCAGTATATGTGGGCTGTGGGTAGATGGCTCAGTAAGTAAAGCCTTTACTGATATGAGAACAGATCTCCAGAACTCACATACAGATGGACACATCCATCTGTATACAAACTGTTTTCTATTGTTTTGAAGTACATTTCCTTCATATCATTCAGCACATTAGCATCAAAACAGTGCAAAATGTTATATCACTCAAGAATCCTTTTAAATTTCCCCAAAGTAAAATCATGTCTAGGCCTACTTAGGGCTAAAGTCTGGAATGGAGAATTAGATGTGACTATTCTATTAAGGTTAAAGTTGGGTGTGGTAGAACAGCTATGACCCCAGCACCCAGGAAATCAAAGCAGGAGACTTGTCACCAAATTCATGACCTATCAGGGCCACATAAAAATTTGATCATAATAATAACATTTTTACTTCTTTTAAACAACAGTTAAATATTATTGTGATTGCATACTGAAATATTAAAAGCTAAACTACAACTGTGAGAAGGCAATTACTTCCAAGGATGATCCATTTTTTTGAACCTCACTATTGCTCAAAGAAACTCTCAACCTAAGTTATAAAATCTACAAAAATGGCAAATCCTAATTTCATATAATTGAAAAATGCCTTAACTTAGAATAAATTAATAAATTATCACAGGACTATAATAATGTGGTTTGTAGAAAAATCTGAAAGTTTATACAAAAAAAATTAACCGAAGGACTCACAGATCTGACAAGATATCTGTAAGATGTTATGACAATACAAACTAGAATCCAATACATGCATCAAATATAAAAATAAAAGGCATTTGCAGTTAAGACACTGACAAAACAGTTCCAAACAATATATGTAATATGTCACTCAGAACTAGATTTTTAGAAGATGAAACCTACTTGAAGTTGTACTGAATTCTGCCGAAGGCCTTCAACAATGGGAAAAAATCGGTCAATTTTTCTTTCTTCTCCAGCTGAAGTCAATGCATCTAAAACTTCTTCAAGGCTATCAGAAATATGGAGTATATTAGTTAAATAGCAAATATCAAATTTTAAAAAAATGGCATGTAATCACTTTACCCTGCTAATTAATTAAATATGCCCAGGCAACAGTGACATGTAGAAATAGCTTACTGAGTCATACCAATACTTTAAGTGCATACGAAGTTAGTGGAATTCTCTGCGACATTTCCATGCATACATACCATGCATTTATTACATCCACCTTCTCTACACATCCCTGCCCCGCTTCTCCCTCTCTTCAGGTTTTTAACATCTTTGCAAATGCCACAGTCTATTGTTACATTAGCTCCTTTCCCTCCACTGGTATCTACTTAGGGGGAGCCTAGTATCTGTCCTTCTGTCTGTTCCAGCATGTGTTTTGATTCACTTATTCCTGACCAATTCCCTTTGAAGGTGCTCATCAAGTATCTGTAAAACTCCATAAATCAGGGCTAATGTCAACCAGTTTGGGCAATATAGACTCACAATGGATTTTGATTTTTACTGTTTCATTGATGCATGGAAGTATACATTATGATGGTACATTTCAATACATGCTGGTGATATATAATGTAAAATCAGGGAAAACACATATATTTTCCCAAAGAAGTCATTCGATCATGATAACATCATTTAAAACCATTTTTGTTCCTTTTTAAATAAAATATACATTATTATTTTCTAGAACCAATATGCCATGGATTTTAATGTTTGTAACTGTATGCAGTGTATATGTTACAAGCCAATATAAGTAGGAAATCAGGCAGAAAAGTGTTGAGCAACTTGTTTACAGTCTAACACCTACTTCTCCAAAGTGGTGATGCATGGATCTAAAATCTGGTAGCCTGTTAAGGCTAAAAATCTAAAATGCTCCCGGCAAGTGCATAATATCCCTCAAATAATGAAACCATAACAGTCAAAAATAAATAGTAGCAAAATACAGTAAATAATTAAATCTAAAAATATCATCTCTATTTAGTAAAAAAGTGTAAATTAATCATCTGCGGATGAAAATATGCAGCCCTAAATGTTATTTGAATCACTGACATTTATTCCAGTGTCAAGAAAAAATACAGAAGAGGTAAGACTCGAGCTCAGTGGTAGCATGCTTGCCTAGCATGTGAGGCCCTCATTCTGATTCCCAGCACTGAACAAGGGAGGAGGGGGAAGGGGATATATGAGAAAGAAGATGGAGAAAAAAGAGAAAGGGGAAGAATAGAAACGGGGAAATAGAGGAAAGGATGGAAGAACAAAGGAGGAAGAAGAATGTAAGAGTCTAAGGAAGGAGAGAGAGAAACAAGAGAGTGAGGAAGGGAAAAGAGAAGATTGAAGTGAAAGGAAGAGATAACAGAGGAAGAGAAAGCACAGGCGGGAGAGTCAGCACCACACATCAGCATACATGCACACAGGGCATTTCCATGTATACATACCATGCGTTTATTACACCCACCTTCCCTACATGTCCCTTGCCCCACTGCTCTTGAGGAAACACCAAAATCGAAACAGTTTTGTTTTTGTTTTTTTTTAGATCAAGAAAGTACTAAAATTGGATACTTGGCCTTGTCCATGCCTGGGACCACAGGACAGATTAGCGAAATGATTTCTCTAAACACACAGAACATGTGTATATAGAGTTACGTTCAAAGTAGTGTCTAACTAGCTGACTACAGCCAGAGTAAACTCAGCGGCACCTTGTCTAGTAGAATTGCCCCAAGGCTGACTGTCACATGAATGTAAAAGGACTCAGGCTAAGTTCACACTGAAACAGCACATCAGCAGCCTGGGGGATTGCATGCTAAGAATTGCACAGCTTCTAGAATGAGAAAGGATTACATCTCCTACAAAGAATATTCTGGCAGCTCTAAGGCACAGAAGAATCTAGGCTTCTTTTGCTTCACATACTTCTTGCTCTACATTCTAATCCTTCCTCTATTTAAGCATAAAGCCAATGCCCCGTACCCTAAAGATACATGTGAGACTGTGTACACCCTTCTTCTGGTTTTCACCCAGTTATCCTTTTAGATAACTACTGGAACCAAGGCCAAATTAGGACTCTGGAGATCATAAGGCCAGGCTGTTTCAGTTCTCTGGCACCTATAAGCACTTGTCGTTCTTTTCATGTTTAGTTTACCCAATTTTTAAAGGCTTACTTATAATTAGAATCCTAATCTTCCTAAAGGTGTGGGAATGTGGACCTTACCATTAGGATATATGCTAAGTAACTGATTAGGCATAACCTCATAAATGCAGCCAAGTGCATTGAAGCTTTAATGTGTTTTAGTACTATAATCTTTTCAACTCATATCTATCTTACACATAAATTGTCAAAAAGCAATGTACTTGTTTTTAAAAGAGGTAAGCACGACTCGCAATCTCAATTATATATCAAATAATTAGATAATAAAGCCCATTTGGATACTTTCATCCTCTCTTCTGAAATTTTATTAAGGATTAACTTAAAGCAGTTTAAAATAAACATAACGAGAAAATCAGTTGTTCATAGAATTATTTTAATTCCTAATTAATAATTTGATTAGCAAAATGATTGAACAAATATTTCAATTATGCAAGTAAAAAAATGCCCAAACATACATAAACATTTAAGTTGTGAGCTTCTGTCCATCACTAGATGCAGAGGTCATGGTGGGAACTTACATGCTCTCCTCCCCTACAATGCACACTGCAGAAAGGAGCTTCACCACATCCGCCATCATGCCTGGCTGCTTGGGATCCATAGCTTTGGCCAACAAGGAAAGACTCCTCCCTTCGCTCATAATCCTTTCTAAGCCATACTGTTAACAGTAGAAAATAACAAGTTATTTGGAAAGATAAATTTTAAAAATTACATTTTTACCTCTATGAAAGACAAAGTATAAAGACCTTGTAACATCATAAAAATTTCCCAAGTATTAATATTATATTAAGAGCTATGAGACTTTACCAAATGCAAAGAACCTACGGAGAAATGAAGGATTCTTATAAAACAAACAGATAACACTAAAATAGTCACAGAGGACACTCTCTGTGCTAAGAAACAAAGTTGGTAAAAGAGCTACAAGCAAACACACATAGATCAGCACTGTTAAAGAGAAAGATAAACCAAAGTATTTGTCATTTTCATGAGCAAACGAAACTATTTTAAATACAGGTAACCCAGCACAGTATATAAATGCACAAAGGTAAAGGACACTCTGAAAAGGAACTGTATAGAAACTTTTGTGGTAGAAATATGTATTCTGAGCACAATGGTATTTATCATCAGGAAGTCAATACTGTTGTACATAAATACATATAAAATAATTTGGAAAGAATAAAGTTTATTTGCTACTGCCACAATGTCACATTCAACTAGAACTTAAGTAGCTATATTAAAGGTATATTATTTTAAGGAAGTATGCATCTCTTGGCACAGCAATAATCTGCATCAGTATAAAAACGCATATAATGGAAGACTCCAAATAATACTTCTAACTCCCGTGTAATTGAGGACCGCTCTAAGCAATACAAAAGTTATGTATCAAGTCACTCCCGTAAATGAACAAGGGAGCATTAATTTCAATTACAGACCTATCAATTATGGCTGAAAATCTGCAATAAATGTAAGTATCAATGTCAAAACTCTAACAAACTTAATCACAAATGCTTTATTATAAAATTTTATATGTATATTATCACAAATGTAAGCATGTATGTAAAAGGAGAAAGAATCAAACTTGACATTGTGTAGAAACAGTGCATTTGCTGGAAAACACTACAGTGAAGAGGAGGTACAGAGGAAAGCAAGCAGAGAGGCCAAGATCCTGGAAGGGGGCAGTGAAGTCCTTACTCTTCCCTAAGTGGGAGGAAGTTCACCGACAATCAAACTGCTCAGCAAAGGCTCACTTTTCTGATGTTCTGAACTCTTTCATAACTACAAGCTGAGACTTCAAAATCTGACATAGAGCTAAAAGCCCACACTAGGCCTTGGTAGTATTGCAGAAAATTGTCAGTAATATAGAAAGCACCATTTGGACCTGACTCAGAACGTCAAAGATAGGAAGTACCAACAGCACACTGTGACCTTCCAAACCTGGCTGATTAGCTTGTCTGTAGTACCTGACTTCCTGATTCATTATCATGTGCCTTTCCTAGGCTCAAGACAATCTGTCATGTGCTGCAGTCAGACTTCCTACCTTTACCACCCAAGCTCCTTGTTCTAACTACTGTGTGGCAAGGCTAGAATACAAGCAGTCTGATCTCACGCTTTGACCACCATCCCGTGACAACAAAAACATATCCTCCAATGTTCTCAATGTAAAAACAGAAAAGGAAAAAAAAAAAATAAAAAAATAAAAAAAATAAAAAATAAAAAAAAACTCGAGAAGCTCATTTGGGAACATGAATGAGGCCAGATTACTACTTTTCCATAACTATTACTAAACAGGGAACTGCAGTGTATGACAATTTTATAGCCCAAGACCTAGAAAAAAATTAAAAGAGAGAAACTGACTGTGAGAAATAGTTCACTTACCAGCACTTGCATCAAAGTACTTTTAATGAAGGCTTTTAAAGTGAGAGAGCTATCACCAGTTTGGGAAGGTCTTCAAAAGTATCTTTCCTGAATATCCAGGACCCACTTGGGGTAATATGATAACAGGCCTGTTCTACACCCAGGACCAAGGCTGTGTTCTATTTGCATTCCACAGGCCTATTGTTACTTAACAGAATTCAAGGCTGCTGAAGACACTGTGTGCAGGTAAAAGAAGGTAAATATTCTCATCCCTGAGGAGACAGCCAGCATCAGGACTGTATGGCTACTGGGATAGGCAACGATCAATGGTGGGTGTATCCCAACAGTGGAGAGGATGTGAGTGAAGAGCATGGCTGTAACAGCAAGAACCCCTTGTCAATGCGCAAACAGTTCAACTCCCAAACACCTTACAAAAACGAAGTCTTTCTTTAATTGCCTCCATATTTTAAAAGATCAGTTTTTAAATTAATTTGTATTTTTATTTTTTTAAATTTCAGTTTGTGTTTTATTTGCATGTATACCAGTGTACCACACTTCCATGTCTAAGCCTCCAGAGTCCAGATAAGAGAGTCAGACTCCCTGGGAACTAGAGCTCTGGACAGTTGTGAGCCATCATGTAGGTGCCGGGAATCCAATCTGGGTCCTCTGGAAGAGTAACCAGAACTCTTCACCACTGAGCCAAGTCTCCAGCCCTAAAAAATACTTTTAGTGACACCTAATGTGATAAAAAATTCATTTTCATATGATGCCACAATCATTCCTATTAATGATGTAATTAAACGCTGGTAGCAAACTTAAAGGATATATTTTCATCATTCAGTGAAATCCAGCGAAGACACCACAGTGATGATGGCAAAGAATGCATCTGAATAACTGATTAAATGACGTTTAAGAAAGCTAACAACCACCTTGGGTCGGTCACCTGAACAATAATTCTGCATAATAAAGTCCAGATATTAAAATATTAATCCCAGGTGTCAGTGTTGGCAACTAAATTCTGTGCCTCTGTTAACCCTATGTGCCACTATCAAATTTAAAGGCAATATTTTATGACTCTGTGAACTATGAGAAATAAAATCTACTATCAAATAATAGATATATAAGAGTACAAATATATAGATGTTACCCTCAAATTCTGACTAAATCCAAGTAGGGAAAGTCATTTTCAAAATACTAATTCATTTCAACCATCAGTCTTCTCAAATTTAAATTTGGTCAGGTGCACCCCTTTGGTTTGAAAGAGGTGCACCTGCATTTCCTTCCTGTGAACCTCATCCACCAGCAAAACCCCTACTACATGCTCATCCTCACTTTACAGGGACCACTGAAAAGCAGCTAGATTTACATGGTAGGAAGGGCAAGGCCTTTCTCATCCTTTCAGTACCTATCCTGAAAAAAGAACAGAGATAACCTGCTTCACATAACAAAACATAACTCTCAAAACAAACAACTCTTGGTCTACTCATTAGACAGCTTCCTTGGAAAATATTACAACAAGCAGAAAGTAAACAACATCCTGTGTATTGGAAAACAGAAGGTTGTCAGGATGACTCAGCAGGTAAAGACACCTGTCACCAAACCTGAGGACCTGGGTTCAGTCCCCAGAACCCACATAGTAAAAGAAGAGGACCAATTTCCACAGGCTGTCTTCTGATCTCCACACTTTCCCAGACACATAAACACAACAACATAAATGGAAAACTGAATGCTTTCACATAAAACAAAAATAATTAAAAAACACAAACAGTTGTTATAATGAAATTAAATTCTAATAATTTAAACAATTGTATATTTAAACCTCTGAGTGTTTATTTTTAAAAAGAAAGGCAAAGTATACTATATTAAAATTAACCAAACATGCACATTTTTTTTTACAGTCACCACACATCACAACACCATAGGTAGCCTATGTTCCCCTATGTCACATACCTATCACATCATGAGGTAGATGAGCTTACACTCAGAGCTAAAGAAATGACAGGAAGTAACACTAATACCAGCAAACTGGAGGCAACTGGGCAGTGAAGGCCTCAAATCACTGTTTAATTCAATTTTACTATACAAATGCTTTACACTACACAACTTTACTACACAGATGTGTCATACTATGTTGACTCAATGAAAACGTATTACTGCTGCATTTCTAGAATCTTCTCACATTTGTATATATTAATTTATCATAGGTTTGGAATTCTTGATGGTGAAGCTAATTCATTTGAGACTCTATGATGAGCATGCATACCTGTGTGTTCATCAGGGCTTTCAGACACTGGATAACTTTGTGTTGGTTCTTCTTTACAACTCTTTCTTGGCTGTATTAACAGAAAATATAACAGTATCGGATTACAGTTGGACATACTAACAGAGCTTTATTTAAAAAACTGAATAATACTTACATTTGCCCTTTAATCAGCTTTTCCAAAATATCCAGTAATACTCCGAGTCCCTCATGTCCAAAGTTTTGTACCCAACTGAAAAACAAAACAAAGGGGAGTTACAGGTTAAGTTGGTAACTTAGTGAAAAAAGAAATGCTATACACCTGCGACTATTTTAGAAATGTAGTCATGATCATGACTACAGTCTAAGCATAATACTAGGTACAGAATTGTTCATGGGTCATAGACCTTGATTGTAAGAGTTAAGGACCAATAATGGTATAGGCAGCAGTTGGCTAACTTGGTTCTCTCTGGCTCCTGAGAACTGAGTCTCTGACAGCTCCATATTCAGCATGTTGGGAACTAGGAGTCCTCATTGGAAACACAAAAACTTGGGGAAACTATCAAACAGAGCTTCACTCAGGATAGGCACTGCACTGTCACACCACTGGAGCAACCTCAGTAAGGACTAGAACAAAGAGCAAAACCTGGAACCATGTGGGAATGTGAGGGAAGACTACAGAGGGAGGGAGAGTAAAGGGGAAGCTGGAGATAAGATGTGGACGGAGAGTAAGAACATGATAAGGGCAAAGTTTATCAACACACTGGAAAGGGTAGACAGGAGAGATTCCCACACTACTAAAGGAAGTTCTATAACTGTCAGGAATATCCTAAGTTTCAAAGTTCAACTTGCTTAAAAAGTAGAGGGGAAATTAAACATTCATCTAAGTATTTCCATCATGAATAAATGGCACCTGAACCATGAATCAGCGATGCAATCATGATGTTTCTGGAATCAGGACATTACTGGCACTAGACAGTAATATGTCAATTACAGAAAGATCTCATTGGAATGAATACCAGAAGTGGCAATACCAGAACAGGTCAACACAATTTCTATGTGTGTTTTCGTTATGTGTCTGTTTTCATGTATGGTTTTCCATGTGAATAAAAAGTGTACGCTAAAAAATAAGCTTTTTATCAAATAATCAAAAATAGGTTCCATATTGCATAAAACCAGTCACATGCAAGTAAATACGTCTCAATTAGTATACAAATTCTAATTGTAAGTTGTCCAATGAATGAAATCAAACAAAAGATATAGTCACCTCACATAGTATTTTCCAAAGAAGAGAGATGTAACTGCTGGGGAAACTGTAAAAAGCCTAGAGGAGACTTTTTGTCTCTACAACTGAATAGCAATGGCCCCATTGACTCCTGTTTGAAGGCTTGGCCCCTAGGGAGTGGCTCTACTAGGAGGTGAGGCCTTGATGGCATAGGTATGACCTTATAAGAGGAAGAGTGTCACTGTGGGGGTGGACTTTGAGGTGTCATATGGTCTAGCTATACCTAGTATGTGGACAATCTCCTCCTGTTGCCTTGGATTAAGATGTAGAGCTCTCAGCTCCTGCCCCAGCACCATGTCTGCCTGCATGCTTCCATGTTCTTTCCATGACAACAATAGACTAAACCTCTGACTGAAACTTGAAGCCAGCCCCAATTAAACGTTTTCCTCTATAAGAGATGCCATGGTCATAGTGTTTCTTCACAGCGGTAAAACCCTAATTAAGAGAGGAGTCAAGAAATTTTCTGCAACAGTCCTAGGTGCACTGTGGGAGGAAAAGTCTTCCCAAAAACACTGCTGGGAACCCTGACATCCACATGAAGGATGAAGCCAGACCTTTATCTCTAGCTAGTTGCAAAAGCTGATGTAAATCATTTACAGATTTATATGTGGAAACTGAAACTATAAGTTACTGTGCTACAAGAAATCAGAATCACTGAAGGATACTAGAAAAGCAAGGACTTTTGTAACAGGTTCTCAAAGGTACAGGAAACAAAAGCAGGAGTAACCAAATAAGTTTATAGCAAACCAAAAGCCAAAGACAAGCAGCAGAGCAAAGACACAGTCAACTACATACTGAGAGAAAGTATTGGCAAGTAAGAGATCTCACCAGAGGCTACTACCCACAAGAGCTCTCCAAATTCAACTGCAGAAACAACAATAACCTAATTACACATAGAAAAACAACCTAAATGGCAATTCTTAGAGAGGAAGGGAGGAAGGAGAGAAGGAAGGGGGAGGAAGAAAGGAAGAGAGAAAGAAAGGAGAGAGAGAAAGAAGGAGGGAGGGATGGAGTGAGGGAGGGAGGGGGAGAGAAAGAGAGAGAGAGAGAAAGAAAAAGGAAGAAGGAAGGAAGGAGGGAGGGAGGGAGGGAGGGAGGGAGGGAGAAGGAAGGAAGGAAGGAAGGAAGGAAGGAAGGAAGGAAGGAAGGAAGGAAGGAAGGAAGGAAGGAAGGAAGGAAGGAAGGAAGGAAGGAAGGAAGGAAGGAAGGAAGGAAGGAAGGAAGGAAGGAAGGAAGGAAGGAAGGAAGGAAGGAAGGAAGGAAGGAAGGAAGGAAGGAAGGAAGGAAGGAAGGAAGGAAGGAAGGAAGGAAGGAAGGAAGGAAGGAAGGAAGGAAGGAAGGAAGGAAGGAAGGAAGGAAGGAAGGAAGAAAGAAAGAAAGAAAGAAAGAAGTGACAAGTAAGTGAAAAATGCACAGCATGGCTAATAAAAAAAGAACAACTTGAATCCAAAAGGAAGGTGTAACAGCACTCCTGTAAGAATCATCTGTCAAGGACATGGGCCAAAGGGAAGGCATGCACACTGCTGGCAGCAATATACATGTACATTACTACAGCCAGTACAGGAAACAGCAAGAGGCTTCTTCACCATTTAGTAAACTACAACGTGAACAGTCCACCATGAACAATCAATTGCCATAGAATCATATGCAAAGGAAATAAAGTTAACCAGTCAGAGACATTTGCACTCCCATGCTTCTTCATGCTGCCAGAATACAGAAGCAAATAAATAGCCAGAATCTAACTCTAGAGTAGAAAATGTGATACCCAGACACATGGAATCTTGGTATTTGCAACGACATGAGTGGATCTGGAAATCCTTACATTAAGTGAAATGGGTCAGGCACAGAATGATAAGCACTAACTCATCTCACTTCTGAGTGGAAGCTAGAAACACTGATCAAACCTAAGACCCAGTGGTGGCTATCAGAGTAGAGTAGTGAGGAGGCATGGACAATTTGCAAATGGGTACTGACAGAACAAGAGCAGCTGCTGTGCCCTACAGGGATTACAGCTATCAACTATGTGCTGCACATCTCTGAGAGTTTGGAATACTGGTACCCAAAAGAAATGATTAATGTTTGAGGGGACAGAAATTCAACCTGACTAAACATTGCACAGTGCAGATACGTATTTTAAAAGTGCACAATACACCCCCATTACATGTATAGTTTTTATTTTCCTGATAAAAGCTTAAACTATGCACATTTTTGAAATTCATCTTCTTCATTTAACAAACACTCTGTGGACACAGCCTCATAGAATTTCTGACGTCCCAAACAGCAAATGAATTTCTACAGTGCACATTTCTTTGCATTTCCATTGGCAGTCTACAGACTATCTTCCTCATCACTCCTCTGGCCAGTGAAAGCCATGAAATACCTAATTCAACAATGCCAAGAACAGCAAAGGCACTCCCCATCAAAGACTGGGGACCACTATTAGGCTGAGATGAGGGAACAGCTAAATAAATGCCACTGCTTTCAAAGGAAGCAGCTACTTCAAAAGTGAAGAGGTTACGTCCTCCTATCAGCTACAGACAGATTACCCACAGGCATTTCAAATCTGGCTTTCATGTTTCATAAAAATACTTACAGCATCTGCTTAGCTGCTTCCCTTGTTTACATCCTACTCTGTATTTATTCTTATTTCACATACACTGCAGACGCTTTAACTCAAACATGCAAAGAGTAATTTGTGAGCTTTACTTGACCAGTTAATGGATGCATGGAGTCTCTTGGCCCATTGCGACCTCTTGTGTTAGTTTTTTCCCAATGGGCCTTTAGTATTTTATTTAAAGTAAATTTTGAGCCATCCCTATTTTCAGAGATTCTAAAGCTAATATGAATTATTTGAATACTTTGATAACCTTCAGTCATCGCCAAATAAAGTTACTATTAACAAGATTGCCTTAACCATAATATACAGAGTAATTTCAAATTATGTTAACGTAACAAAAACTGTTGTACATAAATATGCTAATGATGTGATGAAGGGTATTTAGGAAGCATGCAAACAAACTCCATGCAAAACAGAAAGCTCTTGAATCTGAGTAATTAATAACAGAACACACCTATGTAACTTTATCAACACTAACAATTACAACTAAAAGAAAAAAACTGGCACCCACACTTCCCAAAACAACAATTTCTCCGCATTCTAGGTAAATCTTTTCTAAAAGACAGTTATTTTTCAAGCACTCATATACATTGCATATAAACTAACTGTTCATGAAAAAAACTTATTAACATAACTTGAGAATAAGCAAATCTCAAAACACACTATCTTATAATCTTTCCTTATGGGAAGTATTTATCAGCAACAGCAAAATCAAGGGAGCAAGCAAATGGTGATGTGAATGCTGTCAGGTGTGATGCAATGACATGTGAGCCTTACAGACTTCTAAGAAAAAACTGCTTTGTCATGCATGTTTTGTTGTTGTTATTTTTTGAAAAATAATGACATTATTTTCCTTTTCCCTTTTCTCCCCCAACCTCTTTACAATGCTATTTTTTTAATTCTTTAAGAATTTCAAACAGTGAAATTTGATTACCACACCCTCCCCAAACTTCTGCCAGATCTACCCCTCCCTTCCCACCTTGTGTCCACCTTGTCCTTAATCATCAAGTCCAGTGTGGGCTGCACTCTTCTGGGTATGCCTGTCCACTAGGGCAGAATAGGCCAAGAATAGGAAAAGTCTTTGCTTGTTTCCATGCTGCCCCTTAAATGGGGACTTTCATCGGTTTTCTACTTTATTCTGAGTATTATGTTATGTAGTAAGTAAGTACCTTAAAAGATCTACTATATCACCGTAAAGGATATTTTTTTAAAGAAAACTGAAATGAATAGAGTAAAGGAGCAACACACCATCCAAACATAAAAGCTAAAGGAAGTGTGATCAGAAAGGGCAAATAAAAATATATACAGACTCAAGCCTGATGCAATGGCACATACTCCTAGCACCTGAGAGATAGACATGGTTCTACACAGAAATTTCCAGCCAGCCCAGGATATGTAGTCAGACTCTATCTCAAAAAAATTCCTTTCTGACATTTGCAGAAGCATTTCATCCATTGTTATATTAAGAAGCCGTCCTTAGCAAACCCTAGGTCACTTATACTCCAATTCTAATTATTTTCTCAGTCATTATTTACGGACACAAAACCCACATCTGTCTTCTGGAAGATAAAATGAAGTACTACATATGCAGCTCTGCAATCTTGACAGGAATTACTGAAAATCCACAGATTTCTAACAACAACAACAACAAAAAGGTTCCTGGAAGAAACCACTACCAACTGATCTAGGTTTGATGGCTTTTCAGGAAAAAGCAAGCAGCACAGTGCCACCAGACGACATCTAACTGCACCTGCAGTTGAGGAAGAATAAGCACCATGCAAACATTGCTTCTTCGTGAATGAAAAATTAGAGATCATTAGGACACCTGTACTGTGAAGGAAATGCTTCAAAGAAGAAAATAATGCATTAATGCATGTGGTAGATACTAATTTAGCCTCCCTCTTAGAATTCTGTAGTTCCTTAAGAAAAGCTAAGTAAGATCGTGTAGGACTTGCTGGCAAGGTCTTGGTGTAGAAGAAGGGATGAGAGAAAGAAGTGAGAACCCAAAGGAAAGGGAACTAGGTGCCAATTCACCAGAATTAGAGTCCAGACTTCCTTTGAATGTTAAAGGCAGTTAGGTTACAAAAAGCAGTAATTGCTTCCAAGGACAAAGGATAAAATCAAGCACATAAAATGGCTTCTGAGGCCTTGTTTTAGAGAGCAAAATGTCATCTATATGAACCGTGGGGACAACAGAGAGCTCTCAGACTAGTTCCCAAGAAATTCACAAACCATCAGCTTGTTATGTTTGAAGTTACTGCATCTCTTCCTGTGTGTCCCCATAGCAAGATAATCTTAGCCAGTGCAATTTCCTTAAGGCTAGGAATAAGTTAAAGATGGAACAAATGGTTTAGAATGAGATAAAGGAGCCTTATTGCTGCTCTTTCAGAGAACCTAATTTCATGTCCCAACACCTACACCAGGTGGCTCATACCTGCCTGTAACTACAGCTCAGGGAAATTCCACATGTGCGCACATACACACACACACACACACACACACACACACACACACACACACACACACACACACACACACACACACACACAATTTTCTTTTAAAAAAATAATTAATTAAAAATAAAATTTTCAAAATAAAAAAAAATCTTTTAAAAGTATCTATAAAATAAAATGGAGTCATATTTGATTATTATATGTAAAAAAAAATTATGGACAAGAATTTAGTGTCAGTTAGATGTAGCACCACCTCATGCTGATGCCCAGATCTGTAACTGTAGATACTGAGAAGACAACACAAGTAGATTCTGTCTTTGAAGCAATACTGAGCTTGCGCCAGCCTTCATGCTCCAAACATCAGTTCAGCTTTCAGGTTCAGGTAAATGCAGATTTACACTGAACCAAGAATGATGGATCTGGAATCACTGTACTAATTCACCTTCTCAGACCTGCCTGACTGCTGCTCAAAGGGTGATGTTTCATTCCTATTAAGCTTACTTTCAAGTGTTCATCAACAAAGGCAGCTAGTCTTCTTTAAGGGGATCACTGTGTACATGATTCTGCATTACGTATGAGAATACAAAAATGAATAAAAAGTGTTCTCTGTCCTTGAAGGGATCACAGATTATTGGCTGAAACAAATACTGAAACTTAGCTATTTCCATAATGTAGTAAGTGCTATCACTGTGGTACTATGGGAACAGAAAGACATCACAATAACTGATGTCTGACTTAAGTACTGAAGGTTAAGTCACAGAACGAGAGGTGAAAACACATAATTTAGGCATTAGCCATAAAAGGGCTCCAGTGATAAATACCACAGCAAGCTCTAACAGAAATGATACAGATAGGCACTGAGTGCTTGCCTTAATAACTGTACACACCACATCATGGATAACTGGTTGCCACCAAGCAACTAAGCATGTGGTGCAGGTATAAGGTTTTGAGAGCGTCAGAGGATATATCATAGTCCAGAGAGAGAATAAGTCCAATCATCCTTCATTCAAAAGCATTTACATTATCATGCAGGCAGACTGCATAGCACAATGAAGTCTGATGCAGAATTGCAGGTAAGGAAAAGATGAGGTAGGATGGGAAAGTGTATCACCAGGAAATGGGGCCAAGGTTGGCAAACATCATCTAACTAGACTAAGAGGAGCTATGGGTTCTGTTTTGTTTTGGTTTTTTGGTTTTTTGTTTTTTTTTTTTGTATTTCTGCCTACGGCTGGTTTCAAAGGTCCCATGAAAACACTACTAAGCTAGGAGCATTTGGGGGAAAAAAAGAGGGTCCTAGTTAGCATATAACCTAACAGTGATGGAAGAGAAACACTAGTTCTCCGCCTACGTCACCCCTACCTAGCTAAAGAGATGTATATCCTAACACCAGAAACTATAAATATACTGTAACACTCAGGCAAAGAGAGGATCAAGGTAACTGGGAATATAATATCTGAATAAACAGACTATCCCTAGATTATCTAGTTGGTTCGGCCTAATCATATGACACAAATTATAAACTATGTTCATAGCAGCGATATTCTTAATAGCCAGTACCTGGAATAAACCTGAATGCCCCTCAACTAAAAAATGGATTTTTAAAATGTGGTACATTTACACAATGGAATATTACTCAGTAGTTAAAAAAAACAGACATCTTGAAATTTGCAGGCAAATTGATAGAATGAGAAACACACACACACCCTATGTGGGGTAAAAGACCCAGAAAGATAAACATGGCATGTACTCACTCATTAGTGCTATCAGACTTAAAGCAAATAAAAGCCAAGCTACAATCCACAACCCGAGAGAAGCTAGGAGAGAGGGACATTCATGGATCCCCTGGAAGGGGATCTTGGGAGTAAATTGGGAGCATGGGGGGGAGGGGAGAGTAAAGGAGTGGGAAGAGAACACAGGGAACAAGATGGTTGAGTTGGGGGGGGGGGGGCAGAGAGGAAGAGTAAGAAATAGATATCTGGAATCTATTTTGGGGTTAGGGAGAAACCTGGTGCTAGGGAACTACTCAAGAACCCACAAGGATGACCCCAGCAATAGTCAAGAGGGTTCCTGAACTTGCCTTTACTTGTAATCAAATTAATGATCACCGTATTTATTACCATAGAACCTTCATCCAGCAACTGATGGAAACAGATGAGAGTTCCTAGTCCAGCTGAAGAGAGGGAGGAGAGATTATATGAGCAAAGGGGTCAAGATCATAATGAGGAGACCCAAAGAGGACAGCTGACCTGAGCTACTGGGAGCTCACTGACTGTTGGGGGAACCTGCATGAGACTGAACTAGTCCCTCTAAATGTGGGGTGACAGCTTGTGAAAGAGCCTCGAGCAGTGGTGCATTATCCCTAGTGCATGAAATGGCTTTTTGGAACCCATTCCCTAGAGAGGGATACCTTGCTCAGCCTCGATACATGGAGTAGGGGCTTGCTCTCCCTCAACTTAATATCCCAGATTTTTGTTGACTCCCCAAGGGAGGCCTTATCCTCTCTGAGGAGCAGACAGGGTGGAGAAAGGGAGGCTGAGAGCTGAGTGGGAAGGAAGGGGGAAGTATGGTTGGTATATAAAATGAAAAGAAACTTTTAAATTAAAAAGAAGAAAAGAAGTCATGAGTCAGCAGAATTAGAAGATCAAAGTGGAAGATTCCAAACAGAAAAGGGAATCAGCCCCCATTTATTTGTCATAAGTCTGGGCTATCTCTCCATTTACTGAGAGCTTGCTTGAATTCACTCAATGTTTCATAGCTTTCAGTATAAAAGTACTGAATTTAATTCATTAGAATCACAATATTTAAGAAACTATAGGTCATCTTTTTCCCAATAGCTAATACATAGATTACAAAATTGATTTTTATATGCCTATCTTGAATCCTCACTCCTACTGAAATTACTAATAAATTCTACGAAGACTTGGTAATTTTGAAATTTTCTTTTTAAATAATCATGTCTTCTGCAAACAGAGACTTTCATTTTTTCCATTTGTATTCAGTATGCTTTTCATTTTCTACACTTGCCTCTACGCTCTGAATGTAACCTACAGCCTGATGAGGAACAATGCAAGTAGGTACCCCTGTCTTATTCTCACTCATGGGGGTGGGGGCATAGTCTTTCATCGCTAACTATAATATTATCTGTAGGGTACTTTTTGAATTCTTTATTTTTAATATCATTTAATGTGCATAGGTTTCTTGCCTATATGTATGTCTGTGCATGATATGCATGACTGGTGTTCATGGAGGCATAAAGAGGGTATCAAATCCCCTGAAACTGGAATTGCAGAAGGTTAGTAGCTACTATGTGAGTACTTGGGATCAAACCCAGAACCTCTGGAAGAACAGCCAGTGCTGTTAGCTACTGAGCCATCTCTCCAGCCCATATCACTAGGACTTTATCCCTATCAAGTGGATGAAATTACTGAATGCAGTATTTTTCTAGAGCTGTGATAATAAAGCAAGAAAAAGTAGATGGTTTAAAACAGCAATGTACATTCTATTGATACAGCTATGTTGTTAACACTCAATGAAAAGTTTTCTTTTGAAACAATGCTGTCAGTTTCTGGTTTTAGACCTAAGTACTTTTGCTTTAACAGTTTTATAAAGCCCTTTATTTAGGTATGGGCTACTTGCCCCCCCCCCCCGACCAGTGTAAAAACATCATGTCTGTAAAAATAACTGAATAATAATCTATTTTTAAGTAAAGTATAATGGGATATACCTCAGAGGGAAAGTTTTTGCTTAGCATGTATGAAGCCATATGCCAAATTTCCAGCTCCATAAACTTCGAAGTGCATCTAGTGAAGAAGAACCATGGGAGCCTTATCTGTAGAGAGAATGCTCAATCGAAAACTCCAAGTGACTGCCTCAACTTCCCCAGTGGTTTTCTGCTGGATGCTGTGAGCATTAGTTTGATAACATTACTCTATATTTTACAATTTGTTCTTTTATTTAGAAGCCTCACCAAAGGGGGTACACTGCTCTTCTCAGGGCTCTGAGATTGAACTCCAACTGGCTGCCATAACAGGGCTTCCCTGGTGGCTTCTGCTTGGTGTTTGGAAGCCCCCTCTGGTGATATTACCTTCCTGCTGTTACCTTTTCTTTTACTTGAAAGCTTCACTGGAGGGGATTCTCACTACCAAGAAGTCCAGCGGACTAGCTCAAAGGGACTTCCTCAATCAATTTCTACTGGGAACTCAGTGCATTCAGTTGGATGATGTTCTGCCATCTATTAGTTACTATTTATTTTATTATTTTGGCTTGCTGTGCAGTCACTCAAAATTCACCCATCTCACCCATTCAAAGCCAAATTATGTCTATCATAGATCATGCTCCATACTCTACCCCCCCCCAAAAAAAAGTATTTCCAGAAGGTCCAAGTGCAAGATTAAGACATTTGTGAAGACTTTTCTCAATTCCCAGAGAGATAACTACATTTGATAATCCTACTCCTCAGTTTCCACATGAGGACACTTTTGTGAGTAGGTATTCAGTCAAGAGCTCTGCTGTAGGCTTTTTTTTTTCCTTACAAATATTGTGATCAAACACTTCAACCAAAGCAACTTGGGAGAAGAAAGGATTTATTTGCATTACACTTTCTGATCACAATCCAGCATTATTGGAGCCCAGGTCAAGAACTAAGGCAGAAACCTGAGGCAGAAACTGGAGCAGGTGCCAGAAAGGAACGCTACAGTTTGGCTCTCCTATGGCATGCCCAGGGCCATAGGTCCCCAGCAGGCTGGCCCTTCCCACAGCAAACATTAGTCAAGAAAATGCCCCACATGCTGCCTATAGGAGAGGGGAGGAAGGGAGGGGGGAGGGAGGAAGGGGGGGAGGGGGGGAGGAGGGAGGGAGGGAGGGAGGGAGGGAGGGAGGGAGGGAGGGAGGGAGGGAGGGAGGGAGGGAGGGAGGAGGAGGAAAACAGAGCCAAGTTATTCCAGGCCTATAAATTAATCATTTCAAATAACCAGCTTATTGTTCAATTATTGTTCAATGATTTCCTTTACTGTTTCTGTTGTTTTCATTTTGTTTATTTTTATTTAATTTATATATTTATTTATTTTATATCCCAACTGCAGTTTACCCTCACTCCTCTCCTCTTATTGCCCCATTCCACCCAACACATACACAGTCACTCATCTGTATTTCTCTTCAGAAAAGGGCAGGCCCTTCATGAGTATCAACAAAGCATGACACATCAAGTCATAAGACTAAGCACCTCCCCTGCATTCCGGCTGGGCAAGGTAATCCAGCATGAAGAACAGGCTCTCAAGAGCCAGGCAAAGCATTAGGGACAGAGCCCCACAAGTAGACCAAGTTACACAGCTGTCACATATATGTAGAGAACTTAGGTCCATCCCATGAAGGCTCCTTGGCTGTTGGTTCAAACTCTTGAGTTTCTATGAGTCATGTTAATTGTTTCTGTGGGTTTTCTTGTGAAGTCCTTAACCCCTCTAGCTCCTATAACCCTTCCTCTTTCTCTTTAGCAGGATTCCCCAAGCTCAGGCTAATGATTGGCTAAATTTTTTCCATCAGTTTCTGGATGAAGGTAATAAAGGAGTCATCAATCTAATTACAGGAGATGGCCAGTTCTGACTATCCTCTATTGCTAGGGGCCATAGCTGGGGTCATCCTTACATCAGGTTTCCTGATGCTGTATGGCATGGAATGTGGCTTATCTTGATGTTAGCTTTCAGCTTCACCCTGTTTGTGCTCCACATCTAATTATCTTGTGCTTCCCCACACACACACACACACTTCTCACCACATACACAGGGGGAAAAGAACAAAAGGTTTCCACAACCCAATAGGAGCATGAAGTAGTATCAGACCATGCTGTGGTATCAGCTGGCTGCCCAGCACTGTTTGTGTATGCCTCTCCTAACCTACCCACATGTTCGGAAGCACTTAGTGTGGTAGGCTTTTACTCTGAAGACTTCCTAGGCATAAATTCTAGCTTCTTACTTGAATTTCAGGTATTCAGCTGTACCTGGGTATGGATTTAAGGTCACTCCTATTATTTCCCAGAGTGGATGCCTCTGATAAATCTGTAATCATGGGGCAGCTGACACTGAGTCACCTGTGTCACCATCTTCTTTGTGTACTCTATTCCTCATCATCTACTCGGTCCAAGTCAGCTTCTATCTTCATCCTTCAGAACTATAGATGTCTGCAGACAGATCTGAGAAACTTTAACAGGGCGAACCATGGCTGTTCCGATCAATTCCCTTTTTCAAATGGAAAAGCTCCATCCACTATTCACATATGACTTTGCTAGACTGAGAAGAGTAAAGCTCTGAGAAGTGAGTTAACTTGCAAAATTTTCCCTGTGTATACGCATCCCTTTACCCACCCACAGAAATGTGTTCTCTCTTACTCTGAAGGCTTTTTCACCCTCAACCACCAGGCTAATCCAAGCACCTATTCACCTTGTCCCTTTAGCTCTCTAGTATTTTCTTTCCTACACATCCTTACCTACAGCTGTGCTCTCACTTAAACTTCCCTACATTGCATCTCATTTCCGTGCTAAGACCAGTGCCCATCACAGTGGGATGCACAGAGTCACTACCACCATCTTCCCTGAACACTTGACAAGCACTTCACAGATCTGGTTATGTTCGCTGTAAGCTCACTCTGAGAGTTGCTGTCTTGAGAGGCTGCTCAGAGGCAGCTGCTTTGAGGAACCCTCCAATGCACATCTGTAGCTGACACCCTTGAATACAGGGCTACTTGTCTCACCTAAACCATCTTCTTCCCACACTACCCGCTTGGCCTGCCCTGCACAGTGTCCAATAAGAAACCCGCTGCACTGAAAATGGTTTTCTCTAGCAGTCCTTCTGCTTTCAGAATTTGTCGTAATTACTTTTTATAATGACTTTTAAGGTTCTTGTTGGATAACTCTAGGTTCTTTGTTGTCGCTTGATTTGTTGTTGTTGTTCATTCAATTTGGAATGCTCTGGTATGACAGGTTACACTAAAACTTGAAGATTCTGGGTAAAAGACTATGGATTTTCTTTTCTTAAATTTCTTATTTTAGCTGATATGTAGCACAACACCAGTAAAAGAGGAGAAAGCACCTCCTCAACTGCCAGGTAGGAATAGAATTTCAAGCTGCTGTGCGTATACTATAGACAAAGGGAGAGTCCCTAACATGACGGAAATTAGGAGGAACGAGAGTGCCTTGTAAATCTTCAGCTTACAGCATCTAGTGGCAAAGTGGAATGGGTTAGGAGGGCTGCTTCAGTGATGCTGATGAACTGGGATGGTGGAGACGGGAAAGGATGTCTACTCTAGTGTAGAAATGAAGGGCCAAGCTTCCTGCTACACTTTGTCACTTATGAGTAGGATACATGAGTTTCTCTGTGGTATTTTCAGACAGAAAAATGCATGTAAAAAGCTACCTGATCTAGCCAGAGGCAAAGAGACAAACCCAATTTTAAAAAAAAGAAGAAAAAGAAAAACGAACAAACAAAAACAACAACAAAAAGACCCTACCCTACAATCAGTTTATAAAAATACTGCTATGCAGTGAGGTATATTTAATAAAATTGGTCTGGAATATCAGAGAGTTAACCAAAGAGCCAAGCCTTGAAGGTCAAGGAGTAGTGATCCATACCTTTAATCCTAGCTTTAGGAATGTGGAAAAAAAGAAGAGAAGAAGGTAGGCTGAGGAAGAAAGAAGGTTTTCAACTTTTCCAGACACTTCTATGGTGGGCTGGGAAGAGAGAAGTTAGAATAGAAGAATTCCTGGAGTGCCGGGTAAGAAGCAGCTGTGGTGTCTCTCCTCTCTCTCCTCTCTCTCCTCTCTCTCCCTCTCTCTCTCCCTCCCTCCCTCTCCCTCCCTCTCCTCTTTCTCTCCCTCTCTCTCCCTCCCTCTCCGTCTCTCTCCCTCTCTCTCTCTCATATTCCAGCTTTTCCCCAATATCCGACTCCAGGTTTTATTATACTACCAAGTAGAATTCGTGCAATACTCCTGTAAGTTAGATATGAAAATACAGATTGTATTTCCTATTTTTATTTTAAAATGTTTTGTCCTCATATAGAAAATGTATGCAAATATATGTAGCTACACAAATATTCTTAACCATCCTCCGCCCTACTGTGATAACTCAATTACTAGTATTTCTAATATGTATATAAAACATTTATTAATGCCTGTGGCCTAACATTCGAAACTAATGTTCTATTTCCTAACACATCCACATACTTTGGCACCCCACCAAAAGTCCTTGGGGTTTGTTTCCAAATCTGCTTTTAGCAGTTACGCTGCTGCTGGTGCTGATAGTGATAATGATAATCATAATGAAGCAACATTAAATCTTATAAGCAGGATAACATATCATTTGGAGGAAGATGGTGCTTTTGTAAGAACTAGGCTAAAGCTTTAGAAAAGTGGTATTTTAAGTTACTATAGAAGCAGATGTGAGAGGTACTATGAATAAATGTAACACAGTACCTAAAGGATCATTTCAAAGAACAGAAATCTTGTGCTCAGATTAATCTGTTTGAGCCTTTTTAGGTACAGTTTCTGTTCCATGTTAAAACACTATCATCAGAAAGATAACAGGTAATGTGTATGGCTTATGCAATCATCATATTCAACTACACCGAACAAGTTCTGGGTTCCACATCAATTGTCTAACAGCTCAAGTGGATAAGACCTGAGACTAGATAGACCAGGGACTAAGGAGAATGTGGCAATAAAATGATTCCTGAAGACATTCTGCTATAATCAGAGATCAGAGTCATGCTGAGCCTTAACCAGAGAAGTTTCCTCCTGAAATAGAAAAGAACAAATAGAAAGACACACAGCTGGACAATGTGCAAAGTAAAAAACCTTGGAACATTCAGTCCTAGATATGGTCCCCATCAAATCCCTTCCCCCAGGGCTCACGAAACTCTGCAGAAGAGGCAGCAGAAAAGTGTAAGACCTTGAAGGGAGAGAGGACACCCAGGAAACAAGGCCTCCTAAAAAGAACAGGATCAATGCACGTATAAACTCACAGAGACTGTGGCAGCATGCACATAGGGCCTGAAAAGATATGGCCCAAATAAAGTCTCAGGGTTGAGGAGACATGGACACACATCTCCAATACCTAATCCAAATACATCTCCAATTGACAACTGATTGCAAATAAAAAATCAGCTTTCTCCAAGTAATCCCAAAAAGATACAAACCACAAGTAATGACAGGCCCCCATATCCAAAAGCACACGACCAAAACAAAACAAATTCAATGGGATTTTTGGAAGTTCTTTATCTTTTAATGTTTTGCAAGGGCCTTTGCATATGTATTATGTTTCTGGTTTTCTATTTTTATGGGATTTCTATATGTATGAAAGTCTGTGTCACTGAGTCTACATATGATTTTTGTACTTTTTCTTCAGCTCTTTTTCATGTTCGTTTTGTTCTACTCTGGTTTATTTGGTTTTATCTTTATTTTAATTTTCTTATTTTTAGATGTTTGTTTTCTAATGACAGAGAAAAACAAAAGGTGTTGATTTGGATGGAGGGAGATATGGGAGGGCTTAAGGGAGGGGTAACTGTAATGAGAATATTCTGTATGGGGAAAAATCTACTTTCACTAAAAAAATTAAAAACAATAGAAAAAAATAAAACAGTATAGATCAGTGGTTCTAAACCATTTTAATGCCGCAACCCTTTCATATGGTTCTACATGATGTGGTGGCCCCCAAAATAATTTTGCTACTGTTTATAAATCAAAATGTGATCATCTGATATACAGAATACTGGATACGTGACCTCTGTGAAAAGGTCACTCGACTTCAAGGGTTTGAAACCCATAGGTTGGAAGCAGTAGTCTATGTTTATGTGAAGAATGTTTATGCACATGTTCTGAACTATAAAAATGTTTACAGTATATCTGAAGCATTCTTCACTTGGTGCTCTCAGAAACTTTTCAAATCACTAAACAAAAGTGTTCAGGTGGAAACTCTGAATAGAACTATCCCTACCCTTAGCAGTTTGTTCTTACTCTCAAAGATACATAAAGCCATTGTGTATAATTAGGTATTAGACAGTTTTCATTGTCTTTGGTATTAGATCATATTTACTTCCTATAAAGAACATTCTTACAACAAAGCAAACGCTAATTTATAATAACTCAAAAGAATAATCTAACATGAATATCTAAAGAGACAAAGTATATTTTGCTAAAGATCACCAGAAACTTAAAGATGGGGGTAGGATGTGATATCATTGCACACATGTGACAAACTAACAAATTTCATACTTTAAACTTAGAAGGTCAGCTTTAATCCTGCATAATATCCAGATCCAATTTATATTCCTCTGTCAGTGTAATATATCACTGACGCTGAATAAAATTATAGCTAATTTTAAGCTTTCATTTTCAGCCACCCTGAGCAAGGTGACTAAATACTTGAAATGAACTGCCCTAGGAGGACACAGAAAGCAATTGGCATGTCCTGTAGGGCAAGACCCCAAAAGACCGAATCCCATTCAATGACCAGTTCACAAAAATCACAGCAAATTAGAGAAAGCCCCCCAAAAACACAAACTAAGGAATGTTATGACTGCAAAAACTAAAATAAAAAAAAAAAAACAACCAAATTTAAGAATATTTCTAGAGACTTACTGGGAAAATTATACATTTAAAAATAACCACTTATTCCTACATCTCACATTAAGCAAGAGTGTAAAGTAACAAATAGCAATTCATTCTCTTTGGGGCTTTAACAATAACAGACCCAAGGCTGTGCTGTATCAAGGGAGCATTACAAATCAGATAAAAGAAAAAAGGTAAAAAGCATTGGTGAAGCAGCAAGAGAGATCTATACCCACAGGTGAGAGCCCGACAATGTTGACAGCAGTACAGTGCACACACCCAGTGAAATCCAATCCCACATTGTAGTGGGATTGTGTTGTTACATTGGAAATAATTGTCCTGCCCACTGGTTTAATAAAGATGCTGATTGGCTAAAGCCAGATAGAGGTATAGGCGGGGCTACCAGACTAAGAAAACTCTGGGAACAGGAAGAATAGGGCAGAGATGCCACGTAGATGCCAGAGAAGCCAGCAGATGCAAAGGACAACTATGGGACTTTGAGAAAAGGTATAGTGCCGCATGTCTGAACAAGGTAAGAATCATGGGTTAGTTTAAGAGCAAGAGCTACCTAGCAATATGTCAGAGCCATAGGCTAATCAGCATAAAATTAATACAAGGGCCTGTGTGCTTCTGCGGGACTGTGGATCTGTGGGACTCTGGGACTGCTGGATCACAGGCCAGACAGGCCATAAACTTAATACAACAAATGGCCCAACGTGGGTAAAATACACCCACATAAAGCCACAGAAAGCTTAAAAACAAGTCTAGAACACAGAAACGAAGCCAAAAAGCAGCTTTGGCTGCTCAGTCCTTTTCTCAGAGCAGCATAGTTGTCCTCTGCTTCTTCTGGCATCTCTCTGGCCGTCTGCTCTGTTCTCCTGTTCCTAGAGTCTTCTTAGTCTGGTAGCCCCGCCCAGACATCCTGTCTGCCTTTAGCCAATCAGCACTTTTAATTAAACTTATAGGCGGGGACAATTATTTACAATGGAATAACATAATCCCCCTACAGGGATGACTTTAAAAGTGAAATCAAAACATATACTACTTTGAAGAAGAGGTTTTCTTATTTTTATAAAAAATGAGAGGCTGTGGATTATTCCTGGCTAAAGAAAATAAGGTTTGATCAAGGAAGACCCCCTGAAAAGTCTCCAGTGGAAACATATGGCCCAGATGATTGGGCACTTCAGAGCACCTCTGTTCAAGTTTCCTCTGAGCTCTTTATCCAAAACTACTTTAAGGCTGAGATGACCCAGCCTTATAGACAATGCAACTGAAGACTTGTCCATAATCCTAAATTTTTCTTTGGGTACCCATGGAATTGTCAGCATCCCCATTCATCAGGAAGTAGCCTAGAGAACTACACCCACATTCCTAAAAAATTGATTATGGGTTTTTGTCTTTGTTTACAGCGTTGGTTTTAAGTTGTTATAGATAATAGGGAAAAAAAGAGTATTAGAATTGGAGTTCTTGTTCTGAAAAGAAAAAAAAGAGGAAATGTATGGAATTATGTTGTTACACTGTAAATAATTGTCCTGCCAATTGGTTTAATAAAGATGCTGACTGGCTGAAGGCACACAGGATGTGTGGGCGGGGCTACCAGACTAAGAAAACTCTAGAAACAGAAAGAACAAGGTAGAGATGCCATAGAGGCGCCAGGGAAGTCAGCAGATGCAGAGGACAACTATGCTGCTCTGAGAAAAGGTACCGAGCCACATGGCTGAAAAAGATAAGAGTCATGGGTTAGTTTAAGAGCAAGAGCTAGCAAGCTATATGCCAGAGCCATAGGCTGATCAATATAAAATTAATATAAGCGTTTCTGTGGGTCTACAGGTCTGCAAAACTGTGGTACCACAGGCCAGACAGGCCAGAAACTTAATACAACACCACAGCTCAGAGAAACGCCAGGAACACATGTTCCTATTCAGTACAGTAACTCAAAGCAAGGAGGCTTCTAGGTAATAATGGAGTATCTTTAGTTCCTGAAAGAACTGACTAAATTATGCACCTTCCCCATGTAAGGAAGAAACCCATCATATGCTACAGCCCTACGTCTTATGTCAGCACAGCCCAACAAGAGTCAGATCAGTCCCGATTAAGCCCAGGATCTATCTGCCCTTGACTCTACACATTTATGACTTGTGTCTCCAGTCATGAAACCTGCTGGTCCACAGAACTGTCTCCTCAGCAACACATGAATCAATTCCATCTGTCAAGGACCCTTTCCTTCTTTGAACCCTCACTAATTTGGACCCATATCCACTACTGCCAGTGCCCAATTCTCGTAGGCAATTTCACTCCAAAAAGATCAGCTTCTTTTAAATTCATGTGGTAATAGCTTTTTTCCAACCAGACTACCACAAACTGCTCTCTTCTCAAAGGTGAAAAACTCAGCTGTTCTACAAACAGTGCTGTGCCCACATTACAGCACTACACTGTGTGCTATGACACAACCTTCTTTGGAAACACTCCTCTTCTCTTGGGCTCAGAGAATCAGCCCTTTGCATTCCCATCCCTCCCCCACCCCACAATGGCTACACTTTGTCTGTTACTCGGCTCTTCTTCCAGTACTAAACCATTTCTTTCTGCACCTTGTGAACCTGGAATTATTGGCCTTATGCATGATAACTGACCTGTCATCCATTAAAAGGGTCTTTCAGTCAAAAATTTCAAGAACAACTACCAACACTATTGTTTACTCATTTGTTCAGGGCAGAAAGCTTTTTATCGTTCTTGATTCTTCCTCTTCCATAATCTGTATCAATTCACCAGTAAGTCCTGCAGTTTCTACCTCCCATTTATCCGCACAATCTACCCACTCCTTTGTCATCCACATCTCTACAATTCCCATCTAAGCCCCACACACTATTCCTGGCACTACTGCATACTACTGCTGAGGTCCTTACTGTGCTGGAGACTGTGAGGCAGAGGTGGCAGGATATGGATAAAGGAACTCAGAGTTCAGAATGTTCATTAATAAGGTTGAATATCAGTATTTCATCTGCTCCAAATTCTTTATTAATTTCAATTGGGGGGGGGGTGCTCTTCTTATCCTGACCTAGCAACTGGCCAGCTCTAAATGTCACAGGTTCTACCCTGCTCTCGTAACTTCCCTATATCACTGCTTCCCTTTCTCAGTCTCTCCACCTTCCCATCTCACTGAGTCCCTTTCCATCTTCCTACCTCACGGCTTCTCTCTCTCAGGGTCTTCACCTTCCTGCCTCACTGCTTCCTTATCTCCAGACTTTCTCACAACCAAGATTTACCCAGTCGTATTACTTCTTTAGTTGCTCATAAAATTTGCTTATTTGTTAGGTCCTTAAATTTCAATAATAGTTTCTGATGAGCATGCATCAAAACACCTCTCAATTTTCTGTTTGTCAGTCCTCTTTATTTTTCTTTAGTTGATGTGGAAATGTCTTTCTGTATACTGTGAATATCAATCTTTAAATAAAGGAGCTGTTTTGGCCCATGACAGGCACCATACAAAAAGTAGGTGGGGAATCAGAATAGGTAGGAAAAGAAGGGCAGAGTCAGGGACAGATGGAGCCAGCCACCCAAGAAGAAACATGTAGGGAACACAGGTAAGCCACGAGCCACGTGGCAAGATAGATTAATGGAAATGGGTTGAATTAAGATGAAAGAACTAGTTAGCAATGTGCCTGAGCCATAGGCCAAACAGTATGAAGTTAATATAAGCGTCTGAGTCATTCTAGGGGGAGCCTAAGCTGTCTGGGATGGCAGGTCTGTGGGTCTGGACTGCTGGCCGGACCGGGGCTAAGAAACCCTATTGCAACATTTAGTAAAGTGATAAAGCCCTTATTTACTTACAAACTGTTTTCCAGGTCATGGTCATCCATATTCTCCCTACCTGTTCACTCCCACCAATCCATCTCATCATGATTTCTAAGTCTCCTATCTCAGATGTCTTACTATGGTCACATGCATAGGCAGAGGGATACAACCAGCATTGGTAGATTAATAAATTCTTCCCTATGCTCTACTTATCCTGCCAATACTAAAGTTTTAATTAGATAAAACTCTGTAGTCTCTCATATTCTTTAATACATCTTTAATGTAGTTCAGGTGTTGCTTTTTACATGAAATTTGAGTAATTAGAAGGCAGGAAAGGCCCTTGTATCTGGTCTATTTTTCCAACAGAACAATGCACAAAGACATACTAGTTATGCTATGTCCACAAAATGAGCACTGTAAATTTGTGCATTTCATTTTATTTTATGCATCCATTTCCCTACTGTTGTGTTACTATTTAACATGGATTTTTGGTCTTCTGGATTATATATTAAAATTCCAGTAAAACATATTTCTCAGAAAGACCCAGTATCATCAGAATGGGAGCAGCCATAGAACCATAGAAATGAACTCAAAGAGTATAAAGGCTCTAAACCAGAATAGATGGGAAGTCAACTGGAGAACATTGGGGGTCAGGGTTACACCTAGCGCACTCACACATGCTAGGAAAGTACTCTTCAACAGGAAAGGTAGGGCTAACAGAAGAAGTTCCTAAAGACAGTTCAACTTCTATTTCCTATGCCTAAAACCTGTTGTCTACTGGTCACAGCCTACATTGCAAAACAACTTACAAATAGGATATCTTGCTTAACATTATCTCAATATGGTCATGATGTCTTGATCAGAAATTGTTCATGAAATGAGATCATGAGCTTAGTCCAATTATAGATAAGAACAAGTTATGGGTGGATAAAATTTAAATGAAGCTCATTTTTTGAAGCAATGGTATGGGTACACAGGAAAGAATGAAGTGGTAGAGTACAGTGAGGGGAAATAACAGAGCATCCTGAGACTCTATAGATCATCTTCCAGGGAAGGGTTTCCTCATATTCCTTCAAATGTACTTTCCCTCCTTTGTATTTTTTAATTTTTCCTTGATGTAGGTATATGGGGGAAAAATCATGAAACCATGTTCCTAACAGAGAAAATGAGATTTATTTTATCATTAAATCTGTATAATCCAATGGGGTTGCCAACAAATGGCAATTTCAATTTCATGTCCAGTTGATACTAAGTACTCACAAACCACTTTTGACAAGTGGCTACAGCACTAAAGACACAGACAAACCTGGATTCCATTCTTGCATGAAGCTCTGCTGGATACTTGTCAGATTCATTTCTAGTTCTACAGAAGTGCTGCAGGGCATCTGGGAGCACCCAGACCAACCACGAAAAGAAGCCTATGACTCTTCTCTGCTTCCTTATCATAGGTCACATATACAGACAAAAAGCATCACCTATTTCAGGCCAGAGAGCTCAAGGGCAAAGCAAATACCATTCCACTTCCCCCTTTTGTCTAAATACGGACCAGTTGTTAAGAGAACTGTCTGCCCTTCAAAAGATCATGAGTTCAGTTCCCAGCAATCACATGGTGTGGCTCCCAACCATCTGTGACAAGAGATAGCACTTGTTTCTTTTCAACAAACATTGTTCAAGTTAAAAAAAAAAATGAAGAAAAAGAAAGAAAGAGAGAGAAAGAGAGAAAGAGAGAAAGGAAGGAAGGAAGGAAGGAAGGAAGGAAGGAAGGAAGGAAGGAAGGAAGGAAGGAAGGAAGGAAGGAAGGAAGGAAGGAAGGAAGGAAGGAAGGAAGGAAGGAAGGAAGGAAGGAAGGAAGGAAGGAAAGAAGGAAAGAAAGAAAGAAAGAAAGAAAGAAAGAAAGAAAGAAAGAAAGAAAGAAAGAAAGAAAGAAAGAAAGAAAGAAAGAAAGAAAGAAAGAAAGAAAGAAAGAAAGAAAGAAAGAAAGAAAGAAAGAAAGAAAGAAAGAAAGAAAGAAAGAAAGAAAGAAAGAAAGAAAGAAAGAAAGAAAGAAAGAAAGAAAGAAAGAAAGAAAGAAAGAAAAAGAAATTACAAATCAATGGCCAATATAGACGCTAAAATTGAATTTTTCTGAATTGAACAGTGTCTCATTTATGGTTTCTACTGCTGTAAAGAGACACCATAGCCATAGCAACTCTTATAAAGGACAAGAAGGGATAACCTTTAATTGGGGAAGGGACTTACAGTTCAGAGGTTTAGTCCATTATTGTCATGGCAGAAAAAAAGCACACAGACAGACATGGTGCTGGAGAAGTAGCTAAGAGCTCTACATGTGGATCAGCAGAAATCAGACCCTCCAGTAATACACCTCCCACAATAAAGCCACACCTCTACAATAAGGTCACACTTGGTAATAGTGGCTCTATGAGGGCCGTTTTTATTCAAACCAACATAAACAGTAAAATTTCTTCCTACTATCAACGTCTAGCTCCCCTTTCTAAGGCTTTTTCTGATATATGGATAGTAATTTTTATATGTTCACATAAAAGAAAAATAAGACAAATGTTTTCATAAAGTCCTTTATACAGCTTAACTAGCAATACACAAACACAGTAGGAAGCTCAAACAATTACCCTAAAAACAATTAGGCTGAGTGTTTTTATGTAAAATACTAGGGACTTTAGTGTTTCAAGTTCAATATTTCTCTCACTGATAGTTCTATTATTGAACAGAAAATCAAACAACAAAAAATGTCAAGGAGTAACTTGATATTGATAGCTGTTATGGTCTCTAGCACATTCCCAGAGAACAACATAACTGAAAGGGATTGAATTCACTTTCTTCCATTTTACTTTTATACCCATGGGAAATTACATAAGTTTAATGACCATTTCCTTAAAATGTTGAAGACTATTACTCTCTTAGTTACTGTCTCTATAAAAATAAGGTGATGATTACCTTTCACTTAAATATTGTTATATTTGAATATGTGTAAATTACATCTCAAATACTCACTGTTCAAGCCCCTCACCTAAGATTCAACCATGCTATCCACTTTTCAGAGGCCCAACAGATAGATGTGGTTAAGCAGATATTTCTCCAAACAATATGTATACTTCATGCCTATTGATGAACGTAAAAAGTTTATAAACAACATTTTTTAAAATAGAGTCTTTTACGAATGACTAAGATCAAAGACACAAATGACAACTTACACTGGAGAGGGTATGTAACAAGGGGAATGTTCCTCCACTGCAGGTAAGAGGGCAAATTTGTACAGGCACTTTAGAAATCAGTATGGAAGTTACTCAGAAAACTGAAAATTGATCTTCCCCAAGACCAATCTATAGCAGTCTTGGGCATATACCCAAAGTATGCTCAACTGTACTACAAGGACACTTGCTCAATTATATTCATGGGAGCTTTATTCCTAAAAGTCAAAACATATAAAACCACCTAGATGCCCCTCAATAAAACAATGGATAAAGAAAATTTATACAATGGAGTATTACTGTGTTATTTAAAAAAAAACAAAAAAAAAACAAAAAACAATGATATCAAAAATGGGAGGCAAATGGATGGAACTAGGGGAAAAAAATCCTCCTGAGTGAGGTAATCCAGACCCAGAAAGACAAACATGGTATATACTCACTCATAACTGGATAGTAGCTATAGAGGATAACCAGGCTACAATCCAAAGCCCCAGAGAAACTAGGTAACAAGAAGAGCCCAAAGTGGAGATGCACGGATCTCCCAGAAAGAGGAAATAGAAAAGATCTCAGGAGAACAGGGGACAAGTGGAGATGGGAACATCTGGTTGGGGCATGAATAGGGGGTTGATGCAAAATACCTTTCTGTATGCTGTGAATACGATTTCTTACCATTGATTGGTTAATAAAAAGCTGTTTGGGCCCATTGAAAGACTGCTTAGAGAGAGGCAGGAAAGCCTAGCAGAGATGAAGGAGGACAGGGTCAGATTCATTGAAACCACTTTAGAAAGGAGAGAAAAACTGTCTTACATTAAAGGATATGTTATATCTTTTTACTTAATATAACTTCTTTAATAAATTTTGAAGAATTGCATATCATACACCTAATTCTACTTACCTCCCAGTCCTTCCGTATCTTCCTCTTGCCCCTACAGTGCCCCCCAAATAAAATTTTAAAAGAAAACTCAAATCAAAATAAGCAAACAGACAGATATATAGAAGAAAAACAAACAAAACCCTTTACTCTTCCATCTTTGCCATATATTCAACACCTTTCCATTCTTCCGGGTGGCACTGGGAGCCACAGTATGTCACACAGTATACCCATTAAAGAGTATTTTCAACAAATATTCTTATAAGTAGTAAAATGCTATAAAAATTACAAGGTCTGAATATTAATTAAAACAAGTATTAAAAGACACATTATAAGATGCATGGCAGTATCTAATGAAAGATCAAAGATAAGTATTAACACCATACATTATAGAATTTTACTCATTAAAATACAATTTTTAATGTGTTTTTAAGAGGCAAAAACAGGTACTTCTCTTAGAGGAAAAAAAAGTGACTTCCACTAATATTTTTGACCTATCTAAGGGAATGTTTCCACCACTTTTAAGATATTAATGGTTCCCTTGGCATCACTATCAGCAGCAATACTGAGGGCACCAAAGGACTATAATTGCATCCCTGTGTGGCAGGCAAACCTCCTTCCTCCTTTCTTGTCCCTTCATAGCTGAGAGAAAGCCCACTCATTCATTATTCTGCAAACGCCTTCTTCACAAAGGCAACCTCCCTAGACCACTTTTTCCTTCTCATAGGGACCTCTTGCTACAAATGTCCACTTTTGCTTGAGGATTTTTAAACTGTTCTTGGAACACTGATTACTTCTGTTATAAAGTATTATCATATTGGATTTAACACAGACACTGAAATAATCAGAGATTGTGTGAATGCAGTCAGTGGACAAACATAAGAACTAAGGTCCCTAGAGAGTACTATCTAACATATCCTAACAGAAATGGCCTCCACACACTGTATGCACCGTTTCAGAAACCACCATTACAAACACCACCATAAATGTGGGCAGATTCTTCTCAGATACTTCTAACCTGAATATTTTTAAAGGCTGAATTTTGTTTCCAAAAGTACTTTTTCCACTGTACCTGCTCATTGTGAGACAGTCAGCCTGAACATATTATTAGTAAGGTAGTAACCAAATAACATTTAAAATATATTAATAAGGGAGCATAAGCATTAAAACAATAAAAATACACAAAAACAAGGAACACCTTGCTATTGAGAAAACTCCTGGTGATTTATTGCTCAAAAGAAGTTTTTCAGTTTTCTAACTCAGAGATGTTAGGATTTTATGATTTAACATATTTATAGTTTAAAATTTCATATTCATTATCATTTTCTAGTCTTAAATTAGATGTTCTCAATAGCACTCCAAATATTCATCAAAATACAATTTGAATCTCCAACCTAGGCTAACAAGAAAAAGTTTCTGTATAAAATAAAATATATAAATCAAATAAGGTTGGACACCCCAATGATCCCAGCACTTGGTCAGGATAATGAATTCAAGGACAGTCTGGACTACATAGTGAGACACTGCCTCAATAATAATAGTGATGAAGGGGAAGAGGATAATTTTAAATGAAAACTAAATACAAAGAGAGTCAAAAAGACAGCCTCAAGACCCCTTTACCCCTTTACTCCACGGGACATTCACAAAAAAACTCAAGACTCTGTGAGACAGATTTACAACACACAAAGAAAGATATGTAGCCTAGAGTTCACCATCAGGCTGAACAGATGGGAAAATACTGGGATATCAAAGGCACACACCCCAATAAGATGGTGAACCAATGGTCCAAGGAAGGCAGACCCCCAAAAAACTAGTTAGATCTAAGAACTAAGAACAAATAATTTAGCAGGGAGGGGGAAAAATGGCAAGTATAAATGACAGGATTAGAAAGAGGGGCATATGCAGTTAAAAAAAAAAAAAGTTTAATATATGCACACTAGATAGAAAAAGGCTGGGGTTTTTGTTTTGAGGGGGAGTTTTGGGGTATAACAAGCTTTCTCTGTGTAGCCATTGCTGTTCTAGGTCCACCTGCCTCTGCCTCCCAAGTCCTAACATTAAAGCCGTACACCACTACTATTTTCAGGGCAAATGGCTGAAATTTTCAGTGAACAAAGTGGCAAAAACAAATTATTGAAAGAACTTAAGACAATCTCTTTAAAAGTAAATTCTATCAACACTCATAAGAAAAATATTCTGTAATACCAAAGATACAAAAAAAAAAAAAAAAAAAAAAAAAAGAACCAAGAGACAGATATCATAGAAAGAAGTGTGCTTTCGATGATGGTCAAACCCTCAGAACCAGTGAGGAGGAAAGATGATGGGCATGCTAAGAAGGCGTATCTAAGAGACATATCTGTATCATGCTACCTCCCTTGAATAGCAAAAGCAAAGAAAACTTAAGGCAAGAATTAGACACAGACATTTTCCACCAACAAAGTCAAAGGTATCCCACAAAACTACTTGAAGAAATATCTAACTTATACCATTAAAAAGAAAATTATACAATTAAAATATCACTCAAATTAGCATCTAAATTAATAATACTCAAGTATTTTTTAATTCAGCAGAAAAACTAAAGACTACTATTTATTTCTTTCTGTTTTTAACTATATGCATAAGTAGTTAAAATAATTTCTGGTGTATTACATCAGGAGAAAATCAAATAGTAAATAAAGAAAAATGGAATGATAAACCAAAATATACTCAAAATAAGAATAAAGGAGAGAAGGGCAGAAAACCATGAAGAAATAGGGAGCAGGTAAACAGAGGACTCAAAAGGGACAGTCAGAAGCAAATGTAGAATAGACATTCAATGCATTTTTAAAAACCAATACAAAAGTAAATAAACTACCAGTTAAACACAAAGATCATAGACTATAAACAAAATATACTGCTAACTTGTGAAAGGCATGCCTAGCTAAACAAATCAACATGTGCAAATCTAAAAGAACAGAACCCTTCAGAAGATATGTGAAAGATAAATTCACTTAAATCAAGCATGGGGAAATAATCCAATCAGGCCGGTGAAATAGCTTCACTATTAAAGGTGCTTTCATGAAAGCCTGAACTTGATTTCAAAAAGGTGGCTAGAGAGATGTAACTCCAGAGAGATGTTACTGCCTTCCACACATGTGACTGTGAACACACACACACATGTACACAGGGAGGGGAATAAATTTTTAAAATAAATGAAATAAACTAAGTTGTCTGTTAATCAAGAATGTGTGAAAAATGAAACTGTATTGGAAAGAAAAGGAAGGGCAAATCCCAGTGCCAGGGCAGAGCTTACCACAGGACAGGGGATATACAATTTTTTCAAGGGATATGAACAGTTCAAGATTATACTATTCCATAAGTCAGCCCTATTGGTAAGTGCTTTATTGTAACTATAAAAATTCTTTTAAATATTTTAATATGCTACTTAAAATAAAAATAAAATCTGTTCAAAGTATTAGTGACATCAAAACCTTTCTCTTTAGAGACTTCTTCAGATCACATTGGTCCCATTGGGCACACTGAATCTAATCCTTGTCACCAGCTTTCAACACTAAAGAAACATGCTTTGTCCTATTAAGCCAATACTAACAAACTAGACTATGGAATTAGTACTTAAAAAACTAAATAATGACATGCAAACACTTTACTGGTTTGGGTATAAACAATGAAATGACTTTGTCATAGTTTTATTTATTAATTCAATTGAATTTATCTTCACACCAGCCTACAAAAGTTTCAATAAAAAATGAGAAAACATCTCTTATAAAATTGAAAACGCAAAATGTAGCTATATACACAAGAAAATACAGCCTAAAATCAGAAAACAAAGATCCATCATACTGAATTTCAAGAGACAAAAATTTTGCCCGACAGGTGCATCAAACTTAACAAACAAAGATACATTCTGTAACTGATTTGGCATATGCATAAGTGGATAAGAACTATAAATGCTTGAAATCAATCATAATGATATTAGTGTCTATCTTGTTTCTGCTTTTACCCAATGCATTCAATCACTCAAACATAACTGTTGGCTGTGAAAGTTATATTTGGTAATTTGAAAAAGTTAATCTTTTCACCAGTGTTCAAAACTAGCTATAAACTGTCACAAAGAATAATGAATAATCAATGAACCTCCTCAAACAGAGAGCTTGACATTCTTCACATCAAATCTTCATAAAACTAGGGAAAGGAGATGCTCTTTGACACTTGGTTTTCACATACTTTCCTATCTAGGTGATGAAAAGTTAGCATGACTCTTACTTGGCAAACAGCTTCAGAACTTGAAGAACTGATCTGAGAATATCCCATGGCCAGTGGATGGGGGAGAGGGGAGGAGAGTCATAATTTGGAGGGCTATTTTTCTCTAAATTTAGTTTAAATAAATTCTGATCCTGAAAAAATAGTATAAACAATCACTGATCAATTTACTAGGTTTTATCCACAGCATTCAAGAATTTTAAATGCTGTATGGAGACAAACACTTTAATCCCAGAATTTAGGAGCCCAAGGCAGAATATTGTAAGTTCCAAGATAGCTAAACTTCATCTAAACATATAAGAAAAAAAAAATCACCAAAACAGTTTCAAAAATTCCATTCAATAATATCATATATAATAATGATCAGTAGTACAAACTTCCCTGCATCATAAGGGGAAAGACTAAAGAGTTGATCACAGGCACAATGCCGTTTAGTAAGACATTCCTCTAGTGAGAACAAATATTCATGAAACTTCACTTCAGAAATATTGTCCCGACAAGACTTTAGATTCTTACCCGTTAAAAGTAGTTCATGAAAATATAATGAATTAAAATAATACTTTACAAAATCTCTGTACCTGGAGTAAACAATTCTGCAGGTATTTGGTGGTTATTTTAATGATTCTTTTAAATAAGAATACAGAACATAATTTCTCAGATTTTAAAGTAAATTTCAACATTATCCATTCAATTACACTATACATAGATTTATACAAAGTCTTTCCCTTTTGTCTCCTCCTTCATCAACACCGTCTACTTTAAAGGGAGGAGGGAAGAAGCTGCTGGGTGATTAGTTAAGTCAGGAAAAGAGCTGGCACATCATCAGGGACTTTCTCCTGATGGACTTTTAAGCTACCTTTTCTACTGAAAAGATCATGAAGATCCCAGTGCCCTGTGCCCAACACGATAAGTAGAAATGTATATAGTTGTCTCCTCCAGTTTACCCCAAAATACCCTTGTTGCACCAATTAACCTGCATAGAAATAGCATTTTCTTTCTCAAATCACATTGAATATAACACTTGAGAAAATAGTAAGTTCTTAATAGATATTTCTGTATGTGTGCTTGTGTACAGCACATTTTGTGTATGCGTTTATACATATACACTGGTATGTGAGTGCATGCATGTAAATACCACAGGTTCATATCAAACATCTTAACGACTCTCCACCATATTTGCTGAGACAGGGTCTCTCACTGAACCCAAAGCTTTAAGTAAACTACTTGCCCAAAAAGTCATACAGATCCTCCTGGTTCTGCATCCTCAGTGCCAGACTACAGCCATGTATCATCACACAGCACTTGTAACATGGGCACCAGGGATCCAAACCCAGGTCCACAGATTTGTATACCAAACACTTTAACAACTGTGCCATCTCCCTGGGCTCCTAATAAATATTCTTAAATTAATGCATTTTACAAGGATAAAATAAGTTATAAACATAGATGATTGCTCATTTTATAAATGAGTCTATTAAAATTCTCTAAGTTTAATATCCTAATAATAGGCAAGCTAAGACAAAAGGAAGTAAAATTAAAACTTCTTGTTTCCATCAAGAACTCTCTCTTGCATTTCTCAAGTGTTTCAGAATGGGAACTGGTGAGGAGCTAGCACACAAGAAAGCCTTTGGCTCACATCCATCCTTGAACCAAAGTCTAACAAAGTGGAAGTGAAAACCAATGCAACTAAAAAACAAGAGATTTTGATGTTGTTTATTGGTACTCGCCTCCATATCCTAAAACCTTTTGTTTCAAATATTTCTATGGTCAAAGACTTTCTCATATTCAAGCTTGAAAATGTCCAAAAAAGTACTCATCACAAAGAATATTCACAGAAATTAGTTTTCATACCACTACCAACAACTGCCCTAATCCATCACAGCTTTCCAACTCTTTACATATACTACATATGTAACAACAACTAGCCCTAGACAGCGAAAGCCAACACCCAGCTTGTTCAAACATTTTCTGTCTCAATGACAACTTCTGCTTCAGTTTCTTCAAAAATATTCTGGTTACGACATAAATCAAACTCGGGGTTAGCACAAAGCCTCTATGAAAACTTGAGTATGTACTTTTAAGTATCAAAATTAATACTTCAAGTAACATATGTTTTTATTCTGTTCTGATTTTTAACAAATACTCCCCTATATTCCAGTAATCTGGGAATTTTAGATGACATCAGTTTATCATCATTACTTTGCCATTGACATTTTACACCCACTATTCCTCAAAGACATGAAAATGTAGCCCAATCTGAAAAGGTGTAAAACGGATACATAGAAAACCATGGTATTGACATCACACACAAGACACCCCAGTTAAACGAGTTAAACAGGGACGCAGATAGGTTTTCTTGTTCTCTGTTTTGTCGGTTAAGTCTAAAATGTTAACTTAACTGTGCACCCTATGCTCTTTATTTGTTAAATATATCAGCCTCAATCTACGGCCCCGATATAAGACACCACTTCAGGAAGGGAAGAGAAACAAATGGTAGGGCCTTGCTATGTCATATAATCAGCAAGCACTTCAACAACATGAAAATTAAAAGTAAAAATTATATTAAGGTAACGGATTCTTTATCTTGATTGTTCTTACACAAAACGTGTTTAAGAATTTCATAAAATGGCTTTAAGTCCATGAGCCATGTTTTACCCAGTAATAAAAACAAAGGTCTATTGAGACCTATTTTCATACATATAGTTTATTTTACTTTTCTGAGATAACTTTCATTTATGAGACTATATTATTGCACCACTTCTTGCTTACCTTTAATTCCTTCGAGGCCTGCCATGTCCAACCCCCTTGCTCTCTTTCAAATTCATGGCTTTTTTTTCTTTTGTTTGACAGAGTGTGTGTGTGTTTGTGTGTGTGTGTGTGTGTGTGTGTGTGTGTGTGTGTGTGTGTGTGTGCGCGCGCGCGCACACGCGCGCTTCAATATTCCTAAATACATAATTTATCTGGCTCAGTCTGCACAATGTTTATTCTACATTTTTTTAAACATGACCATTTGGTGTTTGGGTTTTTACCTTGAAAAACTAGTAACATATATTATCTATTTGTAAATGAACTAAATAAAAATGGAAGATTACTGTTATCTGTTTAATTAAGTAACATGCCACAGTTCCATCCAAGGGATGAATTACCTCACAGGATTACTGGTCAACGATACACGGAGTGACTCCAGATATGTGAAAAGTCTCTCGTCAGTACACCCCATTTTCAGCTCATGGATAAATTCTTGAGGTGAGATTTGTCGGCTACTTCTAAGACTTCCCTGTAAAACAAATTAAAAATAAAAATACTTTAACTCATGTTTTACAAAGATTATCCATAAAAATATAAAATTCATCATGCCTAGTAACAAATAACAAAATTACTGTTTTGAGGTAAAATTTTGTAACTAAGAATCTATAAATTATAATTGGTTTTATTCACAAATGATATTAAAAAGTACACTAAATGTTGTGAGAATGAAAATGATTGCTTTTTCAAATGTAGCATGTCATGGAGAATTATTAAGTATACACTACTGGGAACATAATAAAAAAAGTAATAATTAGGCATATTCAAATATTAAAACTCAATAAAAATTAACTTATTAAACAAGCACTCTGAGCAATACATTAAGAGTTGTTAGTCAGTGGTTATTCCTTGGCACTGGAGTGTAATTCTAGGTCATGTAAACGCACAGATTACTAAACTTGGGAAGAAATGATTTCAGTGCGGTTTAATTCCTGCAACAGGGTCACGCCCTCGAAGGACAAATGCCTACCGTGACCAAGCACATAAGGAAAGCCAATTAGGGATCAGGAGGAATGGAGAGGAGGAATGAGACAAACAGCATTGCTTTCGGGATCTCAGGACATCTCTGACCAACAAGTCAACAGGAATTTTCAACATCTGGCTGGCAATGGGTTTTGAATTTGGCAATTCTATGGCTTCTGAGATGATTATAAACCTCTATGTAGGGTAATTCTAATGAAACTTTTATGTGAAAAAAATGTGTGTATATACATAAAAAGCTTATAAAACACAATTCCTACATGGTTTATCAAACATTCTCAATGGTAGTTATCCTTCGCCCAACCTCTCACTGTCTTACAATTCCTTTTCCCATTTTAGCACTAGTGTTCCATTATACTGCTCCTTTAAGATCTTGCTTACTCCTCCCCACCAACAGTCCCATTCTGTGTGAGCACATGCACATACACACGAACCAACACAAGAATACTTCCATATAAAAACACAAAATACAAACATATACAAAGTGAATAAAAAGAATCATTCAGTTGATAATGAAAGACAGACAATGAATTGGTAGAGTCCCACAATAGTCTTAATTCTCCAAAGGAGATTATGGAAGAATCTAGGATATATAGTAAACTATGGGTTAGAAGTGGAAGGATTCCTTGATTATTTGAAAAACACTAAATGCCTACTAAATATGAACATATCAGTTCAGTTTTAATTGTTTGGAAGTCTAACACACCTTTGGGTACAACGCCCCCACAGAACCATCAAATACACACACACACACACACACACAGAGAGAGAGAGAGAGAGAGAGAGAGAGAGAGAGAGAGAGAGAGAGAGAGACTATACAATAAATAGTTTATTAGTTAGAAAAATAAACAAAAGGTAGAAATAAGCACGGTATGAGACATACAATTTTAAACACGGTAGTCAATGAAAGCCTCACAGGTAGAAATTCAAAGGCTTCTGCCATGCCTGGTTGGATTAATATCTAAAGAAATAAGACAGCTAAGCTGGCAGGTATTTTTTATAAAGTGACAGAAGGTGCTGAAAGCTTCACAGGCCATAGAAATCGCATGGACATATAACCCAAGATCAAAAGCAGAGAGACCAGTTCAGAAGGTATGCATGTGTCCCAATTGGGAAATGTGGAAGATATCAAAGTAACAATAAAAGAAGTTCTTAAGTTATACCTATTTAGAAATTAGATGTACAAAGACAAGGAGTTTAACATATATAAAACCAGATTAAAAACATAGTTCTTTTGTACATTTTGCTTTATTAATTGCCAAAATATTATGCAAGCAAACAGAACTAGCAATGCAACATAAGTCAGTTTTAGAGAAACGGTTTTTATTCATGGTGATATCAAAGTAGTTATTAAAAGACAAAGTCAGACTCAAAATCCCGAAATAATTAAAAATGACACAATAAAGCCTTTAAGACAACTGAAATAGTAATAAACATGAGCATCTAATCTCACTTCAGCTACTGATAGCATTAAAAATCATTCATTTAATGCAACACTTATTGTTTTTGTTAAGTTACCAAAATATGTTCTTGTTTAATACAGAAAACTTAAAAAACAGAAAAGTAAATGGGAGGAAGGAACCTCAAAATGACAACCACTAATCAGTTATTTCTAAGTCAAGCATTTATCATATATACACTAGTACAGAATACTTACGTACTTTTATTCAAAACATGTCCTTTAATTACAAATAAGTTGTTCATTACAAGCTTCTTTTATAACTGGAAAACATTTTCGAAATACATCCCAATAAAAATAAATAGATCCCCAAGACTATGCTTCTTCTGGCCCTCAGACCACTAACACATTTATTTCCTAACATCTGTCTCTTTGTTTACAGGTTGCCTATGACTTCTTGATATCATGAACTTTTCATTTTCTGCACATGTTATCAGGCCAATATTTGTATCAATGATTTATCAGTAGAGATCAAGCTCTAGTAGTACAATAATCATGATTCTGACAAAATCAACAAGTCAACTCAGATAAACCAAAAGATGTCATTCTAGATGAAGAACAAACTGAATCTGTGTTTTATGGAATTTTTTAAAGAGAATCCCTAACAGTATGTGTTCAGACATCCCAAGATAAAGGTAACATGTTAGTCTATTTTAACAGCATTAAATAGACCTTGTTTGTCCATATTCAATGTATTCCAGTTACTGTCCCCCCATAGTAATCACGCTGAATGCTTCCTGCTTGAAACTGGGAAGAAGGAAAACATGTCTACTCTTATCATTCACTACTACTCATCATGGTAGCGGGAGTTCCAGCTAATTAACTGGACAAGAATAATAATCAATATGCTGATGGAAAAGAAGTAAAATCCTATTCAATGTCATGATCACCTACATGAAGTAGGACCATCATAATCAAAGTTCAACATATTAAAATGAATATATCTAAACACTGCAAAGAATTGAAAGAAGGCATTTAAATACTTTTGCAATAGTATAAGGGCATCAAAAGACAAAGTAACAAGAAAAAAATAAATGAAAGAAAAGACCTAAAAAGTACAGAACAGTTCTGAAAAACTGCGTGCAATACAGATGTAACAGTATAATCCTAGGTGCCAAGTCTAAACAAAGACACAGAGAAACCACCAAACTAGACCACTCTATACATAGAAAGAAGGGTTTATTGGGGTTCACACTGCCAAGGCTATCTGGGAGGAAGGTGCTAAGAAGAGCGCAAAATGGCAGACAAGCAAGCAGATTTTATGTGACAGTAGGATGTTCTTTGAACTGACATAAGCTGTTCAAAGTGACCAGAATCTAGATGTCCATGCCCAAAGTACTCATCCCTTGTTTACCCAATAATAATCCTTCTTACCAGGCCAAAGTTATTCTTTTCAGACTCTTAGGATATTATCACTAGTACTCCCATTTAGGATGAAGAATGGAGGTGTTTGGGACCTGACACTTAAATTCATTTTCATTAAGAATACTACGGAACAACACATCCACTCCACACTATGCAGCTGGTGCAGGCAGGACCCAACCAGATGCAGCCCTGGGTTTCAACCCCAGTTCAGCAATGTCAATAACCCCACACTATGCAGTTAGGCTGGGCTGCCCCGCAGGAAGACAGGTACTACTATGATGAGCAGATATATAGTGCGGTATTTGAGAGAGAAAGAGAACAGAACAATTTATGTCTGGTGGACAGAAACACATCTGAAGAGGACGATATGAGGATGAGGCCATGGTGATGTATTAGTCTAAGCTGCTGCTTCGGGCCCATGTCTGGGTTCATGGCTCTGATGCAACCACAGTTTCTATAGAGATCTGACTCCTGATTATCACCAAAGACTGAGCGGAGAGGGCTGTGCAGAGTTAGCCCCATCCCTTCCTCACGGCCTGGAACTAGAGAGAACTAGTCTTTTTCCTCAGCAGCTGGAGCACTCAGGACAGAAGGTCTTACACCTCATTTGGGCAACAGTGTAGAGCTGGCCCTGATGGTCCAGGTATGGGAGTGCCAACCCTGAGGACATGGAAGCAGGAGAACTTGCCCTGCCTGTTTATTCATTGCTGCCAGGAGTGAACTAGCAAGGATAATGCCAGAGAGCTCACCCTGGTGGTGAGGGGAGAGCCAGGGAGCTGTCCAACCCTGTACCCGGGCACTGAATCAGGTTTATTAGTTGGCCCACCCCAACATCCATACCATCTTTTATCTGTGGGATCATGTGAAGAGGTTGGTTGTGGGATCTCCAGCACGAGCGCCAGTGAAGGCCCAACATCATTAGTGTAGCAGACATCAGAGGCCTCGAAGCAGACCAATGACTTTGCAATCAACACTTGCACGCAAAGATATATTGACTCATTTCGTTGCAGTATAGCTTCCTTGATGAGACTTTTCCTTTTTTTTCTTTCTTTTCATCTCAAATTTTATTTTATTGGTGGGTATAGTGTCATAAGGGCGAAGATAAGATGTGAATGGACAGGAAATGAATGAGATTGAGATGAATGATGTAGAAGACACAATGAATAAATGAAAAGTTAAAAAAAAAAAAAAAGACAAAAGCAATCCAGTAAGGAAGACTTTCCCAAGCATAACAAATACATTCTGTATAACTGCCACCAAAATCTTCAGGAGTTTAATCAAAGTAGAATAAAAGGCTGATTTTCTAATTTACATATCAATTCCAAAGATCACTGTGATAACAAAGTGGAATCTTGGATGGATCATCTCTGTGGGAAAGCCATTAAAGACAATATAGTGGTAGTTACAGGAAAGAAAGCCAATGAGATAATATCCAAATCTTGTAGACTATTGGTAAATATCAACATCCTGTGTGACACACCCGCTAAGGCAGCAGTTCTGACTAATTCACAAGCTCTTGCAAGACCTGCATTCAGTGAATGAATGTGGTTACAATAACATGCAAGTTAACTATAGAGGAACAGAGAGGAAATCGCATAGGAAATAGCCTTATTATATAAACATGTTTTGAAATTCAAATACTTACTTAGAACAAAACATTTCATATTAAGGACAGAAAATAAACAAACTAACTGGGATAATAATGTTTAAAATGTTCCCTACCAAAATAAAAGTATAAAAGATAAAGCTGAGAGGAGGAAACAAATGTCTGAGGAAGCAGAAACACTCCTTTGCAATACAGGTCTTGTGTGCCTTTCATTTTACCCAACTTCAAAGGAAGTCGAGGGTAGAGGGAGCATGGGCAGGAGGCTTGCTGCTGCATATCTTGAAATCCATTAGCCATGAAGATGAAAATACTTAGAAAGCTTTATCCCCTGTGGTATCAAAACACATTAGTGAGATAAGGATGTCTGCCTGACACCACAAAAATTAGAAGGATATTTATCCCACATAATTTTTAAATCTTTCTTAATCCCTTGGTAAAATTTATTCTAAAATACCAAATGCAGATGGGAAAAGGTGCGAAGATTATACCTGTCATATTCCTTATTAAATATATTCAAGGGCATAAGAGGTATTGTGAACACCTTTATGCATGTTTGTACCCTTCCTATGTGTCCAACCCAAGCTTTCTCTCTTTTGCTAAGTGACTATTAAAGGTAAGCGTAGCCATTTCCTTTGACCTTCTTGACCGGCTTCTTTTGTTCCTGGCTAAGAACACCCCCACACCCCCACCCCGCTTAATCTCAGCTCAGCTATAAGGCAAATTCATTATCCTAGACTATTTCTTTGTATAATAAGTCGGAGAACCATATCTATGACAAAATAGACCTATACAGTTAACAGCAGAGTAATGATAAAGTGGCCTACTCTCACCTTTAACAATGAGTGATTTTTATACAACTCTGAAGTATCTATCATTTAGTGTTTGACTTTATTTTAAAAATAATGAAAGTAAAATATATGGTGTATGTATATATGTACACACACATATAAACTCTTCAGAAAAATGACACTTGGAAACACCAGCAAAGACTCATCCCTGACCTGTGTACCTAGTATTGCCTAATATGGTAGCTTCTAAAGTGCCTGTCTAAAGGACTCAAGACATCACATATTCCTAAACACTTTGACAATTGCTCTACACTCATATCCTCACTAAAACATCCCTCAGTCCTTGGTGAAAAGAACCAAAAATCATCAGGTACCATTAGCTAATATCTTAGTTGTTTAATTGTCCTTAAGGCTATAAAGAGTGTCAACGTCTAAAATACAAGTATATAAAATATATAGCCACTACAGATCATCAAAAGCAAGAATTGGGTGACCAGTAAAAATAGGCTGAGGTGAAGTTATTTATTAGAATTCAGTTCTCTTTGCCATTTACCTTGTAATTTAAAGCAGTAAAATTGGCCATCAATATCAGTGGAATACTTATAATGTCAAATCCGTCACTGTCCTACATTAGTGTATTAGCGACTTTTAAGTATATAAACATAAATTAACTACCTCTTTTGCTTCAGTCTTACACTCTCTTAATTCCTGGTACCTATCCAGGTAATAAGCTTTGTGAGAAGATGAAAAAAATAAATAAATAAATAAAAACAAGAATAATATTTGAAAAATTAGCACAGTCCAAGCAAGGGTAGTAAGCACATTGCCGCCAAAAGGATAATCACAATCTAACTACTATCCTGTACACTATTATTCAAGTGCATTGCAACAATTCTCTTGACTTGTCAAATGATTTCAACAGTGTCCAGTGTCATTGGCCAACAGATAAACTAAGCCGTCACTGCAGGATGAATTACTCCTTTTTCGAACATCCACAACTCAAATCAGTATGTGTGAAAAAAAAAATTGTTAACCTCAGATAATTTTAAATATACTCACAGCAGAAACATAAATCTAAGAAATACTGGCCACAGGATCACTGACCACCCAAACTATGAGCACTTTTTCAATTAAAAATATAATGAACACCATTATATACAAAAACCAGGTGGCTAAGCAGTTAAGAATACATAGCGCTCTTGCAGAGAAGTGAGTTCAGTAACAGCAGTCACAAGAAGAGGCTCACAACAGACAGCTGCACTCAAGTACACATGATAAACTGTTGTACACTACACATGACTAAACTTTGTTAAAATAAATCTTTAAAACTAGCATATGCTAAAAGTTTAGAATTACCAATTGAAAGCTATAGAGATACTTAATTTTTTAAAAATCTTGTTTCTAAATAATCCACAAAGAAAAATGTTAAAGCCTAAGAAACCAATACTAGTTTTAACAAGTATATATTTGAAATTATATATTTGAAACAAATTTTTAAAATACAAGACATTTTATACATTATCTATAACCTCAATTCTACTTCCTTTCCTACACTGGCCATTACCTTTAATAATATACCTTACTTCTTTTTCTTTCTTGCCTATATGTGTATGTGTGTTGTCGATGTATGTACATGTGTCCAAATGTTCACTTGAATCTAGTAAAGGGCATTTGTTATGTGTGTGCTAAAGTTATGATCAGTATCAACATCTTCTTAAATTGCTTTCCATCTTCAAGCTGAAAGAGTCTTTTGCTCAATGTGAGGCACTGACTCCAGTACTCAACCTAGACAGTCAACACTGGGAACACTCTGTCTCTGCCTGCTATTCACTAGCACAGGATTACAGATATGTTGCCATACCCACCTAGCTTTTATGTGGATGTTGGGGATCCAAACACCTCCTGATATTCACATATGTATGGGAAATGCCTTGCCTGCTGAGTCATCTCTCCAGCCCCATCCATTCTTTACACATATACATACATAAATACGTATATGAAGGGGTGGGGGTGGGAGTCATAAGAAAACCTGCAGAAGTAACTTCCCTCCTTCTACCATATGAGTTAGGAGGATTAAAATAAGGTCCTTCCGCAAGGTGGCAAATGTCCTTAACTGCTGGGCCATATTGTAAGCTCTTACACTTGTTTGTGTTGTTTTAGAGGAGATTTAAAATAATTTCTCAACCTGTGAGGAAACATTTTTAAGTAAGTAAATATAGAAAAGAACATCCAGCCTCAACCTGATATCCCAGACTTTGTTGACTTCCCACAGAAGACTTTATCTTCTTTGAGGAGGGGATGAAGGGGAGGATGGGAGGGGAATGGTGGTTGGTATGTAAAAAACTAAACAAAAACTTTTAAATAAAAAAAATCAAAAAAAATTACACAGAACTGTGAAATGGGGGGTGGGGGGGAGCCATAAGAAGGAAGAAGCAATAGAAAGAATGAAATTTAGAAAGAAAGAAATCTGAAAATAAAATTAATCCAAACTGAAGGACTTTGGGTAAGATAAAATCGTTAGTATATTAACATAATAACCGGTACAGTGAATAATACGATATTAGATTTCAAATTATCAGTATGAATTTATGGTTCTCTGTGTCTGTGTTTGCAGGCGAGTGAGTATGTGTGTGTACAGAAAGAAAGGAAGGTGAAGAGTTAGAGACATATATAGAAAGACACATATGAAAACACAGAAATGTGTGCAAGGTTTCTGGCCTGGACTTTCAGGCCTAGCCTCAAGGTTTAAGCCCGCAGATCCACACAGATACTTACAATAGTTTGGGGCTGATTGGCCTAAGGCCCAGGCATATAACTTGCTAACTCTTTACCCTTAAACTAACCCATGACTCTTATCCTGTTCAGCCATGCGGCTCGGTACCTTTTCTCAGAGCAGCATAGTTGTCCTCTGTTTCTTCTGGCTTCTCTCTGGCATTCTGCTGCATTCTGCCTATTCCTAGAGTCTACTTAGTGTGGTAGCCCCACCCACACTTCCTGTCTGCCTTTGGCCAATAAGCGCTTTTTAATAAACTCATAGATGGGGACAATTACTTACAATGGAACAACCTAATCCCCCTACAACATACATCTGTTTTCCATATACAGATATACAGTCAACCCTCTAAGTCCTCATTCCATGCACCTGTAAATTCTACCAACAGCCTACCAAGTGTTTGCCTCTGGACTGAACATGAACAGACATTTTTCTTGTTATTGTTCCTTAAACAATAAAACAACTAATTACAATATTCCTTGGTAACATTTGGAATATACAAGTAATTAGAATTCATCAATGTATTACTGATTAGTAACCAATGAAAAAATTACAGGATATTGGGTGGATGCAAACAGGTCACTTGCAAACATTACACCATTTTACACAATTTACTTACATCCCACATTTTGGCCCTCAAGGGTGTACTGGTCCCAGTGCACTGCACAGATACCATAACATGCCTGTACGTGTGTGTACATGTGTGTTGCGTTATTTTAAAAGGTAGACAAACACACATACACAGATTTCCAAGCTCAGCTTGTAAAGGTCTACATGTAAAGACATAACATTAAAAGACCAAACACAAAGGTCATGTTTTTCAATACCACACTCCAATAAAAGTAATCTGTGCTACTTGTAGAAAATGGCTCTTACAACAGTGTATAATGATCCTCAAAGTTCAAGTGCAAGGAAGTAAGGAAGGGTCCAGGGATCAAAGAGAAATCATCTGGAGTAGGTTTCTGTGAGCAAACGAGGGGAACAACTGGAGAGCATGGCTGGACCTATTTGTAGGCAGAGTTTTACTTACAAGGCATCAGTCCAAGATTAATATTTATTAAAATATAAATCAACACTCACGATACAGGTAACAGCTTATAGTGGCACCTGAACATGGACTGGAGTATCTGAGCGATGGACGATGGATTCCAAACCAGTCTCTCTAGCAGCCAGGAACCAGAAACAACAGAGCTCCCAGGGTCCCAGCAGCCCCTTATCAGTGGGGTTGTCCACACCCCCTCCAGGTTGTCCACACCCCCTCTAGGAGCCCAGGACCCTGGATAAGCGTCTTTGGACCTTATCAGCTGACACCTGAATCCCACCACACCTAGTCATAGGTAACAGCAGGCTAACAGGACAAAATGCTGAGTGACACTGAATGTGGTGATAAATGTTGTGTTGTGAGTTCTAACAGAAGGGAATTTTTTTTTAAAGATTTAAAAATTCAAACGATAGCCCAGTCTGCAATCATAGAAGCCAAGATGTTGGAAGCTATCTGGAGGAGGAGAAAGGAAAGGGTCATAGGCATTATCCTGTTTCCACCCAAAATACTGACGGTGTGCTGTATTTACTCAGCAACACCTCATCAAGTAGTATGCTTATCTGTGGGTTTGCAACATAAACTAAATATTGAAAATCATTTTGAAATTTAATAACTTTTCTAGGTTTTGTACTATTTCTATAATGGATACTTCAAATCAAACTCTTCATAAAACTTTGGTGCTGGTTTAAGTCATTTAAAAGTTCCCACAGAATATCATGTATTTTCTGGTTGAACAATAAAAGGCAAATTTACATGGCATCACAAAGGCCACATGTTTCCACTCTCCATCTTCAGAGTACTCTTAGAACTGAAAAATACTTAGTTTCAACTGAGCAACAAACCAGGCTTAAAAGACTTTAAAAGAGCCCAAAGATGGGGGAGGAGTTGATTAAATAAACAGGAAGTTCTAATTTGTCAGCTTCTATCTGATGGTTCAATGAAGGATAAAGATGTGCTTGGCACATGTGAGCAGATACAATAACACAGTGAAGCTCTTAGTCATTGGTTCATTATCTTCTTTATTATGTTGATTATGTTTATATAAAAAGAAAACCACAACAGAACTTCTTTGGGCATTTACAAGAAGGGGATGGGGGCTGAGAAAACACCAGATGTTCCAGTCTTCAAAATTAGGCAATTTGCTTTCAGTTCCTCCAGGTAATTGTGCAATTATTTGCCTCCATGATTCTGAGCGCACTTACAAATGTCACCGGTAACACTGACAGTTGAAGTCTCCCTTCCTTTTTCATGATTTAAGAGGAAACCACCTGTCTCTTGTACATACACAGCACCCTAGATATCTAATCTGTTCCTATGAGTAAGCACGTCTGTAAAGCCAAGTACAGGTGCTAAAGTGATGGCTCAGTGATTAAGAGCAGGGACTGCTCTTTCACAGGACCGAAGTTTGATTCCAAGCAGCCACACAGAAACTTCCAACACTCCAGTGTGAGGGATCCACCACCCTCCCCTGGCCTCTGTAGACAATGCATGCATGTGGGGCACAGACATGTCCCATACCCATTAAGCGTTTTTTTTTATTAAAAAAGAAGGGAGAAACGCAAGAACAAAATTTTACACGCCTCTTAGATTACTCTTTATGTAATAAAAATGATGGATAAAAACAGAACGATACAAAAAGGAGAGAAAGAAAATCTGTGGATTACATCTCACCTGACAATATTAGACTAGGAAGTCTGAGTTTCTTTGGGTAAGAAAGCTATTTTGTGGTTACAGAATACTGTCAGCTGCAAAACTAAAAGACATTTGGAACACACTTCTATTGCCATCAGAGTAAACCTGTCTGGTTTGCAACAGGGACTTTTTAAAATGCAGTTATAAATCAAAATACAAGAAGAAAGGCTGGGCACACAGTCTACATGATGGAGAAAGAAATAATGAATTATCCAAAGCAGAAGCAGCTAGAGACCCACAACAGTGTGTTCTTCTAATATTCCCTTTTCAACTAAAGGGATAGATAAAAGGCAGAAATTTATAGCATTTATTTCCCCACATATCTGCTATTATAAACTGAGACTGGGGCGTGGTGGCACACACCTTTAACCCTAACACTTGGGAAGCAGAGGCAGGCAGATCTCTAAGTTCAAGGCCAGCCTAATTGACATAGTGAATTCCAGGATGGATGGATGGATGGATGGATGGATGGATGGATGGATAGATAGATAGATAGATAGATAGATAGATAGATAGATAGATAGATAGATAATAGATAGATAGATAGATAGATAGACAGACAAATACATACATATATACGCATACATGCATATACATATATCTTCAAAAAATAAAGCTATTATGTAATCCTTAAATAAAGGTAAATGGACCTAAATTTACTAATCTGACTGACTAATAGTATTAACAAAAGTGACAATTAAACGTTAATAGACTTCTTACTATTTAAATTGATTATTTCTAAGGTGTTCTATAAGACACAATTATGCATCTAAGAAGCCAATAAAAATGTACCTATATCTGTCATGTACTATCATACTAAACACTAGATTCAGCAATGAATAAGTCTGTCCATGAGATGCCATTGGTAGAAAAGGACACCCAGCGACTGTAAAGTATGACAGGCTAGACAGAAATCTAGTCTTCTGCAAGCAAAAGGGATAGAGAAATCTTTGCCATCTTATACAAAGGCCTTGAAATAAGAAAGACAGTGAATATTTTCCTAGTGGATATGGTTCAAAACAAGGTATCTGTGTGCATGCTGGCGTCTGTGTGTCTCCACGTGTGTCTGCGGGAGCATATGTACACGTGAACCTGCTATGGAAGGCAGAGGACAATCTAGAGAATGGTTCCTTGGGGCTGTTTAGATTAGGTTGTTGTTTTTAATTTTTATTTATTTTTATTTTATGGAAATGGGTGTTTTGCTTAGATGTATCTGTGTATCGCATGTGTGCACTAGCAAGAAAAGACGGAAGAGTATGAGAGACTCTCCGGTACTAGAGATACAGAGGGCTGCAGGCTACTACCTGGATGCTGGGTATCACTGTCTAGTCCTCAGAAAAGATAATCAGTGCTCATAACTGCTAGGTATCTCACCAGGCCCTTGATTTCTTTGAGAAAGGGTAGGCTGGCTAGTCAAGAAATGTGAGCTATGGATCAGTCTCCACCTTCCATATGCTGGAATTATAAGTGTTAGCCACCATGCCAAGCATTGTTAATATGGGTTCTTGGGATCAATAGCAGCTCTCTACTCTTAAAAAGTATATTAGTTACTCTTCTATTGCTGAGATAAAACATCAAGACCATGACACATTACAGAAGAAAGGAAACAGGAAGCTGAAAAGGCAAACTTAAAATGATGTGAGGCTTTTGAAACTTCAAAGCTCACTTGTAGTGAAATACCTCCAGCAAGGCTGTACCTCAATAGCCTCCCTAACCAGCCACTAACTGGGGACCAAATCTTCACAGACTTGTACTATAGGGGTCATCTCATTCAAACCATCACATAAGGCAAGTACTTTATAAACTGACTACATCTCCAGTCCTCAAAACCAGTTCTTAAGAGACAGGGACTGCCAAGCAGAATAGCACTAACATGGGATAAGGCACTGATAGGCAAAACAGCTGGAACTGCATAGTTACATTGAAAATTCTGTAAGAATGGAAACACAAAATGCATAGAAATCGGGATGTGAAATGCACATATCCCACACTAAGGATGTAACGTTTACCAACTGGGATAACGAGTTTTCTAGTTAGTGTAATATATGCCTGAGGAAAATCAATTATAAAACAGGAGGTTTATTTTGGCTGAGTTTCAGAAATTTCAATCTGTGATCTCTCAGTCTTATTTCTTTGGGCCCACCTCACCTCACAACACCTAAAAATGAAAAACAGACCAAAAGGGGAGCTCAAGTGATTCCCTCCAAAGCACAATAACATCCTTCATTGTTGTTGTTGTTAAAACTGGAACATAGGCTCTAAAAGTTCTTCTATCCCTCCTAGCATAGCATCATGAGCTGCGAACTGAGCTCCAGAACACACACACACATACACACATGCAAACGGCATTTGAAAAACATTCAATGTCCACACCACAGTAACAACAGGTAAAAGAAACACACTACTAAGTTAACACGCTATAATTCCTATATGGAAGATACAAATAGCCTTAGAGGAGGCTTACAAAGCTTCAGAAACAAGAACCCAATTCAGATAGACTTCTGTGAAAGAATGCATCTTTCATATTCTGCTACAACCTTAAAATACAATCAAGAATGACACAGAGGAAAAATGTTAATAGAATTGTTTACAAAAGTATGTTAACACTCAAGAAAACTGAACATTCTATCTACAAGGCACTTAAAAAGAAAAAACTATAACTCAGTTATGATGACTCGCACTTCCAATCCCAGCACCCAAGAAGCTAAGGCACAAGTAATTTGAGTTCAGGGCTAGCCTAGGCAACAAGCCTAGAATGCAGCATGAAGCCACTCTCTCACATTATTTTTAATCCATAAAAAGACAAACATAGGTAGAATTATCTCTCTTGTTAGTAGGTAGGCACAAAAGCATCTTGCAAACAATCTTAAAATTATTTATTTTAAAATCTCAAGATTTTCTTTAAAAAAAAAAAAGAAGAAGAAAAAGAACAGAAAAGAAATCCTTTCCAACTTCATTTCCTACTACTTTCATTCATGTTTAATGGATACTTTGCTCTAGGCAAAGAGACAATGTCTTATCCATATAAATATAGCATAGCTTTCTCTGTGAGTCCACACTTATGAAAGAGGTTCACACAAACACTCCACATGCTCTAATGCTACCTGCCCTTCTACACCTCTGCCTCCTTCAGAACAATCCACCAGCCTCAGCCTCATAACTTCTGTGATCACAGTAATGTACCACAACATTTAACTTATCTCCTTCCAAAAGATAATTTTATTTCCTACAACAATTTTAACCTTCACTTCCCACTGTAATTAATTAATTCTACCAGACAGACTTCTACAAGTTAAATGTTAATCTATGCATTCCAGAAGAACTTAAAACTATTTAAAAGAGTTCTGAAAGCCCCACCTTGACAGTAACCATGTAAGGATTGTTGGTCTAAATCCTCACTTCTTCGAGACGCATTTGGTGAACATCAAATGTGTTCTACATGTTGAAAACTATGCAAAAAAATAAAGAGAATTTCCATTAAGTCGCCCGAATGCTAAGGAAACAAGCTCCTGTGTTATGTTAGTTTCACTAATAATCAGGGCACTGATTCTGCATTCTGTTGACTGTACCTGCTAAACCTCAGTATCAGAAACCAAACAAGAGCATCTCCTGAGAACAAAGGAGAAGAACCAGAGAGAAAATGTCCACTACTCAAGTGTTACAATTCTGAGGAGGAATATAAAATACACTGGTGTTCAAGAGACACAAACTAAAACTGATGACATGGACACTTGTCCTATATCCACTAAGATGTTCTTTTCATCTCCTGACATGACTATAAAGCAATTTCCATTAATTTCTAGAGCAGTTTCTAAACAGGCTATCTTTGTAGGCAGCATTATTAAATGCTAAATTAGCTACTAAATTAACAGGAAGAAAAAACCCACCAATCAATGCTTAGCAACCAAAGTGATACACTACAAAAGTACACAAAGAACAACATAAACTCTAATATACACAGAGGGGAGAGTAAGTATCACTAAACACTACATACTTTATTTTTTTTAAAGTAAAATCTAATTATTTCTGAATGTACAGCAGCCAAAGCTTTTGAAATTTATGACTGAAAATATCATTTAAAAGTTTCATTTTACAAGTGTCTTTTTCTTAAAGTTCATTCAAATTTATATTTCTAATATTTTAAAGTATGGTAAGCCTCACTTCTACAAACATTAGGCCAAATGCTAAGGATCTGAGAGATAAAACTCTGACTTTTAGAATGAACTGACGTTTTCTGTTTGTGCTCTGGCCATAAAGCTCAGGACACTTCTAGAGCATTCAGCAGAATGGGAATGCTCTGACCTGTCCACAGCCACGAAGCAGCTGACATCACGTCCTGGCTTTTCTGTGCTACCCTCCTCTTTTCCTATGCGTTAGAAACCTCACCCTTCATCATTGTCCACACTGGTCTCCACTATGCCCCTCAAAGCTCTAAGATTCTTGCAGGGAGTTCTGAAAACTTGCCACAAAAGGGCTTACTATAGTTCCATGATTCCACACCCTTTTAAAAAATGAAATAGCCTCACATCTGTCTCAAACTTGAAGTAGGAGAAAATTTTGAAAAGATTCATCTCTTTCCTTTTTACCAACCACGTTGACCAACATGATACACAGCCATCACCTGCTTTCCCCACTATACCTCACTTCAGTTTTTCTCCTCAATATCCTCACCCACAACTGTTCTTATAAAACGACTACCAGGAACCACCTAATCTTACAACCTTTTACTCATGTGTTCACGTCCACTCCCCCTCAAATTCCAGCTCATTCTCTATTCAGTATCTAAGTGTATTGATACACCTAAGGCAGCTGGCTATTAATCCTTTACAAGGTTTCTATTTCTTTACTCATTCATAAGCATTTTTCACTTCCTCTCCACTTTTCAATCTTTTCTTGCTAATAGATTTTTTTTATTTCTATTCAATTGTGTCAAGTTAAATTTGAAAACTTACTTTTGACAGGCATTTAACAAGCTTCATAAATTCAGGCATGGGGGAGATTTGTTTGTTCTCTACAAGTAAGTATGCTTTAAAGACAGCTATTCTAACACTGTTTTAATAGCTGTTTGCTTAGTGTGTGTATGTAAACCCAAAGTAGCAGGAACTTGAAGCACCTGGTCACATCCACAGCTAGGAGAAAAGCAGCAGTGGTGGGTTCTCCTCCAGGTTCCACGGACTCCCCAGTCACACTGCTGCATGAGCTTAAAGCCCTAGGCATGAATTATCTCTTATCGGGCAGGTCTTATGTCCAATTAGGTAGCTGTTGATTACCCAGGATATATGTGCCATTACTTCCTCTTTCAGAATATCATACCACTCTCATAACCAACTAACATGACCACATGAACACAGAAGATCTCAAAAGCCATCATCCCTAGAAGAAAAACTACAGGGAAGCAACAGCTATTGAGAAAGAATCTGTCTTCTCCAGGTAAGAGCCTCCTAATGAATCACCCAACCCAAGTGTTCAGCTCTAAATACATATAAATATGAGCATCATTAAAAGAACTCAGCAGGTTAAATTTACATATTCACTTGCTTATATACATGGGGGGTATAACAATAATAATTAAAAGAGACCGTGAACTTGAAAGAGGATGTGGTAGTAGGACACTGGAAGTGTAGGAGATAGAAGGAGGAAAGAAAATAACATTAAATATAAAACACATATATGAAATTTAAGAATAAATTTAAATGTTAAAAAAGAGAAGGGAGAGTAAATATACACATAAACAAATGCATACTCTGCTCAGCTTGCTTTATCTACAGGATATCCTTGTTAAGCGGTATACACGCCTGCTTGCGGTGTGCGTGCGTGCAGTGGGGACAAACAGGAAACAGAGATCCACAGCACAGATGTAGAGGTCAGAGGACAGTTTGAAGAGTCAATCCCTTCCTTCCACAATGTATATTGTATGATCAAACTCAGGCCATTAAGACATATCTGATGAACCACTCTACCTACCAATACTAAATAATGTTCATATATCTATGTGAGTGTGTGTGTGTGTGTGTGTGTGTGTGTACACTAGTTAACTATCAACTTGACACAGCCTGGAGTCATCTGAAAGAAGCACCTTGATTTATACATTGCCTATATCAGACTGGCTTGTGGGCATTACTATGGCAAAACTGTCTTGATTATGAATTGATACATAAAGGCCAGGATCGTAGGGATGGTCCTGGGCTGTATAACAAACCTAAATAAAAATGAACCTTGCATAAGCAAGCCAAAGAGTGAGCCAGCTTCCTGATTCAGAATTCAACAATGACTTCTCTCAAGGTAGAACAGTAGCCTATAAAGGTAAGAGAAATTCTTTTTCCCCAAGTTGGTTTATAACACTATGTATAAGCATGCAAGTCACTGTCTTGATGCACTTGACTGCAGAAATGGCAAGCTACTTCATGGCCCTACCATCCTGACTTCCCCACTGTCTTAGTTACTTTTCTTATTAACACAACAAAACATCCTAACCAAGTCAACTTGAAAAAAGACAATTTTGGACTTGAGGACTCACAGTTATAAAAGGTGAGGGTCCATAATTGTCATGGCAGCAGGAAGGCAGGGTATAATATCTTATACCCTTAGTCACCAAGAGGAATGAGTAACTGGGAATGGCCTGAGCTTCTAAAATCTCAAAGTCCACCCAAAAGACACACCTCCCCTAAAAAAGCCACAACATCTAATCCTTTTCAAACAGTTCCACAAACTGCTGACAAGCATTCAAGCATATTCACCTATGGGGGTCATTCTCGTCCAAACTACCACACCAACTGTGAAGGACTGGAACCTAGAAGGGTGAGCTACTGTAAACTGTCTTTCCTTTTTATATTGTTTTTGTGTAAGACATGTACATGTGTATCATAGATATTTTAACCTAACACATAGCAGATACAAGAAATAAAGTAGTATTTCATTTACTTTACAAAAACATCTTTTAAAGTGGTATTCTTAACTAATCAACTTTAAATTTTTCAAGACTGTAAAAAGTAACAACAAAAAAAAATGTTAACAGCAGTTACTTCTCCCAGAGATACTATAAATTACTTTCAATTTTTAATCTATATTTTGTATAAATTTTATACATTACTGTTCAAATTGCATCAAGTTTTCAAGTGAACAGCTTAGAGAAAGGCCCTGGTATCTGGGTGTACTGAATAGTACAGGAAGGAATCAAATGACTTTCCAAAATGGAAAGTGACTAAGATGCCATTGGCTCTGGTCCTCTGAATCTTTCTATGTAAAGTCAGTTTACCTAACATGAACCTTCTGGAGCAGATAGAACACTAGCACTGAACGTCATCCTCTGTACATGTTGGTGGTGATACAGCTATCTGATGTCTCCACACTTCCTCCACTTTTCAGTCTGGTGGTGTTTACAGCACCCAGCATTCTCATGCATTGGCAAACGCTTAATAAACACTATTTGAATGCTTAAATTATTCATAGATTTATCCAGATGTTTCCAAAACTAAGTTCTGTAAATAAAAGTGATTATTAAATGAGTACCAATTTACTGCAAGAATATAAAATGAATCTGTGAGCTATTCTGAGTCACATTGAAAGCTTTGCAAACAGCATACTATTAGCTCTGCTGATTTGTTTTTATTTCTCCTAATTGAAATGTGGTCCATGTTATCAGGCCATCTGTATCATAACAAAACAACTCAGTAAACAAGATCAAGACAGTGTTCTTTGTCAGAAGCAACATCAGATTTTGTTCTTACTAAAAAACATATTTTTTTAATGGACATTTTTTTGATATAAAGACTGAAAACTTGGAAAATAGAATAGATACACACGATGCTGGCTCCCTCCGTTACATATATGAGCACAAATGTACACCAGCTTTTGTAGTAGGAGGTTTCTAGCCTGGACTTTTGGGCCTTGCCTCAAGGTTTGGGCCCATAGACCCCCAGGCATGCAAAGACACACAGATGTTTACAATAGTTTGCAGCTGATCGGCCTAAGGCTCAGGCATATCACTTGCTAGCTCTCTACCCTTCATCTAACCCACGATTCTTCCTGTTCAGCCATGCGGCTCGGTACCTTTCTTTAGAGCAGCATAGTTGTCCTCTGCTTCTTCCGGCTTTTCTCTGGCATTCTGCTCTGTGCTTCCTGTTCTCAGAGTTTTCTTAGTCTGGTAGCCCCACCCACACTTCCTGTCTGCCTTTGGCCAAACAGCGCTTTTTATTAAACCAGTTGGAAGGATAATTATTTACAATAAAGCAACACAATCTCCCACAAACTTTCTTTACATAAAAACTGATGGTACTATACATAATTATAATTCTGCATTGCTTTTTATACTGGTAATGTCCCAGCCTTACCTAACTCATCAGTTGAATCAATGTACCATACTTAATAATTTCACTATAAATACACATTTTCTTTGTTCTAAGTGTCTTGATAGTTCACACCCTGATGTAAACCCCTCAAACTTAAATCTTTGGTTTTCAAGTTATTATTCTAAGATACGCTAGAAAGAATGGGCTTGCTATATGCATGTAAAAGTTTTCATTTTGATAGATACTACCAAATGATACTCAGAAAGTCAAATTGATATATATTCCTATGCGCTCCAAAACACTATCAACAATCTTTTCAGTTTTTCTATTTTGACAGATTAAAAATGCTCTCCTTATCTGTTTTAATTTATATAGAGAGATTGAACATCTTCTCAGGTGTGTTTGCCTTAGTAATTCGTGAGTAAACTGTCTACTCACAAAAAGTAATTCTTTTGGGGTTTTCATCTTTTTCTTAATGATTTCTTTGTGTTGTTTACACACTAATATGAAACCAATATTTTCTTTAAAGCTTTTAATTTCTTTGAGACTGTATTTATTCAGTCCCCTTTACTAACTTAACTATTTTTATTAGTAAATATATTCCTCTTTTGAATAAATTTTTAGGTTAAATGAAGGAATTGCTATTGTGATATTATTTTTTAGCCATATTAACTCAGAATATTCTAAAATAATATATTATTATCTGGGGTAGTAAGAAAAAATAGGTTTTTCTGAATAGAAAATTCTACCAATATTGATGCTTTAATATTAATTAATTTAAAGATCCTCAAGGTTGTGAGTATAGACTCCCCTCACACTACTGAGTGTCCATCTGTGGATCCTCACTTTGTCCTAACTTGCTCTTCAATCACTCCATCCCAACGTACCAACATTGAGGGTATCTTCAGGGCTGAATACAATGGGGAGAAAGAAGAACCTCGAGAAAAAAAAAAATACTCAAATATAACTGACACCTGCACCTCCACCCTCTGAAGAGGCTAATATCCGAGCACTGCCTATGATTTCTAGAAAACCTTTTGTGTCCTTTCTTTAATGATTAGTAGTGTCTATATACTGTCCCTGTTAGAATAACTGTACATGCATAAGGTTCCCTTCAACTCTCCAGGCAAGTCAATTCTAACACTCCTGAGAAGCCTACATGTGACCAACATTTTGTACACATGGTTCCTATACAAGTCTAGTCTTTTTCCTTCTTTACCACTAACACATTCACAAAGCTTCAATTAGCTTTTTTTTTTAATTTTAAAGATTTATTTATTCTGTACAGTGTTCTGCCGCATGCCAGAAGAGACCCCAGATCTCGTTGTAGATGATTGTGAGCCACCAAGTGTTTGATAGAAATTGAACTTAGGGCCTCTGGATGAACAATCAGTGTACTTAACCTCTGAGCCATCTCTCGAGCCCAGCTTCTCTTATCTTTAGAACCTACCAACTGCAAAGAGCATGCTTCCAGTGTCTAGTCTCGAACTCAAAAGAACACACATTTACCAATAAGAAGTTTTGAAGAAGGGTCACCCAGGATGCTCAAGTCCTTCATAGGGGGACAGAAATAATGCAACACCACCTGAGAGAAAGCCCCTGTATCCACCATTTGTAAGAAACACCATCTCAGAGAAAGCCCCTGTCCCCTCCTGTAGCTGCACTGTTCATAGTTTTTAACCCATGTTCATACTTGTGTGAAAACTTTGACAATAAAAGAACAATTTCCTCTCATCTTAGTTTTCCTCTTACAAAGTCACTTCCATATACCTTCACAGAATCAAAACAACCATAATATTTTAGCTGTGTCTCATCTTTGAGTAGGACTTGTTTCCTTTATCTACTGTCTTCTAACTTCTGAATTTTGTACTTTTATAAAAAAGAGAACAAGTTACATAAAATACCTTCATGATATCACCTTTATGCATATTCTTACCTTGGATTTTGTTATTATAATTAAATAAAATTATGTGAATATAATTATTTTAACCTTCCTATCTATTCATCCTTTATGGTGCATTAATTTGTACTTGAATGCTTTGTGATCATATATCACAAGAAAATCATTTCATAGTACTGTTCATATGAAGAGTATTTTTAAATCACAGACCTTTTCTCTTTTAAGTAGACCAGACAGAGCAATAAGACAGTTAAAAAAAAAAAAAAAAAAATCATTCTACATTTAAGACTGCTTCAATAAATGATACTTTATCTTTTTAAGTTGTATCTTTGATTTTAATAATTTTAAATATGAGCATCTGAATAAATAAATGGTACTTGGAATGTCACTTGATTACTAAACAAGTTGATCTTAGAATATGTAATCATTTTATTTTGATTATTTAAACATCCTTTCTGTCCTAAGAAATTTTCAAAAATGATAGAAAGAAACATTTTAAGATCATGAGTTATGAAATCTAAATAGTAAGAAAACAAAATGAGATACAAAACCAGTCCGTGGCTGATTTTCTCCTAAAAACGGAACAGAAAGGATGTATAATTTAGGGAAGATAAACTGACCAACTATAAGGTAACACCAAATCTTAATAAAAGAAACCAGATAATTAGAGAAAAACTCAAAATACAAAAATCATATGAATCCTCATTAAAATAACTCTCTCTCTCTCTCTCTCTCTCTCTCTCTCTCACACACACACACACACACACACACACACACACACACACACACACACATACACACACACATACAGAGAGAGGGAACATAAACTGTGGTGATATTTGTTTTGGGTGTGCTCTAACAAATAAAGAGAACAGAGCCAGCCACTAATTACCCACAGAGGCCAGGCAGTAGAGGCACATACCTTTAATCTCAGCCCTTGGGAGGAGGAAGCAGAAAGATCAAGCCCACCTATTACACCAGATTGAATCTGTCTAAAAGAGAAACAGAGACAAGCAGTGGAGGTGACTCACAACTTTAATCCCAGAGCTAGGCACTTGGAGTCAGGATCTCAACCCCATTCAGTCTGAGGATTCTTAAGAGACAGGATCTCGCCCCTTTCAGCTGAGGAGTTGGGAAAGATAAGAGACGGCAATGGCTTGCCCCTTTGTTCCTCTCATTGGTTAATGTTTATCCAGCTATCTGGCTCTGGGTTTTTACTATTAAGACCAATTAGAATTCGCACTACAAAACTCAAAGTGAATGTTTTAAAAGCACAAATGTATCAATTAAAAGGTACTCTAATTAATAGTATGTGTCATAAGAGACCATCTGTATTAGTACCTGCAAACAGACCACAATCTCACAGATGTGTTCTGCTGTCTCCCATACTCCTCGGGAAAAGGAAAAACCAGAAGCATAAACACATACATCTACTATGTGTCACAGCAGCTATTCCTAGCCCTCATGAAGATTATTGTCTATCACCTTAAGTAAATGCACAACTACATGAAGTTTGAGGACCCTTGTCTAAATATATGGTCAATTGTTTCTATAAATCATCCACAAGCTAAGTAAACAACTCATATGTCGTCGACATAGATGGCCTATAAGAAAACTTTAAGAATCCTACTGTTACTGATTATAAGTTACTAAGGTATTGTGTATTTGCTAGTATGATCATGAAGTACATACTAAATCATGTTGTACAATACATGATGTAGAGTACATACTAGTTATCATGCTTTGTGAACCTCCAAGAATCACAAGTAAACACTGATAAATTTGCAAAGATGATATGCTCATAGGGATCCATCTTCTCTGAATGACTCACGAGCTTGACTCACATCTTTATGTGTTTGGCCTCAAGTGTAATATTTGAAGGCAGAGCCGGGGCATCACTCACCCTGGGCCCTTGATCATCAATGCTGTTGGCAAAGACAGTGGCAAAGCTGGAATGTAACAGCTAATTCAACCTGAGTCTTCACAGAATAAGGCTAAATGGAGGGCAAGAGCTGGTTGGTGTAGTAAGAATGAGGAACCAGACCAAGGAAGAGGAAGAAAGGGCTTGGGTTGTCAAAGTTCTCGACTCCACATGGTTCAGTTCTCAGCATTGCAACCCAACAAACAACAACAATAAATAATGTTTAAAAACAAAAACAAAATATAGGAGCTGATATTTTTAAAAATCAAGAGTTAACATCAAGTTTGGAAAAATATAATAATTACAGTACATGATTGCAAGGTACCAGAATACTCTGGGCAAAGTGGTAAGTTACAGATTCAGAGAGACCACAACAAAAAATAAAGGTAGAGAGCAATACAAGAGAAAGATACCCACATGTGCATACAGTGAGATGTTGAGTGCATTGATATATGCATGTACATATTACATCACACAGAGGGGGTGGAGCACTTATTATATTCATTCTTAGGGAGAGATTAGTAATCTACTAAAAAAAGACTTGCTTCAAATTAGCTATGGCTAAAATAACTTATAAGTTGAAATATATATTGCTGACATTATATTCAAGACAAGCAAGTAAATATATATGTATTTGAAAAGTGCAATGTGTATTTTTATGATGCTCAGGATTGTTAACTTTATATTCAACTTTGTGTCACAGGAATCAGAAAGCTCCTACCATAACATGTATTCACCCGGTCTCATTTTCTACTTTACTTTGAACTTCTCTAAAACAGAAAAAAAATGACAAACTATTTGGAGACTTTTAAATGTTGCCTCTCTGTATCACACACACACACACACACACACACACACACACACACACACACACACACACACACACACACACAAACTTTTATAATTTTAGCTAGTCCCTGAACTTAATTTGAGCTTTGAGCTTCATTAGCTATCCCTATGAAGTATAGCCCGTACGTATGATGGAATCGAATAAGTCTCTGTACAGAATTGCAGAACAAAGCTTTACCTTGTAGCATCTGTGAAATAATTTATTCTTTTTCTCTGGTCATTAATGATGCTATTCTTCAAAACTTTTAAGTAACTTCTAGTTTCTTAAGTATGTACTTAAATGTTTCCCGCCATTTTGGTATTTACTTCACTATGGGACATAGGAACGTTCTAATAGCCATAACATTTTACACTGTTACAGAAATTAATGAGCATAATTATTTAAATCATAAATCAATTTTGAGACAGATTGAAAATGAGCACACCATATACTCTATTTCATCTTGTTTCAAAGACTGCTTCTTAATTTATCCATAGTATGCTATTTTTTAAAACAAGTAGTTTTTCTTTTATGCTTCAGTAGTGAAAGCAGAAGCAGGGCAGGTGGAGTTCCACAAGCAGACACTTGTAATCTAAATGCTTTTCTTTGGCCTGTTGGCCTTACACTTCTTTTTCAACTTGAAAATTTAGGATGGAGTAATGTTGCATATTCCTCTACCCATAGAATATTTTTTATTAAAAATCAGACACAAAAGATAGATAAAACCAACTGGTAGAAAAATAAAAAAATGGAAGAAATAATCAGTATCAATTCCTGTTGGATAAGGACGCCAAAGAATACTTCAGACGAATACATATTTATTCTAAGTGATTCGGGTATCTGCATAAGGGGTCACACATTCCTTGTCATGTTTCTGAACCATTTGAAAACAGAAGGTGATTAAAAACTCTCAGATGCCTATGAATTCCATTTACATGGAGTACATCACCGTAATTTTTTAAATGCATTCATATTCAAATCTGAGAACCATGATTCTTAGCTCATCAGGCCTGCTTAATTGCACTAACATCTGCAATCAATTTAAATTCTTTAAGATAGTCTTTCACAGTGCTTGAAGTGATTTCATGCTGTGATAGATTTAACACACTCACTAATTTATAGACACACACAAGCAGATGAGACCTATTTTTCCATGGGTGAGGTACACCACTGAAGGGCAGTCTGCATTTTGCACCTAATCGGGATACAGCAAATGATGCATGCTGCATAGCTTACTGGAAATACATGAGATGATAGTACCATGCAAGCATAGCAGAAAGTAAAGCTAAAACTAGTATTTCATCTAAATCTATTTGTAAGTCATGGACCATTTAGTGGTTTGATGAGAGTTTGCACATGCAATAAACTGCAAACTAGAGCTACCAGGTAAGTTAGACAGAAAAATGTTCTCCCTCAATCAATCATTACTACTCCTCAAAAAATGGAGGAGGGGATCTGAGAATCATTGTTAATCTAAATTACAACTTCACATCAAACAAACAAACAAAAAATTGAGAGTACTGGAGAACCTGGATATATAGCAGGGGTACTATAGTTCTAGAAGCCTACTCCCAGGGGAAAAATTACTAAACAGTGGTAAATAAAGATAGGAATGTATTACAAAGTAACATGGGATAACAATACAGTCCTCCAACAATTTCATACTAAAGGAGTTGGAGACACACCATCAACTGCCACAAGACCTGCACACTATTAAAATATGGCTGGAAAAATCAAAGGAACCCAACAAAGTTATGTCAAACAGGAAAACACAAAATGGCAAAGAGCTAATGGCAGTCTCTATGGCATTTGAGGTGTTTGGTCTGTGCTCACAGCAGTGGACCATAGAACGCTCAGAAAAGAGTTAAACAGCTTGAGTCCCATGAACCCCCAACACTCAGCTCCCTGGGTTCCCTGTCAGGATGGGATTCTACCTGGATCAGAGATGGTGCGAATGGACTCTAACAAGAACATTCTACAAAGCAAAAAGACATTTCTGCTGCCCGTCACAGGACGGGCACGGTAGTTACTTTGTGTCTGTGCTTTCTGTTTTAATGTTTTCTCATCTCAGTGATTTTCTTTTTGTTGTTGGTTCTTTGTTTTGGTTTCTGTATTTTGATCTTTGGGGGGTTTTTTCCTCTTTACATTTTTTTTCTTGGAAAAAATAGAAAAGAGAACATGAAGTTGGGTGGAAAAGAAGTAGGAGAAGATCGGGGGGAGACAAAAAATATGATTAAAATATATTACATGGAAAAAATTAAATATATATTCTAATGTAACAGCTTCGATAAGAGCTCAGACATTCAGCAAGTACAGAAGACAAGAAACAAATATTTAAAACAGAGAAATTATGAGATGAAATAAAAGAATTTAAACAAAAAAGATTTTGAATTAAGCAAAAGATTTAAAAATTAATTTCAAGAGGTAACTTTCCTGTTGGGACCATGTACAATATACAGAAATGTTTAAGAGATAAAAATATCATTTCAAGAATAAAAACAAAAGTGGACAGCATTATAAGAATAAACAGGTCACTTGACACCCAGAGCTGAATAAACAATAAACACTTAAATCAGAATAAGATTAGATAAAGGTGGACGGGGGCTCAGCCCAAGGAAAGTAGGAAAACAGGGTATTAACAAAAGTAACTTTGTTTGAAAGTACCAGAATGAAACCTAATGCTGCATATGATTGTTAATAGATTTCATTTTTAATAAAAACCCCATTCCTCTCATCTTAAAGATTTTTAAGAAGAGAAACTTAAAATATGTGAGATGTAATGAACGATTGATTCTAGGATTATGCTGGGTCTTGACAGGCATCTTTGTGCTTATTCTGCTTAAATTTAAGCTTGCATTGCTCTTATAATAACCAAATGCAGCACGGCTCTGGGAACAAATTCAGAAATATTATAGTTAAGGAAGGAAGTTAAGCTACCTGAACTTTTTCTAGTAAATGCACTAGAATCCTTAAGAGTCACACAGAAACCAGGTAGACTGGGAAAGGCAAAGCACAATCAGAGAGAGCTAGCAAACTTCCAGGAGACTCAGAAACATGAGCAACTCCGCCTCACAAAGAACCAGCTAGAAAAAGTGGCCTCCCTAATCAGTTCCTCAGGACTTTTCATGGGTCTATTTTCACTTCTGAGGGACATAGCTTAGAACCTGTAAGGCAGCATTTCTCTATCTGCTGTGGGTTATGACCCCTTTAAGGGGTTGAACAACCTTTTCACAGGGTCACCTAACACTATAGGAAAATACAGATATTTACATTATAATTCATAACAGTAACAAAACTGCAGTTACAAAGTAGCAACAAAGTCTTATGGTTGGGGGTCACAACATAAGGAACTGTATTAAAGGGTTGCAGCATTAGAAAGGTTGACAACACTGCTCTATGGCTTCACTGTCCTATGGCCATAAATTACTAACTAGGACAAGCCTGGGAGATTCTTCTCTCTTGAAAGACTAAAAGGGTGTACTGTTATGTCTTATTGCAAAGAATCTTTTGTAATGGGGGAAAAGGAATCTTACTGGTCTGCACCCTAATATTGTTTATAACTTCATCTACGGTCTCTGTGGCTTCTGTATCAGACTTATTATCAAGCCACAGAAAGCATGAAACCTGACGATAAACTTAACCAACCACAACCAAATAAGCTCTAACATAAACACTAGGATCAAAGACCCAGCATGATATGCTCAGTCAAAAGAGAAAAGAGGAGACAGTCTAGGTGCAGGCAACAGGTCAATTAGGACAGGTCTCTAAGCCTCACTAATGCACTGGAGGCCCAGAAATCTTGATGACAGAATCTTTGTCTGACAATGTCTGAAACGTGCCTCAAGCATTTCAAGGGAAGGCTAAGAATTCCTGAACTGTATTTGTGCTTAAACACTATTATATACATTTATCATTTTTGTGGCACATTGTGTTTTAATTATAGTTTTCTTTAAGAAAATCCTTAAACTTAAAGCAGTATTCTGTGTTTTCTCACAGACTTTCAATTTTTCAGATACTACACTATTGGGAACTTTAAATTCATCCCCAATCTGCCTTTCTCATCACATTTACTTTTAAAGTCTTGCCCTCCAGCTATGTAACCAAACAGAAGCCAAGTCTGTATTTTCCAAAAGACCTTTATCCATTGAGCATATAAAGCACCAGTACCAAGAACCACACATAGGGTCTTGCAGTCAATTATGCTCTGGGGACATACACTGGGTAAAGGATTTTACCATGTTCTTTTAAATGGAAATGATAATTTGAAGAACAGAATTAGAGATAACCCATGTTGGTCAGCACTGTGGCTGGCCCATTGAATCATTTAGAGAAGCACAGAAAACCCAAAGCAACTTTTAAAATGCAGAAATGTACATTATTGCATAAACTCTGTTTGTACTGGGCCTGAGCTATGGCTCCACAAATCTATCCTCGATTTATCCTGAAACCTCCTGCAATCATGGACTCTCCCAGAAAAAGATAATCTCCCACTTAGGAACTTTAAGCGTGCGGGGGGTGGGGGGGGGGATTGATTTCCCAGAAGATTCTCATTAAACTTTAGTCAACAACCTGAGCCACATGTCCTAGAAGTTAAGAAAAGGCCAATTTGCCATTGTCAGTTCAAAATATGACCCTGGTTAATAAAATTTTAATGATTCTTAATTGCAAAATTCAGTATAACTATTTAGAACCTAAACTCAAACTTATAAGGTGTTGTGAATAAATTTAATATTTTTTTTCTCCTGAGAAGTAACCTGATAGACCTTTTAGGGTAACTATTTAAAAGCATGTTTTGTCTCTTTAAAATTGCATTATTATTATTATTATTATTAATTTGAGAGGGGGTGAGATAAGGTCCATGGGTATATCATACTGCATACTCAGGTCATCAGGCTTGGCAGAAAATGCTTTTATCCACTGAGCCATCTTGCTGGCCTCCCACAGCATTTTCAAATCAATTTTAGATATGAGTATGAGTTTCAAAGAAATACCTGTTTACTCACAAAAAAAAGGAAATAAAATTCATAACGCAAAAACCTTAATAAGCATAAACCTCCTGATCTTGGTAAAGAGACCTGTGGTGGTGCTGTAGAGACAGCTATGGCTCACAGCCTATAGAATATGAGCCCAATAGCAATCTGCCTTTCTCGGGAACTTCTTGGCAGTCATTAATATACATAAAATGGCAGGACAAAAATCTGAACACTAGAGCTAATAAAATGTGATTCTACTTGCAGAGCAGAACTAAGTGGCCGGTCAGCTTGAACTTTCCATAATGTTAATCAACTGTCAAATTATTCAGGCTGCTCTTAGGAAAAACCATGATATTCCACACACTAAGTGAGTTAATGCTACATTCACACTCAAGATAACTAATCTATTTCAGTCTTGATCACTTAATTACCTCATTCTTATAAATAAATTCCCCTTGGTTCAAAATGATTAGTGGATAAAGCTGTAAATCAGGGAGTGAAAACTCCAACAGACCTGCTTTTACAAAGTTCAAGTAGAGCTGATCTTGTTTTGTAAGTCTATTATCTCCAATTCCAGGATTAAAATGCACTAATACACAGGGTTTTCTAACCCATTATTACTTGTGCAAGTTATTCTATGTGGCTATATCTAATAAATTTAGACTTGTTAGATTTAAAATTTCTTAACAGTCATCTTCCCTAGCTACTCCACATGACACACTTCACCTACCCTACTTTGGGTTTTGTACATTCTATTTCACAAGTGTTGTATTTAAGTTATAAGTGGGCCAAATGGTTCCATTAACACACAATGACAAGTGTACTTTGGTGCCCGTATCTGTTGTCTAGAATTTTTGTTAACAAATACTAACACCCACTAAACATGTGTTGAATAAATGTCTTTTTTTAAATGTGGAAACAACCATAGTAAATTTGGGTTAGGTGATACTTTTTCTGTATTTATTATGATAAATTTGATCTAACAGTATAGTGTGCTGTAATAATTTCAATTGCAAGAATAAGCAAATGACAAGGAAAACTAAACAACTGCCCATGAGAAAGAGGCAGTCATCCAATGTCAAATGTTTTAAAAATGGAACAAACAACTTAACGGTAATAAAAATGCTTGTATATGACAGGAATTGCCATTTAACAGTTAGAAAAAAGCAAAAATCAAAGAAGTAAATTAAGATGCCTATGCTCAAAGGACAGAAAACACATTACTTCCTAAATGACAATCAGAGATCTTTAAGAGGTAAAAGGAAAGCCACTGATAGCAGTATCACAGCATCTAAATACAGAGCCTTTCTATACCACTCGTCATGATTTCTACAACGGAGGATGAGGCTGGGAAAACAGAAAATTAAGCATCACTGAGTCTTTCTTCCAAAAGAAATAGCTCTGAGTTACAGGCTGATGAGGTATAAATAACGTGTTTATCTGGCCTTGGGTTAAACTATCCAGTACAAACCAGTGTGATAAGAAACTTCTTTATAATCTCATTATAAATTCAGCCAAAATCACTCTCTATTGCCTTTCACTTCTCCACTGACCTCCTGCCACAATTAATATCAGTTGTCAGCTTAATACTCTTGGGAAAGAGGGAACTTCACTTCAGCAAGTATCTCTATTAGACTGGCCTATGTGCGTGTCAGCATGGTATTGTCTTTATTGTTAATAGACAGTGGAAAACCATTATGGCAATATCATACTTGGGCACTTGGGCCTGGCCTGAATAAGAAAGCAGGCTGAGCAAGCTACGGAGAGCAAGCCAGTAAGCAGCATCCCTCCACAGTTTCAGCTTCAAGAACCTGACCCCAGGAGTACCTGCCTTAGAACTTGTATGCTGAAATAAACCCTTTCCAATCCACATTGGTTATGGTCAGTGTTTTATTACAGCAAACACAAAGCAAATTAGAACACTTCCACTTTATATTTTTCATTCAATCCCCATTCTTCACAACCTCTATCAAGCTCATTTTCTTTCAATGAAGTAAATGCAATAGATTCTGGTGGCCAAGCATAGTCTCTCAGATACTAAGTCTATTTCCGTCCCTTTTCACGTTTCCCTGGAAAGTCGTTCACTACAGGCAGATATAATGTTCTTTTCAATACTTACATTTGTAATGAGTTACAAGATGATCTTACCAATGAGAAGATGCACACTATGGATATGATCACTATGAATCCTAACTTATAGACAGGTAGAGGAAAATGTACCTCCAAGAGATCTGTAGTACAAATACAGTCCCCATTTCTAAGTGACACCGGAAATAAATGACCACCTTAATTCAATAACAAGGTAAGGTCTCAGAACACATACATGATGGTGTTTCTTATCAGTGAGGCTGCCCCAAACCCAAAACTCAACCCCTCCCTCGCAGAAAAGTTCAGAGAAAAATACGGGAACTATCTTACCCTAATGTATTATAATACCTGTCTCTAATTATGCATTCAAAAGCCTTCTGATTGCAGTTCTGCACAAGCGTAAGCACTTCATTAGACAAATGCATTGTTTTCCACATTACATGCTGCAGCATGATTTTTCAACCTGACAGCTTTACTTACTGTCTTAGAAGCAGTATTAATGTACTGCATCACCATTTCTTTTTTGATACTGAAGTCCTTTTCCCGCAATGGTGCCTTTTTATCTTCATTTAAATTCATATCTTCCTGGAAAACACAATTAAAATGCCTGATTTTAGAATCTTGGTAGAGCAGTAGTTCGACATACACTCTATGAAACAGGAAAATCAATAATTTGTGACTAAAGCTGCATTAATTGTTTTGGAGTGATTTACACTGGGTTCTGCCTGAAGGAAGAAGAGCTAGGTAGAAAGAAAACATTCTAGATCATTTAACAGGTAAAACACTTACCAGAAAAGCTTTAAATTCACAGCAGGCTATTAAAATTATAATCACATCACTATAGATAATTAGACAGTTGCAGATCCCTGCCTTTCATAAGGTCATTAGGATTCAAAATTTCAATATATTTATTTATTTTACAACAGCTGCACCTGAAGCTATCTTGTACTGTTTTAGAGAGATAATCTGCATACTATAAAAATAAAAAGTAAATAAGCCACCACCTTCCGAGATAGCTATACGAACGTGCATAATACCAGATACCTAATACTCATGCAAGAAAATGACGTAAACGCCTATGGTTCTAATCCTCTCTATCTATCCTATTAGGAATATTAAGGAGTTAATATACTGAATGATCTAAATAACAATAAAAGTTGAATTTCTGAATGGATGCAAGAGTTTGTGAATTGGAATAAGATAAAAGTCTAAAACTTGCTGAAGAGGTTGTTATGGTGGAAGATGGGAGGCTGAAGTTAGACAAAAGGGCTAGTGACAGAGAACAGGATCAATAATTCCCTCAGGAGCATAGCCCCAGGCTACATATTAGATGATTCGTAAAACAACTGCATGTATATATCGAGATCTACTAAACATGAACACATAAAAATCAGAACATCAAATCATCCATGCAACCCAGCAAGCTAAATTTCTCACAAGAATGATACATTCACTCTTCAAGCAATGAAGATCATTCATTTATCAGACATCAAACAATTTTAGGGCTTTAGGATAACAATTCTGTTCATTTCATCTTGATAGACATATTTACAATAGATAGGTGTTTTGAGTAGTAGGGGGTTGAGGCAAAATGATCATGAGTTCAAGGTTAGTTTAGACACTGTAGAAAGGAAGGGAAGGGAGAGTGGTAAGAAATTCTAAGTGGGAAAAGCAGACAAGAGGAAGTAATTAGTAATGCCCCTTCTTGACCTAGTTAGAAAAGGACCTAAGTAAATAACAGTTTATGTGCTTCATTTTCTCCTGTAAGCTAGTGTTTCTCAATAGGCTCTACCCTCCCTCACCTATAATTTTGAGGGGCCAGCAAAGTGGCTCAGAGTCTTGCTGCCAAGCCAACAACCTGAACTTGAGCTCAATGACTCACAGGATGGAGCAAACTGAGGACCCCAGGTCATTCTCTCTGTCTCTGTCTCTCTGTCTCTCTGCTCTCTCTCTCTCCCTCTCTCTCTCTCTCTCTCTCTCTCTCTCTCTCTCTCTCTCTCTCTCTCTCTCTCTCTCTCTCTCTCTGTGTGTGTGTGTGTGTGTGTGTAGAGAGAGAGAGAGAAAATTATTTTTTGGAATTCTTGGGGTCACTTGATTGTAGCAGTAAAAAGGAAGATAACATCACTCAAAAAAAATTATAAGAAACATTCCTCAGTTAATCCTGAAGAACATGAAAAGAAAGTTGATGTAACGAGATGCCCCTTTAAAAGACAGCTAAGTTTGTAATAGCACTTGCTGTGTAAACCTGGTGGCCTGTTTGGATCCCTGTGTAAGAGGCCAGAGTTCTTCCCTGACCTCCACAAGAATGCTGTGGCACATGTAACCTTATGATGTGCTTTAAATGAGAGGCCTCCATCCGCTGACAGATTGGAATGCTTGGTGACCAGGAAGTGGTGCTATGTGAAAGGTTTAGGAAGTGTGGCCTTGGGGGAAGTAAATGGGGTTTCAAAACTCTCTTACTCTCTTCTCCTTCTCATCTGGATATGGAACTCTCAGCTACTTCTCCAGCCACAGGTCTGACCATATGCTGCCCAGCAGTCCACCTGATAATGCACTAAACCTCTGAAACTGTAAGCAGGCTCAATCATATGCTTTCATTTATAAGGGCAGCCTTAGCTATGGCATCTCTTCACAGTAATAGAACAGTGAATAAGACACACAATACACACCTCACACACATACACAATGACAAAAGGAAGAAGGGAGGGAGGGAGGGGGGACGGAGGGAGGGGGGACGGAGGGAGGGAGGGAGGGGGGACGGAGGGAGGGAGGGAGGGAGGGAGGGAGGGAGGGAGGGAGGGAGGGAGGGAGGGAGGAAGGAAGGAAGGAAGGAAGGAAGGAAGGAAGGAAGGAAGGAAGGAAGGAAGGAAGGAAGGAAGGAAGGAAGGAAGGAAGGAATTATCAAAAGTTCAAGTTCTAATCAATGGGATTAGACACAAAATGAAAAACAGAAAGTAATATGTAACTCACATAGTAGGTAGTATTACATGGGTTTAATGTACATTACATATCCCAGAAATTAACTATTCCATAGGATATGGTTGCACCGCCTTTTCAAGTTCTACCAATATAGTATGGACACCAAAAGAGCATACCAGCAATGAAGCAGACATTCGGAGATGTTTCTTTGTGGTTCCTTGAATGGTCAGGCCAATTGTCTCTACTAAAAAGCACAGTTACATGGTATACTATAGGATTATACTGAATTCTTAACTAAGAAGAGAGTTAACTCCATTTTTTTCTATAGAAAACTTAACTGGGAATAAGCCAAGCGTAAAAAGACAAATCATGTATGCTGTCTCTTAGAGTTGATTTCCAAGGATGTACACAACAGAAGAGTGCTTTGCCAGGACTGGTAAGGGTAGAAGAATTTTAGCTAGTTGGGAGTATAAAAATTATTAAGTTTTATCATTCTACAGCACAGTTGGGTGACTGTATTTTCCGATTTATTTACATCTTAAAATGAAAAACTATTTAAGTGTTTTTAACACAAGAAAATGATAAACAGTTGAGATATGAGTATATTAATTTCCTTTTTTTGATTATTGCACATTGGATATATGCCCTGAATTCACACTGGAACTCATGACTATGTACAATTATTAAGTGACAATTAAACATTAAAAAACTACACTAGAAGAGAGTTAGGGAATAATTGTTATAAAAACTAGGGACATCTAGAAGCATCTATGATCTGCATTAAATTACTTACAACAGCTAATTAAAATATTTAATAGACACAGAATACTAAGAAACAGATAACTTATTGGTTGAGCTGAAGTCAATTTAAAATTTCAAAATAGTTGAAAGAAAAAAAAAAACCTAAAGACACTGCTCTCTTTTCAAAGAGGCGTTCCCTGATGACATCTGTCCATGACTAAGAATGGTTGTGACAGCGAGTAATCAGATAAACATTATAGAGTGTCTGGGAAAGTATTTCCTGAATAAACTGACCACTTGAATCAGTGGACTGAAGATTCCCCCTCATCCAATGGGGTGAATCAGTTGAGGACCCAGAATATCAAAAGGCAAAAGCAAGGTGAATTCGGTCTATCCCGTACCCTTCTTTCCTGATCGTGGCTCTACAGTCTTCCAACTCGGGAAGTTGGGTCCGTGTCTACTCTAGTTCCACACTCCAGGTTCTCAGGTACTGGGCCTTGCATTGGGAGCTGCGAATCCACAAGCATTTCTCATTCTCTGCTTTGGGAAGGCCTGGGCTGGGAATGAGGCTCCATAATCCTTTAAGACAATTCTCTTATAAAGACCCTTCCATGTGCCAATCTAGTATCAGGATTTCAACTGGCTCTGCTGTCTCTAGAGACCCTTACGTGGTGCACATGATATGTTTGGACAGTTCTCACTGCTTTCCTCTGATTTATGGCAACTCTCTTATTTGAGTATAACAGTCATCTTCCTGAGAAATGAGATGACAGAATTCCAATGCCGTTTTCTTTAACGGAAGAAGGCATAGAAGAAAATTGGACTTATTTAACTCCCAACACACAGCAAAGCCTGATGCAGCACCCCTAGGCGTATGACTACACATTAACACATTACTATTCTTTATTTATTTAGGAGAAAAGTACACTACAAAGAAAAACAAGGAGGTATGGAGAAAAAAATTATCATATGGAAGTACATAATTCAAGATTTTTAAGATAGATTTTATCTACAAAAAACAGTGTTAACAAGAAAAACTCCTGAAGCAATAGCACCCAGCGTTGAAAAGTAATAAAGTCCACAAAAACACACAGGAGGTTTTGTCCTAGAAAATGCACATCTATATTTTGTGTTACAATTCCAGAGAGATTAGGCCTCTCAGAAGACTCTCTACAAAACTGAGCAGAGTAAGAATAGGAAAGATAAAATGAACGAGACATCAATTTTCATATTTTTTAGTTCATATTCTCTCAAAATAATCAAGTCTCCATCATCTCAGCTGAGCTTCCACAAAAGGAGCAGCAGATGACCAGATGCAGTGAATTATGCAGACTATTTCAAGATAAGGGAAGAGGGGAAACAGAACAATGTCAACTATGAAGCCACTTCAACCTAAATTGCAACATGGTCTGGACGACCTGGAGAAGCTTGCCTCAAATTAAGGCTGGGGCGGAGGGAGAGATACCTGAAAACATAGTAAGTCAACTGGGGCCCCTCATCACCTCAGACGCACAATGGCCACCTTGGAGAAACATAGGCAGGCTGGGTGGAGTACCAGCAAGAGCCATTGTGACATCTAAAGCTAATTTCCTTCATTAAAAGGAGGCTTCTAATATAACTAAAAATTAAAAAGAAATCATATTGATTGCCTAAATGAGCAATATAAATCATTATGAATTAACTGATTCTTCATCCCAAAGTTAATGTGATACCTTCTACACTGTAAATAAAGGCATAAAATGATAACATAACTACAGATCTTTTTACAGCCTCAATATGGCAGTTTACTTCACTTTATTATTTCATCAAATATCTATTTTAGATAAAAGTACTGAACAAAACTGCACAGAAGACATAATTATAAGGCTGATAAATGATGTGCTACAACTATACAAAACTCCTATTAATAATACAAAACCCTGAAGACTCCACTTTCCATAATAGCCCAGGCTAACACTACCACAGGCATCAATAACACATGTCCCCTGATAGTTATATACTGGGAAGGATACATCAGCTCCATGATCTTCCTCCCAAAGCACTCCTCAATCTAATCATAGGGAGGGACATGGGGAAAGAGAAAGTCAGACAAACTCAAATGGAGAGCACTCTACAAAATAAGGAGGATCTTCAAAGTGCCAGTCCTAGAAGATGAGGATCTGTCACTGAATGGAGCAGACATGAGGACAAAGTGCAAAGGGTGACTGAATCCTGGACATGACAGAGGGGTGTCTGGAGATACACTCAATAGCTTAGTTAGCAGCTTTATCAATGTTCATTTCATGGATATTTGATGGTTATCCAAATATTATAGAAGATATTGACGCAGGAAATGCTGAGGAAATGATATATAAGAACTCTCTACTATTTCTGTAATTCTCTAAATTTTAAGTTTAAGATAAAAAGTTGTTTGGGGGGCAAAATTAAAGTATTTTAATAACAAATTTTAATGAACAATTCTGAAAAACCAATGGTGGGGGAGGTGGAAGAATAAACTTCACTTTAAAAAATAGAAAGAAAATTTAAATCCTCAAAAATTACCAAAAACAGTAAATGATCTGGCTGGGTGGAAAGAAGAAATAAAGACAGTAAGACTTCAAACACAACTACCCTAACTCCATTCACACTCAAGGTCAGGCAGGTATCCCTCAAGACTCCACCCAAACATAAAGCTGGGTCATTACTAGTTGCTACTGCTTCTGACTTCAAGACTGCTCTGTGAGCTATGTATGTGGTGGCACCTCCTCCAAGCAACCTTTCCACAAAAGACTCCTCAAATTTCTTTGATCTTAAATAGAAAATAAATGTCTTAGTCAGGCCCCATATTAAATATTAATAAGCAACATTTTGTTTTTGAGATAATCCTTCTATTGACGAACTTCCAGTTGACTGTGATCCTGCAACTTGAACCTGAACTCTCATCTGTCCAATCTGCCTTGCTTGTTTCCATAGATTTTAGTCTCCATATAAAGTCTATTTCCTGGGTTCAATACTATATGGCCTACACGTATGCTGTCAGCACCCCATGCTGACACCTGACAGCACATGCCTTGTCATCACCCACAAAGGCCCTGGGCATCACTGGCTTTCTTGCCTGACTCAAGGAAAGAAATATACCATCTATTTCTTACAAAGGTACTGAATGGATGGGACAGGACCAGCATGGAAACCAAGTAAAGTCAGTAGCAGCTGAGACACTCCCAAGGATTTCCTCTATCAGTCGGATAAGGCCAGAGGGTCCTACATTATGCCAAAACTTCACCATTTTTGCTACTGTTTTTAGACACAGTAACTCCATTACATGCTGATAAAATATTGGCACAAAGTAAATATTTCTACACTATCTTCAGCAAAACTGAGAAACAAAAGATACAAACATAATATATGAGCATATTTAGGCAGTAAAGAGCAATTGAGTAGAGAATGGCAACCAGAGAGTGGGCATTTTTTCAATTGAATTACAAATGTTAGACTCAATATTTTCATTCATGAATGTAAATTTTACAAGACAGCATACTCATTAAATTTACATACATCAAGTTGAGTAAGCTAGTTAACACCATGGAGGGTCGGATGAAATTTAAAACGATTGACTATTTGAGCACGGGGCAAATACATACAAGCAGTTAGTTGAAGATGGTCAGGTGTGAGGGACTTCTGCCAGAATGCAAAATAAGGATTTGTTGGCAAAAGCATGGCAATAGTCATGACATGGATACTGGAAAGACATAATTATCATTGATACATACATTTGTGGGAATCAATGCGAACAATGGAAAATAAAAATGAGCACAGCAACAGCAAAACCAAACACTAATTCTTCACTCAATAGATATCACTGGATTTCAATAGTGTTTGTGTACAGTTTCACGGGTTGAAGCCAAAATAATCATTCTTCCTTACAAAAAGTCTATTAATATATCACAAGAGCCGCAAATTGGTCAAAAATCTTAAGAGGAGGTACTCATGACACCTTAATTATCTGTCTTGGGACTATGAAGTTCAATATCCTAAATGTATAATTTTACCCAAATATCCTCAAAAAGCACAATTCCATTCTTAAGCACCTTAGTGTTTACATCCATGTTGAGAAATATTTTCACTATCATGGATAAGTTTCATGCTAACTGAAAAGAAAATGAAAGACTGTGGTCTTATTCCAATGCTAACTACATCTTATCTTTCTTTGGCAATACAATAACATTTATGTTTAGATTGGGTTTCAATATAAACATAAAAGTGAAAGATAAGGAGCATCAAGGCTCTGAGCTGTAGAGATGACTCCGTAATAAAGCTTGCTACTGCATGAGGACCTGAGTTAGATCCCCAGAGCCCATATCAGAAACCAGGCATAGTGTCATGGGCATGTTAACTATGGCGCCGAAAACACAAAAACTGGAGGATCCCTGAGGCTCACTGGCCTGAAAACAGCAAGCCTCCGGGTCCCAGACAGAAATTCTACCTCAAATAATAAGACTAATGCCTCTACAGACAGACATCTGACTTCCACATAAAGACACAATAACTCATGCACACATACACAGGCACACCTTCAGACATACATAAAAATGGAATATGAAAGAAAATGAAATGGAAACGCCAGCAAGAATCTACAGCTTAGAATTAACAATATTACCACTTTACTATAATCAGCTGTCAGCACGTGAATTTATAAATGAGCTTTTTCTTTTGTTTGTCAATTTTAAATTTTTGTGAACATTGTAAACCAGTGGCTCTCAACCTGTGAATTCCAACCCTGTTGGGGGTCACATATTAGATAGTTATCTTCCAATTAATAACAGTAGCCAAATTATGAAATGATGTTATGGTTGGGGATCACCACAACATGAAGAACTGTATTAAAGGGAACCAGCATTAGAAAGGTTGAGAATAATTGTAGGACTCAATTAAAAACTGAATTGCAAATTGTCGTAATGCCAATATCAAGCACCAATAAAGAAAAAAACAATTAAGTCTCTTTTATTTTATATACCTTAATTTTAGTAGAACAAACAAGGGATGTAATGAACATTCAAGGTGATTCCAAGTGTGATTTATTTGGGAATAATGCCTACCCAGAACTATCGAGAATACTCAGAATCAGCCACGAAAACAGACACCTGTTACATAAATCAATGGGTAAGAACACCACCATTGATTAAAAAGTGTCTCATTCACTTATCTTGAAACTTTTATAAACACTGGGCATTTCCTCATAAACTACATTACACAATTAAATATCACTTGCTGTCAGACACCAAGGCTGACTTTCCCCAGGACAAAACTGAGACAGAGTAGGAGGTCTTTGCAGATGTAAGAGAATTCTCACACAAACTTCCAAGTGGAGGATAAACATCAGGACTTAAACATTACCATAATATTTATCTCGCAAATGCCTCTCTATGACCATTTTACTGGTGCCACAAACTGCCAAGTTTCCTAAGCCATTTACTTTCTCAGGTTAACAGCTAAGCACCGCTATTATGCCCTGGCACAAGCTAATCATGAATCAATTTAATATACTCCCCCAACACACACACAAACGCACACACTCTACTGTCTCCTCTTCCTCCTCATGCCCGGATTTTTTTTTTTAAAAAATTCCTTCAGTTTTGATTTCTACCTAATTGAGACGCACAAGGGTGACAACTTACAGAGCAGACAAAGCCAACGCATTCCCACAGAACCTCCCCCACATTACCTAGTAATCATAAATATACCTTTTGGGTTGTAAGAAATAAAGCATGCTTGTAAAATGAAAATAAATGATTGTGGAAAGAATGCTGATATTTGATAGAAGCGATGGTAGGAACACATGGCAGTTAAATACAGGTTGGGGGCAATGGGGTCTTTGCAGATTCTTTTACTAAATGGGCCTGGTGACCCTCCAAACAGGCATTCATTTACCTGAGTAAAGGAACAGATATGAGTTAGTTCATGAGAACCAAGAATATAATGAAGGTGACGTCACTATATACCCACAGTCTGACAATACCAATCTTCTTCCAGCTACTCAGAAACCAGAGTATCATTTTTTGTATTCTTAATGTTATTAATAAAAGAATTTTAAACTGGATTCAGGAGAAAATTTGAGGACAAGGGTCTGAGAGGAAAAACTCTAAGCACAAGCCATCTGTAAGTCTTGGCCGCTTCATGGAAGGCCTGCCTTCCTCAGTCAGGGTTGGCAAATGTGGTCAGCAAACAACCACGTGGCAGGAGAGGAGGGCTCTGAGGAAGAGCAAGGTTGATTCCTCTGCTTTCCCATAGCTTCTTTTCCCTTCCTTTTACCTCTTGGTCTTTCACACACTGGCCACCATCCCCCACACGTGTTCCCTGAACTGCAGGTTTTCACAGTTTTTCCTTGGAGCCCTTTACCCCTCCACCATCTTGCTGATTTCCACCATGTGGCTGCTTGCCAACACTCACTGCCTGCTTCCTTCTGCCCTAACTTAAAGGCAGGCAGTCTCTTTCCTCTTCATCTTCCTCCTGCCAAGACTTACTTACAGCTTGTCTACTTTGCTATTCTTCTCTCAAATACTGTCTTTATACTCCCTTCCAATCTCATTTTAAATTTTTTTATTAATGATATTTTGAACCCAAAGAAGGGAAAAGTCTAGAAAAGTTACTGGATACAAAAGTCAATAAACAAAATTATTTTATTACTTTATAAAGATGACTGTTACTATTTTAAACATAGTACTTGTATATTATCAGCATGCCTAGGGATGAATAAGGTGCATTCTAAAAAAGCACAGTGAGTTTTTATTGCTCAGAAACAGAAAGCTTAACTATGAAATGCCTACATGTTAGAAAATTCAAAAAGGTATCCATTTTATGTAAATTAGCAAAGAAATTCAAATGATTCCAATGAAGAAGCCATAATATAAAATGGTGGTTAACTGATCTTAAAAGTATTGCAAAAGCTGCAAATGCCAAGAATAAGAAAAATGCTGGTGAGTGAAGCGAAGGGGTCGCCTCAGATACAGAGCTGCTCCAGGCTCTAGGGCATCAGATAATCCTGCACAGGATGCATACTTGCAATCCCAGAACTGTGGAGGCAGAGCCAAGGGAACCACTGTGATTCCAGCCTGGCCTACATAGCTAGATCAAGGCCATTCAGAGCTACACAGTGAGACTCTGTCTTTAAAGAGTGAAGAAAAATAAATAAAAGTAGAGCTAGACAAGCTAATGAATGAAATTACAGCGCATTGTATGTATGTAACTAATCTACAACACTGGAGGGTTCCAGATAACAGGAAAGAACAGATTATAAACAGTGCTACACAGATGTAATTCTAGTGCTGTAGTTGATGACTAAATAAATATTTCTCCAGTAATATATACAAAGCATGATTCATAAATATGGTAACATTGAAATTTATTTCTATACTTCAAGCCATCAACAAATGTGAAATAACAAACCTCGGGCTAAGACAAAATTTCTGCATTACATATAAACTAGGCATGAGAATATTCATAAGTTATGACAAACAAAACAAATTAGCATGAAGGCAAAAAACAAGAAGAGAACCAAATGATATAAGCCAGATACCCACAGAACAGTGAACAACAGCAATAGAGCATGTGGAAAACATTCAGTTAACTTCTGATGAGGGAAAAAGCATCATGCAGAGTGTGAGGAGCTCTGCTGACAGTTAACAGGCTTAGCAAACGTCAAGTCTTATAACACTAGAGCAAAGTGAGGAACAAAGTGAGGAACAGTCTACACATAGGCCAGACTGGAATCTTCAAGTGTATCAAACTCAAAAATATGAGGACATATTTTTGTGAGACAATGACAGTGAAAATAAATAAATAAATAAATGAATGAATGAATGAATGAATGAATGAATGAATGAACGAACGAACGAATGGATGAATGAATAAAGTGTGAGACATGACAGTGAAATATCTTACAGGATTCAGGACTAGATTTGTTATAACAAAATTAACAGTACTATCAGTAAAAAAATGTCTCTGGGAATTAACTCACGGAAATTGTTCAGTGCTCTTTCTGATTTGGATAGTTGTACTGTGGCTATGTACTAGCATGTACCTATTTGTGAAAAATAAACATTAAAGTCCTAGAGGACTATGGGCCAATGAATGTTATGTGTAACATCAAATAGTTTACACATAAGAGGTTTACTATACATTAGTGCTTATGCAGGAAACTGCAGACTAAATAAAGTGAAAACTACTGAGTTAACGTGTTGTTCATCTCTTTAAAAAAGGAAAGTATAATTTGGAAGCACTGAAAGGACTTCAATGTTGTCTGTGATGATTTTTTTCACTATATTATTTCCTACACTGTTCTTGTGTTTGAATATTCTACAACTAGGAAAATACAAGTCAGGAAAAGTAAATTTACATTTCTATTATATATTGAACACTATTTCCAAAACAAATATAATACCTTTAGTATCTTTCTCATTGCCCTCCAATAAAAATGCCAACATATGTATGAGCAGGAGACACTTCCAGCATAAGCTTTAGAGATGGTGCATTTTACAAGTGTTTTCTCCTATTTCTTCTTTGCTAAGAAAGTCCAATAAATATCTACCCAGAAACTGATCTCCATTAATATCTAAATCTCTCAAACACCTTTACTGTTTTCTGCACAATTCTAGAGGGAAACTGTAGATTTTAATTATTGACAGAATGATTCTGTTATCACTGGCACGCACTTAATGCTTGTTGATAGCATCCTGATAGATGACCTGTCTTACACAATGTTCACCCTCTCACAAGTAAACATGAAAAAATGAAAAAATATTCATGTATAAAAATCTCTTTCACTTTTTTAATATTTCCATATTACTGGGAAGAATAGAGATGACAGCTAATCTCCATCAAACCTAACAGTCTAAACAGAAAAATATCTTTAAAAATCTTAGAAGTTGCCTGACTTGGTACTCGCCTTTAATTGCACCCTGGGGACAAAGGCAGATGGATCGCAGTGGGTTTGAGAGCAGGCTGTAACATAGCAACTCCAGGCCAGCAAAGACTACATAGCAAGACAATGTTTTAAATAAATAAATAAAGTCAAAAGGTCTTAAAAACTGAGAAGTTTCATATATTCAAGACACTTGTTTGGAATTCTGGTACTAGAGAGTAAATCTAGTAGGGAGACAGATATCCAAATAATAAAGAACAAATCTATGAAGCACTCTTGTATCACAGCGCAGGAGAGATGAGCAGCAGGGAAGGTTTTAAAGAATGTTTGTGCTGAGACATGAAATGTAATAGTTCTCAAATAGAAGCACAATGAGACAAATGGGGGAGGCATTGTAACTGCCCCCCCATAAGAGGTACTATGGCAGAAGAGAGACGCTGAGGTAAAACGGCCAGAGAGTTGAGCCATTATGACCTGACCGATGCTCTAATAGGACCAAGGATGGCTCAGGTTCCAGGAGACGGAACTAAAGAAGGAACGGAATCTGATGCATTGTTTAAGGAACATGATGTATTCCGCTCTAATGTGTTGAGATCTGACATCTTTAGGACAGCTAATTTTAGCTTCTCTTCTGTAGGAGGCATATGGGAGATATTATACAACAGGAACAGCTCCAATGCAGCAGGAAGAGTGGGGAGAAAAGCAAAGGATATAAAAGATCAGAGAGGAGAGAGACACAACAGTAGGAAAGAAGGAGACAGATGGAAGAGAAGATGCAGAAAGACTAGACAGAAAGGATTTAAGTCAGAACTCAGAAAGAGGCATCACCCTGCCAACGGAAAAAAGAGAAATGACTCGAGAGGATTTCTTATTAAGAAGCCATTTATAATCAAAGAGGTGAACAACCAAAAGGAAAAGGTGCAAGATTATAAACTATTATAAAAACGCACAGAGGAAATTATTCTCTGCAGAAGGTAGAGTATTTTAATTCGAACAAAATCAAGAACATATTGGCTTTCCATTAACAGAATATGAATACTAGGTATATTCAGAACTGAGCCATCTATGGACTACATCCAAATGGGTAAAAGTACAGTAGAACAGACTCAGAAGATTGTGGGAGAGGGTTGCACAAAGGACAGTAATCAATGGCATGGGAACAGTGGATGGCATCAGAGGAAAAAGGCAGAGCCAAAATACCAGGGAAGGCACCAGCATTTCAGTCCTCTTTCCTATGGTATGCAGCACAGGCACCCACAAAGAAGCCCACCAGCCTAACCCTATACTGCATGAAAGGGGGACTACACCTATATATAACAAAAACAATGAATTTCAAAAGAGGGAAACTTTCTTGGGCTGTGGGGTGATCCAGGACTAACATGAACTACTGAAGCAGGTGACTTTCTCTGAATGCAGACTGGCACATTGGAACAGGAAGCCAGAGACTCTCTGAGCATGACATAGATTCATGATGCATACAGAAGAAAAACCTCTAAAAACTGAGTGCCCTGTCTGTTAACAAGGAAAGGGGACCTCGATCTCACAACTGCAGGGAACATCTATCAGCAATCTAAATGAGTGATACGTCAACATTGACAGCTCACAATAGTTTTAACCTCAGGAAGCCTACAGAGCTAGGTTTGATTTCCAATCTATGTAATCATAGCATGTGTGTTGTTTTAAGTCGAGAGATTTGTTTTGGCAGCAATATACCAGAAACTAATCCCATAGGACACCAATGGCAGGTTATAAATAATCAAAGCCAACAAGTGCTTGGTTTTCCACTCTAGTCTAACCCTACAGAGGACAGATTCAATCTAGGTAAGTAAGAAACTCTAAGAAGGAAACAGAGGGCAACTACACCTCTACCACTTGCACTTACGAGCATCTCTAAATGGACTGTCTGCAGTGTGAAGAAAGATCAGCTTTCCTATCATGATGGTAAATTGTATGTATAGTAAACTAGACATTCTTATTATTTGAAGGTGAGGAGAAAAGTTGAACTGGATAAGTCTAAGAAGCCTCGTCTGTATCAGCAAGTCGCTTTCAGTTGTACCTTTCAAACTCATGGTGTTCCAAAGCACTTTCATTACAGACAATTCGAGCCCAAGAGTATTCACTAACATGGATACTAGATGGTAAGGCTGAATTTATACGCAACGGTGAGTCCCCTAGTCCATATATCTAAAATTAACAGGAAACCAAGACGGGCTCTCAGTAGAAGGCAAAATAGAAACAAGGCTTAGGGGAAGCTCTTAGAAAGTTTAGCTGAGGGTGAGCGAGATGGTTTAGCTAGTAAGAGTGTTTGACACCCAGCCTAACAACCCGAGTTAAAACCCTAGCACCCACATGGTGGAAGAAGTGACTTGAGCAAGTTGTCCTCTGGCCTCTAGACATGCACCGTAAAATGCACACACTCGCACACATGTGCACACACACACACACACACACACACACACACACACATATACAAATAAATAAACATAAAATTTTGAAGATATATCTAAGACTTCACAGCTCCTTTAGAAATCAGACCATTATGAGACTAAGAACATCAATTCTCTAAGCAAAAATAAAATGCTGAAGTATTACACTATACTTTGCATTCATTAAATAATCAAGTCAGTAATATTTCAGACTTGAGGAAGAATAACAAGTGTTCTTCAAAATAAAGTTGCTACTTCTTATACAAATTAAATACTTTGTGTAATTGGTAAATAGGAATAATTGTTTTTAGAACTGCACAATTGTGACACAAAGACTCTACATATAAATTTTAAATATGATGAAATCTTTACAAGCACAAATGCTAAAAGGTTAGCATAGCTGATTATTAAATGTTCCTACCAGTAGAACTTTTATCAATAAAAAGTTATTCTCAGCTACAAATGAGACATCTTTATCTCCTTCCTCCACTCAAGGCTCAAGACACAGGAAGAGCCTAAGAGTTCAAAGACTAGGAGGACATAGGCAAACAGTGTCTTCTGGAAATGAAAGGACCATTGATCCCTCTGTGACTGCCTGCACAGAGCTATAGAAGACCAAGCCAGTCCATTCCAACAAGGAAGAAGAGGTTCATGAGCCCCTATCCCTAAGTGAGGAGCCTTTGACAACTGATAACTGGCTGATAGCGGAAGAAGAATGTTAAGGACACGCACCCTATGTTGAACATTCTCAATGTTCCAGTAGACAAGCAACACAAAATGGACTCAGCAAATAATATGTACATTATGTATTTATCATATATAAATATTTTGTGTATATATGTAGATATATATGATATAGGATATATGATGATGTGAAATTGGAAAGGGGTACAGCAGTGGGGTGGATCTGGAGAAATTATAGGAAGGGCATAAAGTGAGTATGATCAAAATATATGTATGCATATTTGAAATTCACAAAGAATAAAGAATATATACAAATTTGTATTTTGAAATACTACAAACCAAGTCCAATCTAAGTCTAGCTTTCTTAACAGACATAAAAATCAACTTTAGATTTGTAAACAAACAATGCTCAGAAAAATGTCTCTGACTCTAACTTATAGAAGGCAAGAGACACTCAATGTCTTCAGCTTTCAGCTTTGGAGTCAAGAGGAGGTTTTACATTCAAACTATTCTAATATAATCAAGGATGCAGAAAGAGGGTAGAGTCTGTTCTGTAAGTTTGGAAATGAGCTTAGAAATGACTGATCCTTGATGGGCTTAACAGCCCCAACAAAGCAACACTTCCACTCAACTTCTGCTAAATAAAACAAAGGTTTGATTGAAAACACCTATTACCAAACAGACCTGCCTACAATTCAATAAGTGATCTGGCCCAGTTATTCATCAAGTATCCAGAATCACTTCAAAACTTTGAGATCCAACTGACCTGCACATACTTTGATGTACTTGTAAGTGATCCTAGCAGTCATAAAAAGAACAGTAAAAACTATATTCAGTATTTCTTGGATGACTGTCCTTTTAACTAACTGCATGTGATCATAAAATGTGTTCACCATAATGTTTAACAGCAATAGGCTACTTTCTCTACTTAGATGGTATTCACAATTATAATTTAAAAAGAGAATTTTAATGTAGTTAGAAAAGCCATAATAGAACCATTCCAAAGTTTCCCAGATAATTAAGGAACATGTTCGGTGCATGGAAGAAAAGGACCCTCTGCCACTACAAGCCTGCAGAGATCATACTGAAGGGAACTACATTCATATAAGCCTTATTACTGGTGGATGGCAAAGCCTAGCAAAAAGAGGTTTCTTTGTCCTTGGCCAAAATCATAGCAGTTCATAGCGTCAACAGGGAAGGAATTTCACATGTGTAGGTAAAAAACAAAACTAACACTTCATTAGGAGTTGATATGATGGTGATGAGTTTCCCAAGTCCTGAGTTTGTGCAAATCAGGTAATAAACATTAAAAATATAGTCAGGGTCACTGGTACTTATTAAAAAATTCTCTGAAGACAAACTGGGCTTTTATTTTTTCTGGGGTCTTCTGACACTCTAGATGTTAACACAAGACCAAATATTTGTGTTTAAAAAAAAATTAGTAAGACAGTATAATACAAATGCAACACTCCTGCTGAACAATTATAGAAGAGCTATGAATAGTCTCCAAATTTCACATACACATTAGGCCCTGAACTAATGAGCAAATGCATTATTTCGTTAAAATGGATAAAGCTGCCAAACTAACAGACAAAAGAACAGACATATTCAGAATAGGTCATGATTTGGAAATAAACACAACATCTCAGAAGGGTTGAGAAAAACCCTTTCTAATTTGTTATCTTTCCAATCTAACTTTTCTGAGCACTCACTGGTCCCCAAAGTTATTCAGAACCTAGCTCTACAACTTTGCTTACTGATATGTCCTCCATAGCAAAGAGATTGCCCTTCTTTCTGCCTCTGCCTATCCAAATTCTAAACTGCCACTTGGCCCAGGCTGACTTTCTCTGCAAGTTTCCAGAAAACACTGTACTATGCTATCTGAAGCTAAATTAGGCATCTCAAAAACTTGTTTCTTCTACTCTGAACTTATAGAGAACTAAACTGTTAAACACTACCTTCTGACGTTGCTTATGTCATTTTCAAATATCTGTTTTGAATCATAATAGATATGAAACTTGAAAGTAGCAACTGTATAAATAAAAATCAATTTATATAAAATCGGCATCCACTTATAGTAAATGGTTTGAACATATTTAACATACATGGATTCCTCATCAAATCAGCTCAATTAGATTAAAAGCCAGAGGCAGAGTATGTCAGAAAGTCACAGTTAAAGACCAAATGAAGAAGGTACCAAAGTACACCATGTTTCTCTACAAGAAAAGGCAGCACAAAAGGACCAGGTTTAGTCCTACTGATGCAACTGACAGAGTGCCAGGAAAACCATGGATACACTGCTAGCTGGGAACAGAATAAAACAAGGACAGAGAAACAACCCGGAACACTCCACGACAAGAGAGCACTGCAACCATCTGAAGAGCAAGGGACCTCGATCACACAATCTACTCAACATAAAAGGATGCCATTTGATACTTCTGTTGTTAATAGATTCTGAATAATGAAAACCAAAAAGGAATCAAAACTCTTACCATCATTTTCTCAAAAAGTTTTAAGACTTCATTCTCAGACAGTGGCTTTGGAATGTTTTCCATCATCTCTGAAGACACAGATGAGTGATCACTACTTCCAGAGGCATTCTTCAAATTGGGAAGAGGAGGTCTCTCTTTCTTGCTCCCTGGAATTCTTATGCTAGCAAATTTGTCCAGCTATGAAAAAAAGAAGACAACAAACATGTCAATATCTCCTCACGCATCAACATTTATCGAGTTCCAAAAGCAAGGAAAAGCACAAGGCCAATCACATTGCCACTGATTCATCAAATCAAAGTGACAATCAGAAGCTTCAACATTAACAGTACCGAGTAAGTGCTGAAAAGGTTCTAGCAGGAATCCTATTTAAAGGCAGAAGGAATATCATATAACTTAAAGAATATTTCCAATTTTAAAAATAACAAAATTTTACATTAACAATTCCGGTGCCAGATGATCTGTTTCATAGATAAGCAAACCGAAGAGTGTAGCAAGCGCAAGTCAGCTAGCTATGATGGCACCAACTGTTACTTTTACCCTGCAAGCCAGCCCCTCCCTTGTCCAGTGCCCTGAAGACTGTCCCCTAGCAAGGGACAAGGAGGAGCACAACAGGACATAGGTTAGGAACTTAAACTCAGAACTGTAATGCCTCCATTGCTTATTCATCTGTCTCCTGATAACTTCCCTTTTTGCTCATTACAGCCCGCATCCGAACTTTTTGGATATCTACAGAGTAGAGCCTTAATATAATAGATGTCTGTTGTAACAGGATGCCTTCTATAACAAGATCAAAAATCTGGTTAATTGCTAATTGAAAGTATATCTACACATGCGAACAAATATATGTGTGGGTATACCTTACCAAGTCAAAGTTTGGGTAAAGAATTGAAATTAGAAAAAGTTCAGTTAATGCAAGCAATGAAGAAAGATAGAATGGAAGCAAAGGCACGGAAGTGCTAAAAGAAGACATAAAGCAAGTGTTTTTCTGTTTAGTCTGCTGTGAGTTTCTTCTTTTCTTTCTGTGAAGGGTAAGCACAGGCAATGTATTTAATAGCAAATGCATACTGTCTGAAGTAAAACTTCATGACTTCAGAATTGTTATTCTTACTTTTTTGCTATGCTTCTTTCTCTTTTTGGGTTTGTTTTATATTTGTACAGACCTTGGATCTTGGATACTTTTTTGAGTTAATTTAATTTTTAATGTTAATCTAGCTGTATGAGTTGTCTCATTTGCAAGTGTATTACAATAAGTCTTAAAAACAAAAAAGAAAATAATATATCAATATTGTCTAGAAAGCTAATTTTCTTCATTCAAAGTTGTCCTCACAAGGAATCTAGATTGCTATTTCAAAACACATAAAACTTTCAAAAATCAAAAGGGCAAAAACAATTTTTAAGAAGGCTTCAAGAATATAAGGTTATTCAAAGTACAATCACTGATTATGTAAAATTTTCAAGAATGCTATTAATCTAAACCTATATTTTCACTATGACGTGAATAGGGGACTAATAGATTGGTTCAGTAGGTAAAAGTACTGGCCAACAATGATGATCTAAGTTTGACCCATCTGCCTACACACAAATAAATGAATTAAAATGTATGATTATAGAAGGGCAGTATACAATACAGTCGCAGTAGCTACATATGTACTGAGTCAAATGTTCAGTTCATTAGCTGCATTCAAGTGCTCAAGGGTCATATGTATTTAGTAGCTATCAACCTGGTGAAGACCACATTTAAAATATTTCTGTTCTTGCAGAAAGTCCTATTAAAAGAGCTAGTAGAACTATTAAAGAAATAGGACACCTAAAAATCATTTTTTTAATATAACTTAATTATGGTATTATTTAATTGACTAAAGAGTAGGTCAATTGATAAAATGTAAAAATAATATCTACATTCAAAATAGGCCTCTGAACTGTGTATGAAGATAATGTCTAGGGAAATATTATGTACTATACTTAAACATTCCTGACATGAGCTAAACTTCTAGGACTAGGTTAACCACTTCAAAGCTTAGAAAGTTGTTACAGCACACCATTGCTCTCATCAAAACAAGCAAGCCACAAAAGCTGCAAAATGACAGTTGCTGTTTTCAAGGAATATGAAAGCTGAAGACACAGAAAAGGGAGGGGCTACTTGGAGGAAAAAGGAAACAGAGAAGTAGGAGAGGAGGGAGATTACATATGAACTAGGCATGTAAAATGGTTTTCTTGTCAGCATGCCCTAAATACTCAATAATAGAGTGTTTTCATTGTGCCAGGTATTATAAATAACGAAAGAAGATATAACTAATCTCAGCAAGTTCCTAGTGACATTCTTAAATTTGTTTCATTTTACCAGTACTTTAAAGCTGAATTTAAATATTCCTCATAACTAGGAAGACTTGCTATCTGTCTTCCCACTATTATGGAGTTCAACATCCTATGTATCTCTCTAGGGACAGGCCTTGGTCCTTTTGAGCTTTACATCAAGGTGTATAATTCAAGCTGAATGTACCATTAAGTAATTGAAAGAAGGTTTGGAAAATATTCCTTCAAAGAAAAACAGAAGGTGAGAGCAGGAAGGATGAAATGCTAATAGGTAGCATGAGCACTTTCTTCATGACCATGAGTTTTAGAGAAAGAATAGTGGTGTTTTAGGGATGCTGCTAAACCCAGCTGCTCAAGGTTGTTTGGGCAAGTGGGGACGGGAGGTCATTGGGACTTGCTAGCCCTTGGCATAGCATTAGGTTCAGTGAAAGACACAGTCTAAGAATAAGAGAAGCCTCGGCATGGCAACAAGAAAAGAGAGCATGCTGCTCTTGCAAAGGACCAAGTTCAGTTAACTGCACCCAAGTAGGGTTACCACAACTTACCAGATCTTAAAAATTAGATATTTATAGGTAACAGAGAGACAGACAGACAAAAGCAGACAGTGGTAATACAAGACAATGGCCTCCTCTGGTCTTCATAAATTTGTGTGCGTGCACACACACACACAACCTTGTGAGATGTTCAGTGATGTTCTCATCCCAAGCATTCAGATCATGTGAAGCCAGAAAAGAGCAGAATCCAAACTAAAGAAACAGGGTCCAGGTTTACCCTGTACTAAACCGACTGGCCTCCAACTCTAGTACCTAAAAGAATGAAAGAGCTTTCTTTTCTAAGAAGAAAAGACATGGCACCTTTGACTTATGAAGGAAACGTCCTACCATACTGAAATTCTCTATCAAAATTCCTTTCATAAGAAGAAACAAAATTAGGACAATGCAGACAAAAGCTGAAAGACTCTGCCTCCAGAAGGCCTGATAACAGAAACTGTGAAGCTTTTCAAGCTAAAGGAAATAATGAGGTAAAATCCAGATCTACAAAAAGAAATGAAAAACCAATGGAAAATGTATCAGATAACTGCTGTGAGGACAAAGGTAAGCACTGTACAGTCAAGAGCTAGTAAGCAAGGTGGTTAGATATGGAGCAAGGAGAACATAGAATGTATTTACATAAAACCCTGCATCTGCTCACCAGGATAAACATTCTCTACTATGAAAGACATATAAAACGTGCCCAGAAGCTACAGTCCTTATGTATATTTGTACTCTATGTCTTGATTGTTCTTTGAAAACAAGTAGGAGATACAAAAATAAATTTTGTAAACCAAGGGATTGGATACTCTACCTTTAGTCACTACTGAAGCTCTATAACTTTTATAGCTGTTCGTGTAGCATCAATTCCTGAGTAGAGAAACTATTCGAACTCTTATCAGACACCAAAGTATAATTAACATGAAACTTAATAATGAAGTGAAGTTAAACTCAGCATCATTAATGCAACACCAATATTGCAAATGCAAACAAGTCAGTAAGTGGGCAAAGTGAACTGAAGCATTCACAAACCAGTGTGTAGTACACAACCTACATCTCCATGGGTGATACAGGAGTTCATAAAATATTATGTTCCCTGTTTTATTGTAAACGTGTCAGGTATGTCGGTAACAGCATGAAAGGCAGCAGGAGATAGGTAATACTCATTTAGACTATACAATAAAAAATTGCATGTCTAAATAGAAGATGAGAACAACAAATTTCATGGTAGCGAACTTATAAAACAGCACAAAAAAAACCCAACCCAATAGGCTTGTAATAAAAGTACATTTGTATCTATAAATAAAAAGTTACAGAAATAATAAAGTAAAATTAACACATCTCCCCTGAATGTTTAGAATTAAGATTTAGGGAAAGGTCCATTTTATACAAGTGAAGAAGCAAGTTTGCATCTCATCATCTTATAGCTAGCCAATGGCATGAGGAAAATGAGCACATCCCTCTTCCAGCTTCTAAGTCTACAAAGGTTAAGCTAATAATATGAGATACAAAACAACCAGAATTGTATGCTTTTACTGTAATAATGTAATATTTTTATTTATTCTCCTAATTAAGAAGATGAAGACAAAACATGACAAGAGCCTGAACTGGTGGGTTACTGAGTGAATAAAGTGCTGTGAAACCTGATGAATTCAGTTCAATCCCCAGGACTGGCATGGTGGAGGGAGAGAACTGACTCCCATAAATTGTCCTCTGACCTCCATACACACAAGCTATTGTACCTACACACAAATACATACACACAAAAATAGAGACAGATAAATGAGAGACAGACAGACAGACGGACGGACGGACGGATGACAGACAGATGGACAGACAGACAGACATAGTGTGATGGTTTGAAAGAACATGGCCCCATAGGGAGTGGCGCTATTAGGAGATATTAGGTGTCACCTTGTTGAAAGAAGTGTATCACTGACAGGGTGGGCTTTGAGATCTCCAATGCTCAACCCACACCCAGTGACACAGTTCATTCACTTCACTTCCTGTTGCCTCTGGATCATGAAGTAGACTCTCATGTCCTTCTTCAGCACCATGTCCCACATGAAGATAATGGACTAATCCTTTGAAGCCAGCTCCAATTAAATGTTTCCTTTATAACAGTTTCTCTGGTCATAGTGTCTCTTCACAGCAATAGATACCCTAAGACTGATGATGGATGGATGGATGGATGGATGGATGGATGGATGGATGGATGGATGGATGGATGGATGGATGGATTTTTTTAAAACAGTACGTATATTTTAAAATGCAATCTCTTCTTTCAAGACTGAGAACATAAATTGAATCCTAAATACTTCAAGCTTAAAGTAAAACTTACAAGCATATACTGCTATGTTCTATTAAGCATTCCAAGTAAATTCTTAACACAAGATCTGAGCACTATTACAAAGCTAGATCAAAGTAATCTTGACTATCATATTATTTTGCATGTGCTTGGGAAGTTTCATTTTTTAAAAATAAAAATGAAGCTAGACAGATTTCACTCACAAATAGAAAAATCATTCTAAATTTATCTTTCATATAATTGCACATACTATTTACTTTTGAAGCAAAGCACAAAATAACACATACTTAAACTTTAAAAATATTTTGTACTTGGAAATGATGGTAGAAACTGACAGTCTGACATCAGATTGACAGCAAGTTGACTATGAGTGCATTTTGCAATTTGGCTAAGGAAGGTTTGTATTCTACAATTTATGTGATTTTTATCTTTATATAAAAACTAGATGATTTATATGGAATTCTCCCCTAAAAGTCAAACTAGAAACTCAACTTGGGCAGGTAAAGTACACAAGCAATTCACATCGGTAAAGAACTGATTAAACAAACACAACTGAGGGAATTCATTTATACTGCAATTTAGAGGTAGAAAACCACACTTAATTAACAAAGCTTTGCCTGTGTCTGGGGTGTACTAAGTTTTATAAATTAATATCAATTATCTTCAGGGGAAGTTAAATGAGCACCCTACTGAGTATGATCTCATGCTGAGTAATCACACTGATAATCAGTAATGACAGCTTAAATAAATTAATTAAACAAAAAGACTCTTAAAAAAAATACTGAATTTTCAGCTATAACATGGTAATAGTGAAAACATTATTTAAAGTTTCATTGTTATAGCTTTGGAAATGTCAACAGCATTTTTTAATTTAAAAGGGCATCATAATTTTCAGACATTTAACAATTTTACTAGTTTTGAAATTTTATAATTTTATATATGGCTAGAACTCATATCCTTTGAACCAAAAAAGTTGAGGTTTTCATGAAATCTAGGAGAAATAAGCAAATAGAAGCCCTTATAACTGTAAGATCAATTTTTTCCAAATACACATCTGAATCATAAAATATATTGTTCAAAATTATATATCAACTTTCATGCACTTTTAAATTAGATTTCAGGGGGAATGTCCAACTAAAATAGTTGGTTTCTAGTCAGCTTTATTACTATTTCACCAACTTGCTGTTTAAAACCATGGCCTCAGAGTCTGAGTATTGACTGCCAGCAACCAGATTGCTGTGTTGCCATTCCCAAAGCACTTAGTAAATTCTAGTGATGGTGCCTACTACCGAGATGTGCTATTGGCCGCACTAGATCAATCATCAGGTAAGTCATTGTAGACTAAGTTTCTGAAGCTGCACATAGTGATCCCATGCTTTGTGGGGCCAACAGGAGATTGTGGAAATTATGGATTTTGGCTCACAAAACCAGATCATAAATGACATTATGTCTTCTTGGATCACACATTCTGGCCAACACTAGCTGTCACATATGAGAACATGTTGTAAAGTATTACTTTTAACTATATAAAGATGTGTTACATTTGTTCGTGTTAAAGAATATTACTTAACTATGTAAAGATGCACTACATTTGTTTCATCTTGCCTGCCTACGGCAACTGATTGGCCTAATAACAAGCTGAACAGCAGTAGAGAAACAGGCAGGGCTGGTGGGCAGAGAGAGTGAGTAAAAGGTAGAAAGAGGGGGAGGATAAGGGAGAAAGACAGGAAGATGCTAGGAGTCAGCCAGACAGTGAGGAAGCAAGAAAGTAGGAAATAAAATATAAATAAACCAACTATGGTTGAATGAAGAAAAGGAAAAAGCCACAAGACAAAACACAGATGAATAAACAGGTTAAGATAAGTTATAAGAGCTAGTGGGACAAGCCTAAACTAAGGTCAAGTATTCATAAGCAATACTAAGTCGCCATATCATGATTTGGTGGCTGGCAGTATAAGAAAGTCTACTACAAGAACACCAAAGAGCCTGTAAAGAGAAGACCATGAACAAAATATTAAGATACTTTACCCACATATAAAGATGTCTATTTACACCAGCCCATGAGCGATCATCTTAGAAATCCCTGCAAACCTCTACATTATAGCTTCATGAAACCTTGAGCCAGAACCTTCTAGCTAAGCAACTACCAAAATCATGGCCCAAAGAGTCTAGTTGAGAAAACAATGTCTGATGTAGGCCACTAAGTTTGGGAACCATTTGATCCATATCAAAAGACCAACCATTACAGTCTCTGCTAAATATTCAGCTTGCATACAGCATCTAATAGACAGCAGTCTATTCATTTCAACTGATGGGCTTACTGAAGTTATAAATGAGGAATTCCTAAGTTATAAAAATCATTTGAAAAATAGTACCATCTCTGAAATGCCTCACCACTTGGGGAAAGTATTTGACAAAAAACTAGTTAGAATTTAAGGTAACGAATATTTTGAGTGTTCAGAAAAAAAATATATATATATATAAGCAAATAAGCAACAGAAGTGAATAATCATTTCTGAAATAGAGAAAATTGCCCAAGTCCAAGAGAGGCAGTAGAAATGTGATATATTAGAGAACCATGTGAGGCTAAAACAAAATTCATACAAAAGTGTACATTAGCAGCTAAGCACATGCCCAACTAACCATGTGGGGACTTGATTAAGAATGACCCCATAAGCTCATATATTTGAATACTTAGTCACCAGGAAGTGGTATGAAAGGATTAAGAGAATTAGGAAGTGTGGCCTTGTTGGAAGAAGAATGTTACTAGGGGTGGGCTTTGACATTCCAAAAGCCCATGATATTCATTCATTCTCATTCTCATTCTCATTCTCTCCTCCCTCCCTCCCTCCTTCCCTCCCTCTCCCTCTCCCTCTCCCTCTCCCTCTCTCTCTCTTCCCCCCCCCCCATCATCATCATAACATAGCTCTCAGTTACTTCTCCAGCACCTTCTGCCTACATGCCATGCTCTCCTCCATAATGATGGACTAAACCTCTGAAACTATAAGCAAGCCCCCAATGAAATGTTTTCTTTTATAAGAGTTATCTTGTTCATGGTGTCTCTTCACAGCAATAGAACAGTGACTAAGACACCCTTACTAAATACCAATTTTGTTGGACACCACTCCCACAAAAATATAACACATTAAAAGGAAAAGATGCCACCCATTGTTTCAGATGTCATAAGCTAATATCCCTATTTTAGGCCCAATCTTAACAACTACGAGATACTAACTTCAATATCCTCAAAATTACAAAAGGGCTTTTCCAGCTACTAATCTATATTTTATGAATTTTATGATTAGTCAAAGGCTTCTTTGAAAATTTACTAGCCTTCCTCCAAAAAAGTTAAACAAAAGGATATTTTGTTCATATTTTTCACATTTTTAAACATGCTAAATAAACATCTTAAATTATGTTCATAAAACTTTTTTAATGGCTTGAAAATACTCATATAATTGAGCACTCTATAGCTATCCAACTACTTCAGAGAGCTGTCTGTGCAAACCCTACAGAATGAAGAACTGAGACCTAAGAACAATCAGCACCACCCTACCAGTCAAGAGATGAACATGATGGGAAGAGTTATCTATACTGTAGGATTTCAGATAGCAGTGGCCTAAGCCAACTTCTCATTGATGAGCTCAAAAGACCTCAAAGCAGAGCCATTATGCTACACCGTCTCCTACTTTCTGACCCAAGAACCTACAGATGATTTTATTATATGCCATGACACTTGGGAGAAATGTGCTATAAGGCAATAAATTATTAGTATAAAAGATCTTTCCAAAATACTTTTAAATGTCATATATATAAAATCTATAGTATGCTAATATATTATGTAATTTTATATACACATATAATTATAAGGAAAGCTAAAGTAAAATGGGGCATCAAAATATTTAACAAGTTTTAATATATTCTTGTGGTGATATTTTGTGTATCTAATAGAGTTCACCTGAAGATCAGAAGACAGAGCCACCCACAAAGTTAGCACACAGTTCAGGGAGTGGTGATCCCCACCTTTAATCCTAGGAGAAGAGGCAGAGACAGACATCCCTCTGGATCTCTGTGAGTTCAAGGCCAAACATAGCCAATGTGTGGTAGTGCACACTTTTAATCTCAGCACTTGGGATCCCATGCCTATGCTCCTAGTACTAGGAAAACACACAGGACTTTAATCCCAGCTCTAGGAAAAGTTAAACCAGGAAGTGAGAAAGAAGCTGAGCAGAGAAAAAAATGTAAGCTGGGAGGAGGCAGAAGACAGCCTTTTGCCTATGCCCCCCTCCCTTTCGGATGAGGACTCAGAGGCATTCAGTCTGGAAATTTGTGAGGAGTGGCTATAGCTTGTTCCTCTGTCTCTCTGATGTTTTGGCTTTTCCCCAATATTGGCTCCAAGTTTTTATTATAAAACCAAATAGAGTTCACACAATATATTCTTATTACTAAATTAGATGAAAAGATAAAGGGAAGGCTAAATCTTAAAAAATATTGACTATAAGTGATATTTAGAAATATTTTTAATAGCTCTAAGGTAATTTTAAAATATGTGATTTGTTGGTCACAATACTACTGTGGTGCTGGACTTTGTGTTTGTTTTGATTTGTTTGGTGCACTAACGTTATTTTTTCCCCATAGTCACACTAGAGAAAAACACATTTGCCTTAAAGTTTAATAAAAATAAATGTTCAACCTTTCTAAATATATCATAAGTTCTTCCATAGATTGCCTGGCAAAGCACAGACCCCAGGTTAAGAGCCCTGCCTGGTAGGTGGATGCAGCATGCTAACAAAAATGACTTTCAGAAGAAGAAAGTGACTCAAGTTCTGAGGCCTTGCAGTGGGAGGATGGAAGACGGACACGTGAGACCAACAAGGAGCAATGCACCAGGCTCAGCACTTTGACAGTGCGCACTAAAAAAGAACAGGAGCTTTGAAGGAAGAAGCCACAGGGAAAAGAAAGCCATCAAAGACCATCTAAGTTCCAATTAGAGAAAGAAGGAAAGAAAACAGGAGACAACTTTTGAGTCCAGAGGGCAAAGTAGGAGGGTCTGGGAAGTCTGGAGGAGCTGAGAAGAATAAATAGACCTGAGGAGAGACAAAAGCAGAGGGGTTCTGCCTGGATACAGGAACTGATTGTGACTTCTGTCTCATGTTCATCTGTGTAAGCTAAAAGCTGTTATCTTGACTAATAGTATTTCCTGAACTGTAATAACTGATAAAAATCAAAACTAAATCAAAGACAAGCTATGTGTATTTCACCTCAACAATGTATCTCTACCCATACTGCCTTCACCTTAGGACAGGCCCCTTGTATCAATGATGCAAGAACTGAGTGGTGTCCAGTTCTTCCCTACTTCTTCTCTACACCTGCCACTCCAAGAAAATCCATCATGATTTTTATTTTAAGCAAAAAGCAAGTCTTAACCCTCACCCCTCCAATGTTTCCCATCATTCAAAAGATTATGTTCAAATATCTTAGGATGATTCTTATATAAGATTTGACCCAAACCTTTCTTCTTTACCAAATAATCTCTTCACCATTCTCCATGTGCCATGTGATCAAGATTTAACAAATAACCCACAGTCACCTAAACATGCATGTTCATATAATCTCTTCCTTGAATCTAGAATTGATCATATCTTCTTTGCCTGATCAATGTCAATTCAATCTATAGCTCTCAGTTTGTGGGATAGTTCATATAGTGGTCTTTCCAAGAGATACGTACAGATGAAGAGCTTGCAATTTCATGGAACATGTACTATTCTGAACCTGACTATTACAATATTCACTTACTGAAAGAGGGATTAAATCCTGGAGAACGGGACTGTTATCATCTATTCACAAAACAACTCTTAGAACATACCATAGTTTTAAATACACAGTGAATGCTCTAGGAATACTTGGAGAGTGAATCAGTAATTATTTTCCTACCTTCTAGGTACAGTACATAACCAATTACTTGTCCCTTAATAAGGTATTGTTTTGAATAACAGCATAGAAGGGAGCATGTTGGGTGATTGTGGATTTTACATATCGAATATGAAATCCATAATACTCCAACATTGATGATTCATAGCATAGTCCTCCTAACAACAACAAAAAGCTCAAGAAAAAAAGAAAAAGTATAAGGAAGTACAATGCAAGTGGTGTGGGATTATGCTTTTTTACACTGTAAGTATTTGTCAGTGTAAATAATGGTTTAAAAAATGCTGATTAGTCAAGTAGCTAGACAGGAAGTAGAGGTGAGGCAACAAACTAGGAGAATTGTAGGAAGCAGAAGAACAGAGCGGAGACAACAGCAAGACACAGAGGAAGCGGGATGAGAATGCTGCTCTAAGAAAAGGTCCCAAGCCACATGGCTAAACGTAGATAGAAATATGGGTTAACTTAAAATGTAATAAGCCTGAGCCATAGACCAAACAGCTTGTAATTAACATAAGCAATTGTTTGATTATTGGGGACTATGGGTCCAGACCTCAGGTCTACACAAGACCAGAAACTTTTTTAAGAGAGGCTTCCAGACTCAGCCTTAATAAAAAACCACATAGGTTCATTTAAGAGGCCCTGAAGCCAAAATTTAAATAAGGTTTATGAGAAGCAGGCAGCAGAGTTTTACTTGATAACTGTGGATCCTAAAATTCCCCACAGTTGGAGTGGTAAACATGGTTCCTGCCACTGCCTCAGCCAAATAGCCAAGCCTTTATTCCTACCACACTGTAGCAGATTAAAAGTGTGGTCACAAACAGAAAAAGGTAAGAGATACACAGTAAAGGCAGATTCAAAAACAAACAAATAAACCTCTAAACAATTTACAGTGTTTTAAAAAATATACATAGGCTTGAGAAAAATAAAAAAAAGAAAAAATAGAGAAAGTTCTCTTAAAAAACGTAAAATATATACATACATATGCATATATATATGCGCCACATAAAGATGAAAAACACACATAGTCTGGATACTGTATGCTATGTTGTCTTTGAATTGTTTGACTGCTGAGGAAGGGGCGAAAGCTGCTAAAAAACATTTGATTATAATGTTGCTGGATTAATCCAACCTATATATATTGTAAATACCTTGTCTTCAAAATTGAAGTCAAAAGATATGTTACTTTGGAGAAGAGGTTTTATTTTTATTTCCACGGAAAATGAGAAGTTGCAGATTCATTTTCGATAAGAAAAACCAGGTTTAATCAAGAAGTACCCCCTGAAAAATCTCTGATGGCAAAAGATGGCCACATCAGCTTCAAGGCTGCTGACTAAGATGATTCAGCCTCAGGACCTCATAAGATTGCCAATGCCCCCAATCAGAAGGAGTAGTAGTGGAAAACTATGCCCAAATTCCCAAAATATTGTTTATGCTTGTTTTCACTGTGAATGGTTAATAGTCACAGTCAATCTCTTTCTATGGAAAAAGGGCATATGATATAAAAATGATGGAAAAAATATTGAATCTACTTTGATCTTAAAAAAAAACAACTGTTAATCTCAAAATTCTTTACACTGATATGGATTTTAGTTTATTGATACAAATATAAGGTTAATTTTGTTACACTGTATGTATATTTCTACTCTTGTTTAAGGTATTATGTTTATGTAACTCATTTAAAATTGTAATGTTTATAATTTATAATTTATAATTGTAATAATTAAGAAAAACAGACTGTTAGTCATTTATGTTACTCAAACTCATAGTCATATTAGGGTTTTTTTTAAATATATTTCAACTAGCTAGGTAATTTTCAAACAGTTCAAATACCTACAGAATATGGCATTTAAAACATTTTAAGAACTTAGACTTTTCTGGACAGTGAGACATGTCTGCTCCTGGCAGCACCACTATACTTCAGGAGGATAATGGGCATCGAAGAAATTCCATATGAAATTTACTTTCTTTGTAGCAAAAGTTAGCCACTAGGCAAGAGACTGTTTTTGCCTCAAAATTTCTTACTTCATTAAAAAGTCTGCCAGAGACTCTAGGCCTGTAGACTGAAGATGGATGCCTCAATGTTACAAAGTTACTTTGGGTGATTGTCCAGGTAGCCAGATGTCTCTGTCATTTCTAGAATTTAGAGGTTGCTTGCAATGCACTGCCTGTTTATTCAGATACTATTATATCATTCTGTGGTCTTTGATGGAGTTGAAGATTAGATAGTTACAGTTTTATTTAGATATAATAAAAAGTTAATTAGATTTGAAACTTGAACTCACAGGGATAAGGTAGATTATAGAAAATATTCTATAATGTACTTTATATAACTAGATATTTAACTGTAATTCTTCCTTGATAGATTTTTGTTAAATGGAATTTTGCTATGTTGAAATTGAAACCTTCCTTTTTGATTACACAGAAAAGGGTAAGTGATGTGGACTGTCTCCTGTAAGCTGTGAATTACCTCTAGATAATAAAGAAACTGTTTTGACCAATGGTAAAGCAGCTTACAAGCAGGCAGGAATTCAAAGCATAGATAAAGGAGGAGGGTGGAGTCAGGGAAGACACTGCCAGCTGCCACCAAAAAAGCAAGATATAAAGGAACTCAGCTAATGCCAAGGAGCCACGTAGCAATACATAGATTAATAGAAATAGGCTAAGTTGCAAGAGCTAGCTAGAAATGAACCTAAGCCATAAATCAAAGAGTTTGTAATTAATATAACCCTTTGTGTAGTTATTTGGGATTAAGAGGCTACAAAACTACAGATCTGGATAGGCCAGAAACTTTTTACTCAATGCAAGGGAATGCTGTATTTTGAATATCTTTCAAACACATTTGTCTTAAGGTATGGCTTGCCCATGGTGAACCAAAAGATGTTATTGTCAGGAAACAGGACCTAGCAAACATTAGGTCCCTGTAAGTCCACTTGAATTCTAAAACCCTTCTTTTCTCTTTGCCTTTTGGTTACCCTAAAACAAAATGTCCCTCTGACATACACTGCTTCCATAGGCATTGTGCTGCTAACAAGGTTATCATGAAAACCTCTCAACCTTAAGACAAAAAGAATCTTGGTATAGTAACACAAAACTAGCACAAGCAGTAAGGAAAATGGGCACAGGAAATATACAGTAGACCATAAAAAGTCATTTTGTTCTAGTTCAAATATTAATAGTTCAATATAAAATGAAATATAAATTAGTTCTGCAAATAAATTTTGCACTTTACTTGACAAGCATAGCTCGATATTACTCACATACAAATACTACCTAAAGATATCAACAATTCCTTCCTAACTACCAAGTTTACATGCTTCAACTAGGAATCCATTTTTTGTTCATATCTAGGAAACATATTTACTACTGGGTAAAAGTTCACAACTGCAAGCCTAGATTCCAACTTATCCTTCAAAACTCAGCTGAAAAGTCATCTCCTCTGTGGTACTTCTCCAAGATCAACTTGACCCTGCTATTTCCACTGAAATCTACCTACAGTAGCATCCACGATCACACTACATGGCAAAGACTATAAGTGCCCATCTATCCCCCTATATTCCCAGGCTGACAGTCTTAAAAACTTCCATATTTCTATAAGAGTATTAGACACTCAATAAATGCTTAATGAAGAGGTATACAAGAAATGAATAAACAAGTATGCACACTCGGTTACATCTTTGTTACATCTGAAAGCTCTTGATCTTATTCCCACTTTTCTTCTGATTTGAGGAGACGCTCTCTAAATTATTCCATAAATATTTAAAAATCCTGAGATAACACTTAAAAGCTACTGCTGAAAGCCTAAGTACAGGAAGTCATAATTAACTCATATTAATGGGTCTGAAAGACCCACCTGACTTGATAAATACTTGAAATCTTATGGAACCTGTTTCAATATATTGTATTACACATACAGTACTGCTCTGTCCCTCAGTGGTATTTCTACTTTACCTAGGAGATTATATAACATATAGCTTGGCCTAATAAATATGAAAAAAAAATCACATTTTTATCAATTGTTATTAGCTTACAAAGGAAAGCATAAAAAGTTAGTAAAAAATTAAATGAAATTTTAGTACAGAAAGACTTCTACCCTAGTAAGCCAGTAGAATAATTAAGTATTAAAGCTGAGCTCTTATATTTTAAAGTTAACAAAAGCTAGGCACAAATTTGAGTAAACTGAATCGTTTTCTTCCACCATATATGTGATGTCTACTTCCAAAGATATCTCACAAGACCTAGCATATCTCCAGATAGACAAAGAACACCCTCTCCCACAGAAAATACCCAGAATGTGCAGAAGAGCTCTGGCAACAGTTCCTATACTGAATGACTTGAATGGTCCACAGAGAGCAGTCAGGAACAAGCGAGCTATAAAGATGAGTACTTCTCAAAGTACTCGGGAGAACCCATCCCAAACCAAGCAAAATCCACAGTGTCTCCAAGACTTGTTTCCAAGGGAGCTTTAACAGACTCAGGAGCCTGATGTCTGTACTTGGGAGCAAGCCACAGCTACTGTTAGAATTATGAAAAGACGTTCTTACTGTATTTCTTAAAGCCAAAACAAACCACACAACCTTTGCCTGCTGGCATCTGTGGTAGTTTGAATGTCATAAACGCCCATAATCTCATAGGGAGTAGCACTATTAGGAGGTATGCCTTTGTTGGAGTAGGTGTGGCCTTAATGCAGGAAGTGTGCCACTGGAGGTAGGCTTTGAGGTTTCCTATGCTCAGGATTTAGCTCAGTGTGTCAGCTGACTTCTTGCTGCCTGCTAGATGTAAGACTCTCAACTATTTCTCCAGTACCATGTCTCCTGGCATGCCACCATGCCACCACCATGACAATGAACTGAACACAAATTGTAAGTGAGCCACCCCAATTAAATGTTTTCCTTTATAAGAACTGCCACAGTCCAAATAGATGAAACTAGAAAAGACCATCCTGAGTGACGTGACCCAGACCCAGAAAGACAAATATGTTCTCAGTCATATCTCAATATTAAACATAAAGCTAGGTAACGAGGAGAATCCTAAAAGAGACATCCATAGAGTCCCCCTGGAAAAGGAAAATAGATAAGATCTCTTGAGTAGATTGGGACTATGGGGGAGGGGCTAAGGGGAGATGGGAGAGACCACTAGGGAACAGGATGGTTGAGTTAGGGAAGGGATAGAGAGGGAGAGCAAAGAGATTATCTTGATAGAGGGAGCCATTTGGGGTTAGGAAGAAACCTGATACTGGAGAAACTCCCAGGAATCCACAACAAAAATGACCCTAGCTAAGATTCCAAGCAATAGTGAAGAGGGTACCTGAACTGGCCTTCTCCTGTAATCAAATTGATGATCACCCTAATTGTTATCATAGAACCTTCATCCAGCAACTGATGGAAGCAGATACAGAGATCCATAGCTAGGCACTGGGTCCAGCTCCCAGTCTAGTTGAAGAGAGGGAGGAGAGATTATATGAACAAAGGGGTCCGGATCTTGATAAGAATCCTACAAAGACAAGAGACAGCTCACCTGAGCTACTGGGAGTGCACTGACTCTAGACTGACGGCTGGGGAACCTTCATGGGACCAAACTAGGCCTTCTAAATGTGTGTGACAGTTGTGTGGCTTGGGCAGTTTGTGGGGCCTTTGGCAGTGGGACCAGTATTTATCCCTAGTGCATGAACTGGCTTTTTGGAGCCCATACAGAGGAATATCTTGCCTAGTCTTAATACAGAAGGAAGGGGCTTAGTCCTGCCTAAACTTGGAATGTCAGATTTTGTTGACTCCCCACAAGAGGCCTTACCCTCTCTGAGGAGTAGATTGGGACAGGGAACTGGATGGAGAGGAGAAGGGGAGGGGTGTGGCAGTAAATTTTATTTAAAATGTATCAATATAAGATAAATATTTATTGCTAAACAAACTAACACTCACGATAACAGGCTACAGCTTAGGAATATACTTCAACAATTGGATGGACGAGTGATGGACGTTGATCCAGTCTCTCCAGAAGGCAGGAACAAACGGGCCTCCCCAAGATCCCAGCAGCCACTCTTGAATGGGGTTGGCCACTCCCCCTTCAGGAGCCCGGGACCCTGGATAAGTGTCTTCCTACCTTATCAGCTGACACCTGAATCCCACCACATCTCTCTTTTTTTGTCTAATTAAGAAGGTTTTAAATTAAGACTACATATAATAGGAATAATTATGAGGAAATATTTAGGAGGGGATAAAGCACAAACTATAACTAAAGCTTAATATATATAAAGTATATTATATATTGCTAGAATATTGGTAGATGGTAGGGTGTATAAATTATTTTAAAATTGTTTATTTGGGGAACTGAAAATTTAACATTTGAATGATTTTTGTTAAGGGATAATAGGGTAATAACTTTAAATATTTATTTTTTAATTTTTTTAAGACTGGAGAAGGAAAATATATTATTTGAAAGTTAGAAGTATATGGGAGTAGTAGTTTAAAATTTGGGAGAGGACAGTGACACAGCTATTGGATAATTATTTATGGGTTTTTTTGTCATTGGAGTATTTATTATTTTGGCTATAGGCCTATGGTATTTGACAGATCTTTTTACAAGTAGGGCATTTTTGGAGGGACTGTTTTGTTAGGTTTTGTTAGTTTTTACTTATTATTTTGTTTAGTTTGGATATTATGTGCGTATCGTTAGTAATCGAGGTAAGGGCAGTTTTTTTATTATTTAATCGGCTATTTTTTGTCAAAAGAACAAACTTTAAAGGAGTGTCTTTGATGTTTAACATTATTTTGGGAAAGGAACAGTGACATTTGGAGTCGTGTCTTTTATGGCTGAATTTTGAATAACAAATGTTAAATGTCATATTTTGGGGATCTACGAAATGGTTGAAGACTTTTGTTTTTTTAATTTGTATTTGAGATGACTGTGACATGGCAATTTAAGTAATGTTGATTGTAGTTTTTATTATCTTAAGGATTGAAGTTAGTATTGTAAAATTAGGTTATATATAAAGGGAAGTATAAACTTCGAGTAATGATTTTTTTGGATGGCTATTAAACATTAGCTAGAGGTATATATATTATGTAAAATAGTAATAGTATTTTAGATATGTATGTATATATATTATTTAAACAGAGGTATATAAAACATTTTGTATATATATTATAATTAGTGTAATTATATATTATGTTTAGTATAGTTAAAAGGAGGTAGGAATTATATAGTGGACCTGACAATAATGTGTAAATATTTTAAATACAGGTAGAAGCATATGTAAAATATAATAGTTCTAGATTTAATTTTATATTAATGTATAAGTTGTTTTGAACATATAAAATAATTTTAGATTTAACTTTGTATTAATGTATAAATTGTTTTAATTAAACATATAAAATGATTTTATATTTGTATTAATACATAAATATTTATGTTAGTGTAAATTTTTTGGCTTAGTTTATATATTTGGTTAAAATTGTTTATAGGTAGTTAGATAATTTATTTTTATTTATTTATTTAAAAGAGATCTTTGAGACTATATTATTGTTTTGTCTTTAACTTAATTTTAACTTATAATTATTTTATTAGAATAATAATTATTTATAACTCTTAGAGGACAAAACTTATCGGGAAAGGGATTTTATAAGGGTTTTTTTGTTGACTTAAGGGCAATGGCATCTCTTTGGGATCTTGTAAAAGCTAAAACAATGGTTAGATCTTAATGGACTGACTATACACATCTTTTTATTTAAAATATATGAATATAAGATAAAATTATTTAATTAATTAAAATTAACACTCACGATAAAAGGGTACAACTTACAAATATACTGAAACAATTAGATAGACAAGAGATAGAAGTTGATCCAGTCTCTCCAAAAAACAAAAACAAACAGACCTCCCCAAGATCCCAACAGCCCCTCTTCAATGGGGCTGGCCACTCCCTCTTCAAGAGCCTGAGACCCTAGATAAGTATCTTCTGACCTTATCAGCTGACACCTAAATCACACCACACAGGGGAAACTGTGCTTGGTATGTAAAAAAAAAAAAAAAAAAAAAAAAAAACAACTTTTAAATAAAAAAAAAAATTAAAAAAAGAGTTATATGGTGTGTATTTCTCAAACACAATAGATTTTCAGAATAATGGTTTCTCATCATAGCTTTTTCAATCTAGTAGGCTGACACAATTATAAAAATTTTCTCTGGATTAAAGTTAATGGCTGTGATACAATTTTAGAACTGAAATGTCCCATACAAAGATGATCTAAAAGACAAAATCATGAGATGTAGTTCTATGGTTCACAATTAGCTAGCTAGCACTCTCCATCAGGGAAGGAAAACTACTCCAGCAGAGCATGATGGTCTTCATGAGCATGTTCTCTGGAGCAGGGCTGCCAGAATATCCCTGGCTACCTGAACCACCTTGCCTCCCAATCCCCATTGTTCAAAATGTTAATAATAATACTATGATTTTTTAAGTGAAAACCAAGCTTTTTTCATTTACATAGCTAATATTTGGGACCTTAAGTACAAGCCAACAATTATACAGTACTGAATGCATCTTTCATTCAGTAGCCATAACTCCCTAATTATGAATTTTCTTTAGTTCTTTAAACTTTTATCTTAAATGTATTTGGGGCATGGGAAAGCAAGACTGCCATATCAGGATGGGGACATGTATTCCACTGAAGCATTCTAAGCTCAAACCAGTTACTGTAGTCCTTAAGTAATATATATGTTCCTTGAAGAGCCACATACTCCCTGAGGCTAAATTAAAGTAAATAAATAAATAAGATCCTACCACAGAAACTTGATAAGACATGTTAAAAAGCTAAGGAAGGAGTCTCATTCCCAGCCCTGAAGCAGACATCTGGAAGGGGCCTCCATTCCCTGGGGACTCTGCTGACCGCTTTCCTCTACAACCACCCCCATCTCTCTGTGACGTCCACCTGGACCCAGCAACACTATCTACCTAAGAGCTCCATGGTCTCACTGACTGGGAACCAGGTAAGGAACTTTCACTCTAACTTCTACAATAGCTCCAGTAACGTGGCAGACCACTTGCAGGGGCCTGTCCTCACAACCTATCTCCATTCCCTGGAGACTCCACAGAATCCAAACCTTGAAAATGTGTAGAGAATGAGAGACTTTGGAAGACTCAGTCATAAATGGGAATGTCTTCACCAAACCCCTCCCCTCAGAGCTCTAGGAACTCTGCAAAAGAGGAGGCAGAAAGACTAAGACCCAGTGAGCATGCATAACACCAAGGAAACAGCACATGGAGCTCATGGAGACTATGGCGGCCAGCACCACTCAAAGCCAGATGGGGTCCAAGAGCTGAGAGGAGAAGTGGACATGAGTTCTCATTTCTAACCCTGAAGCTATTTCCAATCCGCAACCACTCGAAAAGAAAAAAATACAACTCTCTCCACTGGAGTCCCACTGGGTTTACAAGTCACACTTGATGACAGGCTCCATGCCCAGTAATAGATGGTCAACACAGAAAGAACACAATGGTGTATGGAGATGTTTTGTCACATACTTTGGGCATTTTTACCTCACTTGTCTTTTGCTTATTCATTATGGTTTCCGGTTTTGTGTTTTTATAGGTAGGTGGGTGGGTGTGGTGTAAATGTTTCTTGTGATTTTTCTTTGTTTTGTTTCTTCCTGTTTTCTGTGCTTTAATCTGGCTTGTTTCCTTACTGACCCATTTGTTTTCTAAAGAAAAAAAGGGGGAAGAAGGCATGGAGTTGGATGGGTGGGAAGATGGGAAAGATCTGGGAGGAGGCAACAGAGGGGAAACAGCAATCAGAATATATTATATAAAAAACTATTTTCATTTTTAAAAAAAAGCTAAGGAACAACCTATAGATAAAATCTACAATATGACATTTCAAAAGGAGTATATCATCTGCAAATCAATATAGATAGATAACTCTGATTGCTGTGCAAGACCATGGCTTCTTGGGGAGAAAGAAAACAAACTTCCAGAGTCCAAACAAATAAAAAGAAGGACATGGCAGAAGGGATTTAAAGAGAGTCAAGAAATGATAAAAAGAGACACTGGAAAAGTAACGCTCCTTCTAAGAGAATGTGAGAACAGAAACAAATACGGGACGGAAGTGAGGGGTTTAACAGAGGGCATTAGCTCCTAAAGTAAATGGGACACTCATATGAAGCTACCCAGTGGGCCAATGCATTACTATGTCTCAACTGAGGGAAAGGTCAGAGGTATCAGTGGTAGCTGGAATCTTCAGAGGTGATCATCCAAGTAAGGCACCACATAGAGAAAAGAGCAGGGGCTGCAGGAAAGAAACTGTAGAAATAATAGTTGAAGACAGGAAGACAAAACACATACACACAATAGAAATAAAAAAGGAAAGGTCAGAGCAGTATGAAACTGAGAAATCTGCTCTCCCCAAGGACAAGAAATCTCTGTTCTTCAAAAAGAAAAGCAGCAATTACATCAAGTAATTTAATGATAAACCCAGTAAATTTGCAAGGAATAAAAATTAATGATCAATACTAGGAATTTTAAAAGGTCATTTCATAATGCTTACCAAGTCACAACTATGGTAAAGTCGCATGGCCAACTCTCTACAGTCAAATATCTATGGTTTAAAACTTGGATTAAACTACAAGTTTGTTTCTGTAAGATTATCGCAAGCCAGCAAGATGGCTCAGCAGGTAAAGGCATGTCCCATCAAGCTGACAGCCTAAGTTCAATCCCTGGAGCCCTCATGGAGAAGTTATCCTATGACCTCTACACCCCTCCCGTGGTACAGGTATAGACATGTGCTTACTCATGAGATCAGAGATGAGAGAGGGGAGGGACGAGAGTCTCCCGGTTCTTGTCGCTGCCCTCTGACCAATACACAATAATGGCTACTTATAAGGAATTTACATTGGGAAGAGCTGGGGCGGCAGCCAGGAGGGGAGACCCAGAACTCAGGCTTTGCACTGAGATTGGCCTTGAACTTTAAAATTATAACAAAGGGGAAATGATATCCTTGTTTCTACCTGAGTTGTGTTTGCAGAGATGTCTGTACCCTATGGACACAAAGGGAGGCCACACACCTGCCTCCCAGGTCCTACGGACAGGGTTCTCACTATATTCTTCACATCCCTTTCTTCCTCCCAGGTCCTTGGGCTCAGCTCTCACCAGGCAAGTGCAGAGAGCATGAAGGAGGAAGACCATGGTTCTCACTTTCTCCCAATGTCCTTAACACTAACCACTAACGTATACAGGATGATGTGCATAGGCTCTACACAACTAAGCAAACAACTGCAGACCTGGGGATCTGTGTGGTGCCGCCATAGAACCAATCCTCATGGATACGGGGACATCAACACGCTCTGGCAAAGATCTAAAGCACAAAGTAAATGAGAGGAGCAATAAGTAGCCCAAAACTGTTAGAAGGGGGCAGAAAAGCCAAGGATGAGGAAAACACGCGCAATCTCTCTCATGAGAGTGACTACCTCTCAGAGGAATTTACTGTGGAGTCTGTGGCAGAAACCAAACTAAACACTATTCACCAGGACAGTGCACAATGTGAGACATAGAGGAAAAGCTCACTGAGAATGGTAATCACACACAATAGCCTATCCAAGAAAATTACAACTGGGATGAAGATGTTAGGGAGAGCCAAACATTTGAGATGTAAGCAACATGTAACTACAGATACACCATAGTTCAAATGAAATGCCAATTGGGAATTATAAAATATTTTTAACTAAATAAAAATGAAGTGTTCTGGTTAGCTTTTCTGTTGCTGCGATAAAACCAACACACACACACACACAAAATACTTGGGAAGAGAAGGATTTATCTGGCAAAAAAGTAACAGTCCACCACAGAATAAATCCAAGACGGGAACCTGGAGGCAGGGACAGAAGCAGGGGCCATAGAGGACTACGGCTTATACTGGCTTACTCAACCTGCTTTCTTACACAACTCAGGTCCTCCTGCCCAGGAGTAACACCGCTCTCATGAGCTGGGCCCTCCCATATCAACCGTTAATCAAGAAAAATGCCCCACAGACTTGCCCACAGGACAATCTGATGGAGGCAATTGCTCAAGAGTAGGTCCTTCTTCCCACATGTCTAGTATTGTCAACCTGAAAAAAACTAACCAGCACCTAAAGGCGTCCCAGTCAGTGGAGAGACACTAACATATTCCTCAGATAGAAGCTTAAAGCACAGGGCTCCTATACTAGCAACCAGGATCTTAAGCGTCTTCCTTAAGAAACAAGACAACGGGGAAAACAAAGGGCAGAAAAGAATTTTTAAATGTATACAGGTGAACAATAGTCACTTGTTTGTGTTTGTTCTGGGGGGGGGGGTGCCGGGGTGCCACCCAGCTCCCAGATGAATCACACATAGAGGCTTATTCTTAATTAATATGCCAGGGCTTAACTTGGTTTGTTTCTCTTCACCTTCGTTTAACCTAAATTAGCCCTGGGCTTTTACCTATCTCTACGTTGTCTTTCTTTCTTTCTTACTCTGTTACTGGTTGTGTAGCTGGGCGGCTGGCCCCTTGCATCCTTCTCCTTTCTCTCCTCTTCCTCTCAGTTTTCTCCTTTTATACATCCTCTCGGCTTGCCAGCCCCACCTGTCTTTTCTCCTTCCTTGCTATTTGCCATTCAGCTCTTTATTGGACCATCAGGTGTTTTAGACAGGCAAAGTAATACAGCTTCACAAAGTTAAACAAATGCATTATAAGAGAATGAAACACCGCTTTGCATCATTAAGCAAATGTTCCAGAGCATAAACAAATGTAACACATCTTAAAATAATGTTCTCCAACAGTCACTGGTAAGAAACACTGGTTCTTTGAATCATCGGTAATTGACACACTTTGAGCAGACTAAACAAGGAAAAAAGCAGAGGACCAAATTATCATTTTCATCTTTGAGCAAGGGCATCAATACATCCTACATTAAAAGGATAAGAAAACACCATAAGCAACATTAAGTCTGTAAATTCAGCAACATAAGCGAAGTTTTAAAAAGAATTCCTTGAGAGTTAAACTACAAAACTCACTAAGGTAGTAGATTCTTAAAGAATTCTTGATTTAGTAAAAGATACTGCAAACAGCAATGAGAAGTAAGCACACAAAGGGACAATGAACATTATTCATTCATAGTCATAAGGGGAAACCATTAATTTGTTTAAGGTTAAGCATAAAGTTAAAATGTGACACGCCCCCCCGAAAAAATGAAAATGTATATATCAATATAACAAATGCTCAATGTGACCTTATTTACAAAATAACCTCAAACTGGAAAGAACCAAGCCTGCTTTAGTATCAACAAAATAATGAGCTAGACACAGTCTGACATGCTGTGAGACTCTATGTGATTCTCAACCTGAACTGTGTAGTTAGGAGCTAGTAAGTATTTGTCAAGGCCTGTGATACAGGAAGAACATTGGTGTCAGATAAGCAGAAAGGCACAAAAATGTTTCATTTTATGACTCCACTATATACATAATTACAAATACTTTAACCTTAAAACTAAAATATCATATTTGTATATGTTATCTGTCAAGCAGAAACATGTAAGTTCCTTATCATACCGACTTTTATAATTGCATGGCTTGCCAAGCACTTTTACTTAATCGTTCCTTGAAAAAAAAATCTGTAAACAAAGACATCAAATCTTAAAAGCTGATTGCTTACACAAAGCAGCACCACTAACTGGTGACAGAGCCGTCGTTCTAACCTAGCTCTCCTCACGAAACTCCAGACAACAGAGAGGAGACACTAATGGAAAGGCCCCATGACCTCCTCTAGTGTCTGCACACCAGTGTTTGTTTTCCAGCTATTTGTGGGTCATCAAACCCACTTAATGGATTGAATCCAATCCATTCTTTAAATAATGGAGAAGAGTGAAGAAAGGTGGAAAGAAATGGAGCGGGAAAGGTCAGAGTTCATTATGCTTAGAAACATCACATACTGGCTATAAAAACTGTAGTAGCGTGTGAGAATAAGTTTGTGGGTTTATGTGGGCTGAGCCACAAAAGCAAATGTTACACCTCCCCACCGGTCCTAGTCAAACAGATGTTTGCAAACCGTTGCTACAGTCCAAAAATGGACAAGGGAAAATGGTTAAATGCATGTCCTTACACAGTGACAGAAAGACATACTGAAGATGGCTGTGGGAAACAAGTGAAAACTATTCCTGAGCTCCCAAAGTACTCCATGGAAAGGATGTTTGTGGTGATTCAACATGAAACACATGTCCACTCTCCTGCGGACCCTTCCATGTTAGTCCCCTCCTCTCCTTTCCCTCCCTCTTCCTTCTTACTTCTGAGGAAAACCTTACAAACCCAGGTATACACAAGGAAACAGTGACACACCTTTTCATTACCTCAGCACCCTGACCTGCTCTCTTATGTGCGGCAAATGTTCAGATGTTTTAAAACGGCACTGCTCAAAGTCGACGGGAAGGGAAACCAACACAGTGATAATGCTCTGTTCCTATAACAAGGCTATTTCCTGCCAAATTCAATTCTGATAACTCACAAAATAGCCCTGAAATGAGAAGCATCCTTGCCAGCTTTTAACCAAGCAACCCAAAGGAATGGATTTCTTCTTTGTGAGTAGAAGAGGGGTATGACATTTATGGGGGTGTAATCAGTCATGCAAAGGCATGTGGACACCAGCATTGCGTGTTTTCCTATTTCTCCAACTTATTTAAAGATAAATAAATAAACACAAAGATTTAGCTGTTTCCAACCACTTGCCCTACCTCTGCATCCTGAGCACTAAGGTTACACAGACTTTCACTGCCTCACTCGGCTTCTAGGGTGCTGGAGATCTACAATAAGACCCTCATGCTTGCTGAGCAAGCACTTTATCCCCTGAGCCATTTCCTTCCCCAACTAAAGGAATGAATGGAAATCTAACAGTAATGCTGCTTAGAGTCAATGTTTCTAAGACACTGCTGTTTAAATGTATGCCCACAGAAAAGTGCTATTCCTCTGACTTTTCTTATGCTCTGCCCCAAAACAGCTGCTCACATTAAGAAATTCTACATTAAAGCACACATGGAGCATATATGCTTTGGAGAAGTCAAAGCGTAATTATAAATATCCTGCCATCATTGTATCAAAGCAGCAGCAGCAATGCTTCCCTGAGCTCTAACATGCCAGGCTCCCTTTAGAGAGGCCTCAAAATACCCAGGCACCCATTCCCTCATCACAGCTCCACCGTGATATGATGCACATGCCCTGCTCAGCCCAGCAGCAAATGTGGCACACTGCACACCGGGAGACAATTATAAAAGAGACAAATAGGGGGACAAAAGGGCAGAGCTGAGAGGAGCACTGCAGTATGCTTCAGATTACAGGACCCACCAGCCTCTGAGGGAAAGAGAAGATAAAACGAGCCCTGCTTTACAAATAAATGATCAAGAGAACGTTTGCTTCATCAACACCACAGAGCAATGCAGGCAGGAAAATCTGACTGTCAACAAGGCTTTCATGACTCCAAATGCACTGTTCTTTCCCTGAATCCATCACAGATGCAGAAGAAAGAATCTATTCTTCTGATCAAGACAGTCATGCTCATTCTCCACCTCAAAGACAATAGAGTCAGATGCCGAAATCAGACCACCATGTGATCCCTCTCTGGACTTAGAGCCTGGCCTGCTCAGGAAACAAGATAAAGCATGAGATCAGAAAAGGGGAGTGCCAAGGAGAACCCACAATTAGGATTTCCAGGTGAACAGGTCAGCTAGACAGACAAGCGATGCCTTGTGCACAGCCAAGACAGAGTATGATCAAGGCAATGGTGAGCAACCAGGCTGAAGGTCAGAGCAACTGAGACAGGCCTTCAACACCAGATTTTAACATGGACTAGCTACAGAGCTAGGCCACAGCATCTTAGGTCTGCAATAGGATCGGCATTCAGGAGAATAAGGCAGTGTGAACTGCTATGGGTTTGGGATCAGTGACTTCTAGGCCAGCCTAAGCAACCAAGTGAGACCCTGTCTAAATGAGCAAACACTTATCTGTAGAAGACAAAATGTCAAGTGCTACAAAGAGTATGACACACATATTGTCTGTCTCTACCTTCCAGGGTTTAAACTGGTGAGAACAGGAAATATACTGGAGTGCTAAGGATACACTTAGCTACCAAATATTTGGATATTGCAAATGCCAAGCATAGGATAGAAGTAGAAGCAAAGAATGGAAGCAGGAAGGAGAGAACTAAGAAAGTTGTCACTGGGGAGGAATCCACCTGTTTACACAGGAGACACCAAGGATATTTCCCAGAATGGCCTACTAATGCCACTCATGACTGACTCTAAAACTGAAGTAAAAACTGACTTTGGAATGTGAATATAATGAAAAGGCCATATAATGAAAGGACAGCATCTGAAGGGAAGGTGCACTGCGTATAAGATATTAATAAATCTAAAAATATAAAAATATGATTTAAAATGAACGGAAAGATGTATTATGTCCAAACTGCAGCCTTTAGTTGGCCACATCTAAAGATAGTATAAACACAGCCCAACACAAAATCATAAACTTCCTTAAAACACTAGGGTATGCCTATATGTGTCTGTATGTATGGATGTGTGATATACTTCTTCCTGTGAGGGGTATGCTTGTTATGTGTTTCTGTACAAGAATCTGAAATGGGGTTGCCATTCCTTTATCATGAACCACAGGTAACTTGTGTAGACATATATCAAGTGTTTTTCTCAAGAATTATTTGACTACACAACTAAAGCATTAATTACTTAGAAGAAGCCCTATTACTAACCTGAATGCAAAGCAAAGAATGCCTGGTCCTCACGTTTAAACAGAATATCTAACATATACCCATGGCATTTCAACTCTAATTAGCAACCATATTTTTCTGACAAGCCTCCCTGTCTCTAGCTGCCTTTCCTGCCTCTTTCTGAAGTATGCAACTCATCCTCCAAGGATGAGCGCTGATTTGAAGTGATTCAAAGTTGACTAACAATTTGTAATTAAACAAGATTTTTATATTAACATATTGACTACTCCTTTTCATGGCATACAAGCAAAAAATTTAATGTATTTTTCCAGTTCTAATTCTTGTTTTAGCACTGCAAACACATTTCTAGCACTTCCTGGTTTTGGCATTTTCAAAGCTGTTAGTATAGCATGTCAAGGACAGTACATGGTTAGTTAAAATATATAACAAAGGAAAAGTTGAAGATAGTCTTACCATATCATCTGTCAGTGTCCTAATATTTAAATGCTGCAAATGTGAGAGGAAAAAATTCAGTCAGTAATTTATAATAGCTATTTTTAATTTTAGTTAATGAGTACTTTCTACAATGCTAACCTGAAGGTAATTAAATTCCTGACAGTGCAATAAAAGTGTGTTATATATTATCTTAATCTATTTCTCAACAAGACAGACAAAAGTTATCCTGTGTGTGATAGTTTTATATATTTACTAAAATTCCCTGGTTTTATGAACCTCACAAACTAGAAACTGAAGTGAAGTACAATAAATTTATTTACTCAATTAATAATTATCGTCATTCAATATCCAGATATACAGCATAAAGATACAAAGATTTAAATATAACTTTCAGAAATTTTTTACATTATAAAACACTGAAACTTTAAATTCACCATTAGTATGCAGCATAATAGATAATTAAGTACTCTGCTGGCTTAATGAACTTAAATAATTCTAGTAACGATGAAGAATATACTGGAATGATTATCTGCATCCTTAACATCATTTTGATTTATCACCAGTGGTGATGGTAGACACTTTTCAATTTCATTGCTAGCTTATTTGAGACCTCTTTTGCTGATTTCCTTACTAGACAAACAAGGCCACTTTAGAAAATGAATATATTAGTTTCCCACAAAGCATAGTTCAAAAGAAACAAGTATTTAGGAAGAAAAATATCTGTTTTAGTAATCAAGGGCAGGGCAGCAATTTGTATTCAGGTAGTTGTATTCAATTTCCAATTCTCCTTCCTTATTCATTGGAGCATTAGAGCTTTCAAAGACAAAAAGGGTCAAACATTTCTAAGCAAGAAAGCAGATCTATTCATTTATGCTTATAAAAGAACACATGCTAACAACTCTCATCTAACACATACGTGGTACACAGTTAAATTCAACATTTACTGAACAGAATAAAATTGTACTCATTTTTAACTACTAAAACAGCTTCAAGATCATTACTTTACCATAATGATGGTCTCAACTAAAATACTGTCAGTGTAAATAATAACTAAAAGAAACAGAAATAAACTGTATATACAAAGAGAAGATGGCCATGTTAATGACCATGACTGGCCACTCCACTAAGTTCCAGACTCAGCTGCCTGCTGAATTAAAACATCTTACTTTGACCTAAGAATAAGAAGTAATAATGCTAAACTATGTACTACTGTTTAAATTTTAGAATATAAAATATGATTTAAACCTATAAAGTTTACAACCTGTGTCATCCCAGAGATGGATACAACAATTAAATACCAAAACTACCCAGCTCTCAAAGCAAGTGCAAACCTACCTGCTGTATGTGTACCTTCCAAAACAGGTTTATGCACATTGACTTTGGTTAAATACATCTACTTGCTATTCTACAATGGAAGGTGCCACCCCAATTACAACTCAGTTGGCTCCTGAAAGGGGTCATTTCAAGCACCTGTGTGTGACACAAGAGGGAGGTATCAAGCTCTGAGAGTCATATGCCATGAGGACTACTTCCTAAAAGGCAAAGTCAAGGAAATCACGTATAAAGTTGAAATCCTATTTAGGATAGTATGACACCTACTTACTCAATAGAAATATTACCAAAGAACTACAGGAGTTGTTTCAGAAAACCAACATAAAAGTGGTGGAATTTTTAAAGCAAACAATAAAAAGAGACAATTGGAGGTGAAGAAAGAAGTTATGACCTAAAACCTAGAAGGTCAACTGTAGCAAGCTATCTTGATGGACTATCTTTGGACTGCTGGCCTGCAAATAATAACCAGAGACTTACTGTTAACCAGGAAAGCTTGGACTGAGCTTAGGCTTTTTCCCAACTAGCTCTTCAAATGTATTTTTTGCCTATATTCTGCCACATGGCTCGGTTACCTCTTCACATATGACTTGCTCCAAATCTGCCGTCACAATCCCCCAAGCTAGACTCCTCTGAGAGTTACCTGATTTAACAAATCAAAAAGGCACAAACATCCAAGAAAAATACATCTATATGTCTCCAAGGACCAAGAACTCGACAGCCTTTTACATTAGAATTGTATAGTGATTGTGTTGGCACACAACAAGAAGTCCAGCACTTGAGAAACTGGGGCAAGATGACTACAAGACCAAAGCCAGACTGGGCTACATCGTCGACAAAAAGAAGCCTAAATAAATAAATAAATGAGTTGTATTCACAAGTTTCATTTAAAGGCGCAGTCACTCATGTAAAAATCAGGTATCTTTTTCATAGTTCTGGGTTTGTTTTCTTAATCTACATCACTGTACTGACTTTCAGTGTGATTTAAATATTTGTTCAAAGTTTGACCTTCTTCCTGGATGACATGGGTATGTATAAACCAAGATACAGCATAATACTATATGCACTACTTTATACCCGAAAAATGTGCTGAGTCAAAACAGAATCAAAAAACAGAGGTAGGAAATACAGAAAAAGAAATCTCAAGAGATGTACATATAAGAAGCAAAACAGAGCCCAAAGCAGCTAAAGGTGAGGTTTAGTATTCCTACTCTTCAGAAAAACAGTTACCTATCAGTTCTCATACCAGGAAGACAGACCAGGACGGCTTCAAATTATAGTAAAGGCAAGGACCAATGACAAGCCTAGAGACACTGACTGACTAGGGGACAGCTAGAAAACTGATCTTAGAAATCTGTATCAAAACAATAAAGTCAGCTCAGTGGTAGTGGCACGTGCCTTTAATCCTAGCATTCAGGAGGCAGGCAGGTGGATCTCTGAGTTTGAAGTCAGCATGGTCTACAGAGCAAGCGCCAGGACTAACAAAGAGAAACCTTGTCTCAGGGAGGAAAAAAAAGCAATAAAGTCAAAAATGCTTCATGTCCAAATGTGATTTTTTCAAACATAATAATTTGCCTACACACTTGTGAGCATCAAAACTCTGAGCAGATATAAGCACTGGTAATTTCCCCTAAAACCTGTAGTGTCCATTAACAGTCTGCTTAAAACCTAAAGAAAAACACATAAGCACCTCCACTTAGGAGGTACAAAAGCTACAACGTGTGTCAACTCTCCAAGAGATGCCTGTCTGTCGTGTGTGTGTGTGTGTGTGTGTGTGTGTGTGTGTGTGTGTGTGTGTGTGTGTGTGATATGTTTATACACAGGACATTCATATAAGGACACATGTGTGCCCTAACAGGGATTCGGCGGTCCCAGGACGGCCTCAGGTGTGGGTCCTCAGGTGTGGGCCCTCCCTTCCACCTTATGTGAGGCAGGTCTCTTCTTCACCACTATGTACACCTAGCTAGCCTACCCGTGAGCTTCAGAAGATTCTCCGTCTCTGCCCCAACCCCTGTGCCACATATCAAGGTAAAAACACTCAGAATTATAGACTCACGGTATCTCACCTGGCTTATATGTCTTCTCTGGATCCAAAGTCCTGTTCTCAAACATGCACAAGCAGCATTTTAACCACTGAAACATCTCCCCAGGCCTCAACTTAATATTCAATTCAAGTTTTATCATTATGAAGCTTTCGCTGTCTAGAGGCCTGTGGATCTGGCAAATGCACTTATAAAATGTAGACTACTGCGTGAAACTACAGAGAGCAAAGGAGAATGGCGAGTACAAAATCCTCCGAGCACTCTGCGGGGCTCTGCCCATGTTTTTGGATACACCAAAGGAAAAGGGAATGTCCTTAATTGCTAAAGGGGGTGGGGAGGGACTGTATAACCAAGACAGTTTCTTTATACTAATACTGGAGGTGCTAGCTAACTAAGACACCTTTAAATAATGCACTTATGTTTCCTAGCTGTCAGCAGTGGCCTTTAACGTCTTCCAGGGGAAAGGAAGACCTGCATGTGTCAATCAGTTCATGAGCACCATTGGCTACATCCACTCCCAGAAGAAAAGTTAAGGATTATTAAATGGAAACAACTAGGAATACTGTTAGAGAGCTAATAACTTAAAAATAATTATTAGGGCTATATTTACCCACCCAAATATGTAAATAAAAAATTAAGAAAATTCTGGTTTAGGTATTTATGTGACTTTTGGGGCTTCAGATATATGACTTAATGTGTTCTGTATGCTTTATGGCAGGGGACCAGAGTGACACTACTGATACTAAAATACACACTGCTCTGTACACAGGACCACTGGTAATTGGCTAAGTGGTAACTGAAGGCCATTAAGACTCTTTTTCTAAGCCAAAGCTTCACCCTTTTTGCTGTGGTCCTATGTTCAACTTGCTAAAATGAAAGGTACATGACCTATAGATAGGTAACAATGCTTTATACTAATAACAGTTCCTAGGACAAATGGTCAAGAGGGTCACTGTAGAATTAAAAGAGAAAAAAGGCGCTTTTATAAGATTTTCTTCAAAAGAACATAGGATCCAAGAGAGAGGGGAAAAAGTAGAAACACAGAACACAGGTTTCTCCACTCCCATTTAAGCAATGCATCAAAACTTTTATTGAAGATAGCGTGCTGTCAAAAGATAGATTTAGAACTTTCAGAGCATTCCACTAAATGCTGTGACCATCAAGAGGAATGAAGACACAGTTCCTCCCTATCAACATTTATAAGAAAATAACAAAAACAGGTAAGTTATGTAACATACAGGGCATCACCATGCATACTCCAGAGGCAGTCTTTAGATTCTAATCTATAGTCAAACTTTGGCAGTCTTTATTGTTAGAACATGCAGCCACCAGAGCAAATAATCTGTGCCTTCCTGCCATTAAGAGCATGACAGCCACCAAGTATCAAACTAGCAAGGCTAGATCAATTTATTGTTCTCATAACAACATATGGCAATGTTTACATTTGTACAAGACAAATTTAATACATTAGGTTTCCAGACATCGCTGTAAGAATGCCTCCAAAGAAGCTGAACTCAGGTTGAGTTTTTGTAAACTCAACTTCCAGATCAGTTGGGTTTTCAGCTTGTCTGTGTACAAAGCAGACTGCAAAGCCCCAGTCTCCCAAGGTCCTATGTTAGTAGGTCTAAGGTAGCACTTAGGAACTAATGTATAGCGAAGCTCACCCAGACCACATGAGACATCCTGCTTCATCACTGACCATCCAAAGTTACCTGAGCCTTCCTCTTTGACTTGCTTTTAAAGACTTGTAAATACGTCACCTGAAGGATGTGGAAAGAATAACAAAATAATTTCAAAGAAATGAGAAACAAAGAACTAGTATAGTTAGGACAGGCTCTGACACCAATAAAGGACAGGTACCAGTCAGTCCCCAAGAGAATTCAGCAATGTCTTGCATGTGACCAACTCTCAGTCTTTGAAATGCTTAACCAATTGCTATGGTACACTTAGTCTCATAAGAATATATTTACTAAAAGTTGGGAACAATGGCTCAACAGTTAAGTGTATGAAATGCTCTCCCAGCATCCAATCAGGTTGCTCACAACCATTTCTAACTCAAGTTCCAGGGAATCCGACACTCTCTTTTGGACTCTGTGAGCATTGCACTCACTTAATGTTGCACAGACACACTTAAATCTTAAAAATAAGAATACATTTAATACCTAAATATTAAAGATTACATCAAATCATGCCGTGAAATAGGCATGGAGTCACATGCCTACAATCCCAGCATTCCAGAAACAGCCTAGGTTAAAGAGCAAAAGTAACACTATTTGGCTCACAAAATATGAAACAGCAACTGGAGGGGAACCCCAAGGATCAGTCTTCTAATCATAACCTGTAGGTGGAGATGACATGCTCATGTTGCTCATGTTTGTTTTGAAGTCCAGATTAATCCTTTGTACCAGAAGCAGGAATGTGGACTTTAACCTAGTAACATTTCTAATCCACATGCCTGTGTTTATCTTAATATCAACACCAATTATAAAGAGTATGAAAATAAATATTACTTCTAACCATGTCACTAAACACACCTACAGGGTCATCTCCCAGGCAATCACAGAACTACAAAACAGATGTGAAAATATCATTCTGCAAGGTCTCCGATTTAACATCTCAAAAAGATCCAAAAATAACACTGGTGCTTCCCTAACCCTTAGGACAAGAGTAAGGCTGGCTCTTTGATAACATGAAGAAAAACTTTTAAGTTGACTAGCCGTTTGTGTGGCTGCAAAGCATGTTTATAGTCTACATGGTAAAAAGTCAGAGGAAGGGATGTTAGGAATTTCTCTGCAGTCTCTTAATCATTCATTCATACTGTAATCCTGACAGGCTCAGAAAGACAATCACTCCATCCCTTAACCAGGCTTGTCTTCTGTTATACAGAGGACCAATGTCTCCCTTTTCCATAATCTCTAGTTTGAGAAAAGAGGAAAAAATCAGCTTTCAGAAGGCAGTATCCAAGAGGCTCCAGAAGAGACTAGAAAAGATGCCTTTTTATGAGGGTGCAGCAGGGTCTTCAATATGAGCAAAGGCTGCCACATCCCTGCTAGGAAGGCCCACTCTCCAGACTGACCAGCCAAAAGACAGTTTGTGTTTAGACCTCTTTCCCAATGTTACTGTATCTGGGCACCTAATAAGTTTTTTTATTATTATTCAAATATAACCCCATTCTTATTCCCTCAATGAACTCATTCAGAGTTCAGTTAAAGCTAAAACAAAATGCAACAGACTCTAGTAGCACAGTTTTAAGACCTAGTCTAAGAGCTACACTTGTTTTGTAAGTCTATACTATCAGATCTAAAGCAGTTCCACGGTGCATCCAGGGAAAGGTTATTCAGGTCTCTGGACCACTTACTCTAGAACTCTGGTTGAGTTCTAGGTTAAGAGATTTTTAAGAGTGCTTCCATCTGGGGAAGGATGAAAAGCAAAGATGTGCTCTAAGGGAAAACCAGCAGGTTGCAGAGCATCCAAAATACCATGAAGTTAATCCAAGCCGTGCAGTCCCTGAGGTAATGCTTCAACCTCCTAGGCTCTGGTCCAAATCAGGAATTTAGAGTGAATATTCCTGAGGCCAACACAGACAGCACCATGTATTGTTTCAAATACACCTGAGAAGGATCTTGCTTATATTCTAGCATCATCTGAAAAAAAATCTCCTAAGACTGATTGTGTAAGCAAATGAGTAAAACATACCCCATGCTCATTCTCCGTAACCTGAAGCCTGGCATGGGAACAAATGTTTAGACACAAGTATGCATCACTGCAGTTCTTAGAAGTCACCCTCCTTTGGGACCTGACCAATAAGCAGACAATACCTTGGCCTGCCCACAATCCTGACACTATCTAAGGTAAAGTCCTCTTTAATAGAAACCCCTCCTCCTTCCTCTCTACTAAGGTCAAGACAACACTCCCTCCGCTTCCCTATCTCTTATGTCTCTTCTTCCCTTTCTTCTCCCCTCAGCCCCTGCCAGCTTTCTCTCTCTTTTCCTCTCCCTTCTTCTCCTTAATAAAACTCTCCACATGAGTGCTGTTGCTTGGAGTGTGCGACTTTCCACCATGTCCCCTAGCTCCAACCCGCTTAGGCTGCCAGGGGACACCTTTTTAAAATACAAGAAATAGTGCCATGAAACTTGACAGTCTCTCAGTGCTTTCTCCCGCCCACTGGCAGTCCGAGACACACTAGGACCCTGGGACCCTTCATCCAACACCAGCATGATCGGTAAGCCCCACCCTTGTCCACCTCTGACCATTCCCATGAGTGAGAAAACTCCATGTCCCTCAGGATCAGCCATTCGCCCCCTGCCTTTTTGCATGATGATTCACTGGGCTGTCTTTCTTGTCCTTTGGGCACCTGCTCTGTGTTAGACAAATCAGCAGCTTGCAGTCTCCAAAGCATTCTGCCTCACTCGTAGGAAATAAACCTACCACCAAACCTCTACACTTAACACGCTATTTAAAGGCTTCTCAACTCATCTACAGTCAGACTTGGTCCCGTACCCTTTAAATATCAATCCAAATGGCCAATTTCCAGCGCCCCACACTCCAGTATTCCAGAAGATCCTTCCTGGGAAATGTACTCTCCCTCCCCTTTTCTATTCTGCTTGTCCTTCCAGTCCATGCTCCTCTCCCAGCATCCTGGGGGATCCAGGCTTAAGCTCTAGCCGGCTCCCTGTTTCTGTGACAGCTGGAATCTCATGCTTCTCAAAATGCTCCACTCATCTGTTCGTTCTGTCTCTGCCTACCCTCTCCCTCCTGAGCACTGCCACTGCCATGCCTCGGCCCCGGGGGCCCTGCTGTGATGCTACTGTTTCTCAGTCTTCTCTACAGCACCTTCTGCATGCTCCACTGCAAGAAGCATCAAAGTTTCCCAGGAAACGTTTGGTTCAACTTTCTCCTTAAAAGTCTATTTCGCATGTATGGATGGAAATGGGAGGATGATGTGGCCACATACTTGTGTTTTTGAATGCCTGATATGATGTGTTTCCTGTGTCTTTAAATTAAAAAAAAAAAAAAATCACATAACCACATGGGCAGATGCCATCTTGACTAAAGTCAAAGACAGACTGGTCATATGACTCAGGAGAAGGATTCAAAACAACACCGTGTAGTGGGATTCAGCACTTCCCTGACCTAAGGGCATGGCCTCTGGGCCAGCAGGTCTGGGGTTCCCCTACTAGCTTCGAAGCTTAAGGATGGCCAAGAACTAAGTGCTAGTCTCTGACAACAAGGCTCTCTCTGCATCTCCACCACCTGGAAAAAAGATCCGTTCCAAGTGGATCCTCTCACTATTCACTGAGTTTTATATTGTAAGTTTCTTGAATAAATATTGGCCTAATGATACATCTCCTTGTGATAATTAGTCGGATTTATTCATCGGATCACAATGCTGGTTTTGTTAATTCATTTTAGGAAGACTAAATTATTTTCAATGTTAAAACTTGGTTTTGCCTTATATGTCTTAGGACCAGAGCTGAAAACTAAAGACTAAATCTTCTTGCTTTTGTTAACATTGGTAAGCTGTAACTGTTTGGGAAAACTGTATATCCAGATTTAACTTATATATGCTCTCAAAGTTAAGCCTAAACAACATTTGTCTGATTTAAACATACCTAACAGATTTTTGTCCCCCTCATTCTCAAACCCTTTTAGAGATCTGAAAATATGACATTTAAAATGTCTAATTAAAAAGTTTTTCATAACAGAGAGCCATGTCAACTCCTGGCAGCCTCCTTATTTCCTCTAAAGATGATAGACGGGCACAGAAGAACCTCTACCCAGAACTTGCTCCATGAGGAACAACGTCAGCCACTGAGCAAAACTTGCTTTTGGCTCAACTGCTGCCAAGGCCTTCTGTCTGTGGACCACAGGTGTTACAGTGAGGTTTCCTGGCCCGGTCCGGCCAGAGGTTCAGAGCCACAGACCTGCAGCCCCAGACCCCTTAGCCGCCCGCCGCTGCTCAGACCCCCAGAAACGACTGAGATGCTTATATTAACTTCATGCTGTTTGGCCTATGTCTCAGGCATATTGCTAGCTAGCTCTCACATCTTAAATCAACCCATTTCCATTAATTTTGTTGTAAATCTTTGACATTATTTTGAATGTGGCTGGAGGCCACACTATTTTTGTATAATGACTTATTTTAGATATATAATTTGGAAGTTGTTTTGGTTTAGTTTTTGTGTTCAAGAGGGTTTTTTTAATTGGGGGGGAGGGGCTGTCACAATAACGTTTTTTGGCCCCAGGCGTCAGAAGTCTAGACTCACAGACTTGTAGCCTTAGACCTCTTAGTTGCTCACAGCTGCTCGGGCCCCCAAAATGACTCAGACACTTATATTAGTTTTATGCTGTTTGGCCTATAGCTCAGGCACATTGCTAGCTAGCTCTTTCATCTTAGCCCATTTCCATTAATCTGTCTGTTATGTGCCAGTGACTCACTTGTGTTTTTCATATGGTTGGGTTTTTTTGTTTATTTTGTTTTGTTTTATTTTGTTTTGTTGGCGGCTGGACTCTGCCCTTTTTTTATTATTTAGTATTTATTTTAATTTTCTCGCCTATTTTTTCTATAGTGCCTGTCATAGGCCAAAACAACTCTTTTACTTAAAGACTGATATTCACAACACACAAAAAGACATTCCCACATCACACAGGACTCTGTGAAATCCAATACCTCACCTTTGCCACAACTGTTGAATCTTCTGGGGCCGGGTAGGCCTTGGCCTGGCAGCCAAAGACTAATGTTGCCCTGAAACCTCATGAGGAGGACCATGGGATGGCTGTCTAGGTAGCCAGGAAGTAAGTCTCTGTCTCTTTCAATCACTGTTCAGGAAAAGTTTATCCTTCCCATAACTCTGATGCCATCTGACAACCAGGCTTTGTCAGTTCAACAGCAGCAACCAAGGCTTTAGCCGTCTTCTTGGTTCTCTGTAAAATTCACAGGCCTCACTCTCTCAGAGCTAATACTGAGTCTAGACACAATTCATCTTGCTACCAGGTTCAAAAAAGAGTTAAACTCATTTTCAAGGACTGTTCTCAATGGTCAGACACAGGAAACTCTGGTGAACAGGGTAAAAAAAAAGTGCTTTAAAGGTTTGTCTATATAAAGATAAGGAAGCTGCCTTACTTCTGCTCCCTTATCCTTCTCAGATCTGATGATATTTGATGAGCATGGCACTAACAGATTGGCTAGTTAACAGCTCTCCCCAGACATGAGAGATGGTACGGAAGCTATGACACCAAGATATAAATCTGTTCCAGCTGTTTTACAGACACCTACAGGTTCCTACACAGGTCAACCCCTCCTGCCAGACTCATGCCAAGGCCAAACCCACAGGGTCCCTTCAGATACACCATCTTCTGTACCAGTTCCATGGATACCAACCAGAATGGATGCACTCCCAGCTTCCAGGGAAACAGCAGATGTGATGACTCCTGTATTCTTGAAACACATCATCCCTCAATTTGGCATCCTGATCCTCCAAGCTCCTAGAACATCAGTGCTGGTACCACGCCTGCAGACTTATTCACCCCTGCCTCTTCTATACGACCAGGGCACATCTCCGTTTCATTCTTTCTGGCAGCCACATCACTCTTCCCATGGCTAGCCCCATTCACAGGGCTGGTGTTATTTTTTCCTCTTTCTCCTAGCAGCCTGCCCTCTCAACTCCCTCAAGGAACAGAGGCCTGCAGTCTCAACGATGACAACTAACTAAATGCTTCTTCACTCACACCTCCTGCTATGTGTAACCCTGATTCCCCTTCCCCACTTTGTCCCTTATCAGCAGGAAGCAGTCTTAAAAATTCAGGGCCCTCATTTCATACCCCACTCACTATCCATAACTCACCTTTCTATAATAATCAAAAGGGAAGAACATTAGCATTTATACCTGCCTCTTAGGAACCTGGCCAATAAACAGGCAATACCTTGGTCCACCCAGGGTCCTGATGTCATCTTATTTCTCTTACTCTATTCCAGGAGGTTGTATCTTCATCTCCTCCTTCCCCTTTCCCATCTTTTTTTCTCTTCTTCCTCCTTTCTCTCTCTTTCCCCTTTCTCTCCCCCCCAGTAAAACTTTCCATGTGAGTGCAGCATGCGTGTCTTTCTCTCCCACCCACTGCTATGACCACAACATGAGTGCAGTCTGCATAGTGTCTCTGTCTCTTACCCGCAGTGGGGCACCCTGGCTCAGGCCGCCACTCACCATTTTTAAAATACAACAGCAATAGTACTTAACATAGCTAAAATTGCAATCCACGTACTATTTCCCAAAGCAAGGAGAAGAATGAATCACAACGCTAGTGCACAAAAGCCCTTCTCTCCTGGCCACACAGCAGAAGCCAAGCAGTCAAGAAGCAACGGCAGTAGTAGGGAAAGAACTTCATCCTAAACCAGCTGAAATCAGAAGAGGGCAGAATGCATCCCTGGAGACCATTCTGTGGGAAATGAGTGAGATGTCAGGTGGGTGATACCTTCTCACCTGTGGTTAAATGAAACACATCTTAATCACATACTTATTCCAAAGTCTCAAGAACCAAGGTTATTTCCTCGGCCTAGTCTCATCACTAATTAGGTTACATGATGGACAGGCTAAGGGGGTGGGGAAAGCTGCACTACTGTAATCTTGCTGATCATTTAACTTGTAGTAACAAGCACAGTTTGTGTAATTAATGAGAAGACAGGAGCCAGACGAGGTTAGACAGGGAGTTGTGGGACACATGATCTCAGTGTTCTGCTTCAATAGCTTCCTGTATGGCTACAACACAGCAAAATGCTTGCAATATGTTTAACGTGGGATGCATTTTAAACTATATGCAATATAATTTCAACTTTACTGATGCTGATTTTATATATCAAGGATGTGGGATTTGAAGCATGGCTTTCATAATCTTACACATTAGCACAGCTGCATACAATGCACATTTTTATAATATGAAAAGCTCAAAGTTACAATAGATAATACTTTTCACACTGAATCAAAAATATAGAGTATTTCCTTTAGAAATAAAATGTGTGTGCATTAGTAAAAAATAAATGGAGATATAAAATATGTCTAATAAATGATGGAAGCACAGATTTTTTTTAAAAGCTGAGTTTTTAATGCATATTTTCCACTGTGTCCGAATATATTAAGCACATTATTCATTTGTTTTTTAATTCACATATATAAATTAAACAATCTCAAAAAGCTCCTTGGTTCTCTGAATTATTGATGTTGTCACCTGCTAGAGACTTAATTCCAAGAAAAATATACGAATCACTACATCACAAGCACAAATCCTTTTGACACAAATTCAATTTCTGTGGCAACAATAATATATTGACTCAGCTTATTCTTCTATTTTATGACACTTATTAATGGTGTATATAAAAGAAATCTATCATTTTTCCTTATTGTAAATGTAAACGACATCATACCATCTTGGGAAAGTTAAGGTAACCATCAACACATTCACTCTGTTAATGCAATAATGTAAATAAGAACATGATTCCAAAATATAAAAAGTATAAGATGAAGATTCTTGGAAACATTGTCTCATAATACTGATTGTTTCTATCATTCGATATAACCAGTCTGCCAACATGTGCAAGACGTTACATTAAATGTGAGTAGCACTTACTCCCGCCCCAGGACCTTATAACCAAAGTGGTGCAAATAAAAAAGTAATCAAAATGGATAACAAGGTAAGTCCTCTAAACATAGTGTCCAATGACAAACTAGAGCTCCAACCTGCTAGTTATATACTCTTAAATACTTGCTAATTAACTTGCAAGCATCATAGCATCATCTAAGACCAAAATCAAATGTACTGTCATAAATGAGAAAGCCTGCAATATAGAACCCACTCTTCCAAAATAGTAAGATTCCAGAATATTCATTCATGTAAATGTTTATTAAACACTACTATATGCTGACAAGGTACTTAGCAATAAATACAGTGTTTTTGTTTTCCTGTTGTTTACCCTAGGAGAACTTATTTTCTATTAAAGAGACAGAAAAAATACAAGTGAAATTACAAAAGATGTTGAAAGGTGATGAGTACTCTAAAAATGACTAGTGTTGTGACCACAAAGGTAACTTTGAATTTAGGAAAAAGGGGTTTAATACTATGATTTTAAATATGTACAGGGAAATGGCTTAGTTAAGAGCACTGACTTGCTCTTCCAGAAGGCCAAGATTCAATTCCCAGCACCCATATGGCAGCTCACATCCGCCTGTCACTCCAGTTCCAGAGGCGCTGAGAACATCTGTACACCCATGTGTAGAGCCATGCAGATATACATATAGTTTTAAAAAAATAGAAATCGGGACTAAGTGTAAGTCTGGCTGAAAAGAATGACACAAAAAACATAAGGAAGAGTTGAAGGTTGGTTTAAAAGTCAGCTATGTGCATATGGGAACAAGTGTTCCAGATGCGAAAAATCAACACAAAGGTCATTAAAAAGAGCCATGGTGAGCTAGAGAGATGGCTCAGAGGGTAAGAGCACTGGTTGTTCTTCCGGAGTTTACTTTCCAGCAATCACATGGTGGCTCACAGCCATCTATAAGAAATCTGATGCCTTTTTCTGTTGTGCAGGCAGAACACTGTATATATAATAAATAAATCTTTGAAAAATAAAGAGAAGGGAGAGAGGGAGGGAGGGAGGGAGGGAGGGAGGGAGGGAGGGAGGGAGGGAGGGAGGGAGGGAGGGAGGGAGGGAGCTGGAGAAATGATTCAGCTGTTAAAGGCTAGCCTCACAACCAAAAGTATAAGAAATATAGCAGGAATCAGGTAGCAAGCCAGTGTACAGACTGAAGCACACAGTAAAGGCAGCAGAGGCTCCACTCTAGACCAACTTAAAGACAAGAACTCTTGATTCTTTAGCTAGTCACAAATACTGTGCATGTTCAAAAAGCACTTTACACATAACCCACTTAAATAATACATAATAGTCAAATGAAATCAGAATGTTATATAATTTACATGGTGGGAGCTTGTTACTGTGCTTAAAAAATCATTTACTTCAGGGCATTTTAAGCGGCTTGTTTGGCCAGAGACATTTACTGCTTGTTTGGTTATGCTTCCAGAGTCATTTACTAAAGACATTAGAAATAATCCCCAAACACTAAAAGCCAATAAAAGCAATTTTGGGACAAATTCAGCTAATTCTGTAAACAAAACTTTTTTAATGTAGGATTAGTCCAAAGGGGACAAGGAACCGCCAAGCTCGTTTGAGAGGGTAAGGGGAAAATATTTAACAACTATTTAAACATAACTCCTATGAGCCCTTGGACTACAAGCAATATTTCTGAGTTCTCTCTAGCATCTTCAGATGGCCTGGCCATAAGGAACCAGGAAGCCCAGCACCAACTGCTCCAGCGCTAGCACCTTTCTTCTGCACCAGAAGCATAGACAGTTTAAACCTGTCCTCACTAATTCTATACATAATCTTGTAACCTTTCTGAAAGAAAGGAAGATACCCTAAGAAGACATTTAAGCTCCCTCTGGCTATGAGACCCTTGAAATAATGGATCAGCCCATGAAGTTGGAAGTTCCCCAGGAATCTCCTGCTGAGGGAAGGAAAAGGCTGAAACCAGAGGGAAGTCTGAGACTTCACACAGTTCTGATAGTCAGACCACCTTGCTGGACAGACTGGATAAGGCAATGATGGGCAGAACTACACTTTGAACTGACAGCAGACATTCCCAAATCTTCTGCCTGATTTAAGCCTATGCCTCACATCTGGACCACAACGGTAGACTTGGAGAGGAGCAGTCACTGAAGCTCTTGTCTCCTCTTCCCAAGGTGGCCACATCACATCAGTCTTTTTCTGCTTAGAGTATAAACCGTGTCTTTAAAATTGGCGTCCTGAGGATGAGTAACCAGGATCTAACTGCCTAGCCCAGGCTCGAATTCTAACAAATCTAGTAAGTCAACCTACCACTGCTCTTCATTCTTTCTGCACACGGATACAACAGGACAATCTCTGTTGAGGCTGCTTCTGTCACCCTACAAGCATTCCTACTCAGCCCTCAAACACCCCTGCTTCAGAGGGGCTGCTAGCGTCTTATCAAATGTGGCATACAAATAACAACCTTCCACGAATTATGACAGAGTATTTACTGTACAGAAACCAAAGCCAAGCTCTTCTAGACTGGCATCCTGCTACCTGCCAGTATTGTGAGTGTGGGGACCTAACCACCTGAACCTCCATCTCTTATCTGTACCTAGTGAGGCACTGCCCCACAACCTTCAAAAAAGTCTTCGCTGGGACAGTCATGCAGGGTACACAGCACTTTAATCCATTTTTTTCCCTTCCTTCCCTAAGATCTTTAGACAGATCACCTTTACTTCATGAATGTCCTCAAAGCAAACTCTTAACAGTGCCTTGCCTATCAGGGACCCTGAGATCATCCTTCTATTATGTTTTCATCCACTCCATATTGCTAAACTTAAGCCAGCTTGTGGCCCTCTATGGCCGTGGCTCTCAACCTGTGGACCACAACCCCTTTGGGGGTCAAATGACCTTTCACAGGAGTCACCTAACACCACTGAAAAACACAGATATTTACACTATGATTCATAACAATAGCAAAACTATAATTATGAAGTAGCAAAAAAAAGTAATTTTATGGCTGGTGGTCACCACAAGATGATTAACTGTGGTCGCAGCATTAAGAAGGCTGAGAACCACTGATTTAGGGGCTAGTTTTGTGATGGCCACGTTATTTAGAGCCTGCTTTTGCTGGCTGTCAGTGTATGCCCTGTCTCAGTGGCTGGGGGACAACTGCTTGTTTGGTTATTCGATCTCCAGGATAAGAACCCTAAGTGATCTGAGTTTCTCCATACCATCCCAAGGGCCATGAAATCTGGGCATCAAGAAGCTAACAGATGGGTGGATGGATGGGATGTTAGAAAAATAAGAAAGCTCCTACACATATGTGCACTTAAGTGTGGGCCAGTGTTCTCTATCATTAATGACGAGGATTCCATTTCCACCTTCCTTCCCACAGCCTTTTGTTCCCAGCCCCCTTCTCACTGATCACTGTTTGTTTTAGAGCTTACTACCCATAACTCATCTTTTATCTTTAATAACCCCAAACCTACCACAACACTGGGAGCATTTATTAGCCCTCCAGCTTTCAATCCGACTTCAAATGAGAGTCACCTGAAGTTGTTCCCTTCTCTGATATACAAGCTCCTGAATAATCTCCCACACCAAGAAAATCAGAAGACCACAAAGGTGACACTTTCCCTGGGTTGTCAACTCTCCCAGTTGTCTATAATATAAAACCAGATTAGAGATTAAGTTAGCCAAGGTATTTGAGATTGAGTCTTCTAATACTTAAACAGCATGAAGGAATCTAAGGATATATACATCTCCATGTGGTAGATAACTGCTGGTTTATTTGAACACCATCCCTTCCCTAGCATGCCTGTCATGAAGGTGGGCTGAGCAGCCTTCTCACTGGCCACAATTAAACACAGGACAGAATAGAAACGTGAGCAGTGTCAGTCAAGCCCTCTCCTCTGGAAACCTGTGAGACTCGTGAAATTCAGTCTCTTCTTTCACCTACCATGGGAATATATGCATAGCTGGGCTGAGAGGCCTCAGTCCTAGCTACCTGAGTTAACAGCAGTGAGAGACACACTATCCAGAGGAACAACGGTGAGTCAGATCCTAGTGAAGAGCAAAGTTAGACTACGTGGTGGATGAGGGAGAGAGGTGAGAAGGTACTGACTTTCATTCTGGGCTGGAGTCCACCAAGAGGCTGGCAGTCCTTCATTTGATACCTGGAGCTATACACTATGACTTAAAATTCCCATTCCTGTGCTTAAAAGAAACACTACACAGTGAATTATTGCTCTAAGCCAAATGGCCCTAGACTAAGAGTCCAAGCTTGCTTAATAGTCCTTAGGTTCTCATATGACACAGAATACATTTTCATCATTATGACCACTACTCTCTGTGTACTCACTGCAATTACTAATATGCCAAGCTGCCCTACTGGCCATTTATAATCCCCATCTCAGAGATCAGAAAATCGAGTGGCACAGAAGTGACTTGGCAGAGCTGGCAAGTGGCCGGTCTAAGAATGGAATCAAGGTCAACTATAAATCAGGTCTGGACGATGTGGGAATGTCTTTCTGTATGCAGTGAATATCAATCTTTAAATAAAGGAGCTGTTTTGGCCCATGACAGGCACCATAGAAAAAGTAGGAGGGGAAATCACAGCATAGGTAGGAGAAGCAGGGCGGAGTCAGAGACAAACAGAGCCAGCCGCCCAAGAAGAAGCATGTAAAGAACACAGATGAGCCACAGGCCACATAGCAGATTAATGAAAATGGGTTGAGTTAAGATGTAAGAGCTAGCTAGCAATGTGCCTGAGCCATAGGCCAAACAGCATCAACTTAATATAAACTTCTGAGTCATTTGGGGGGGGGGGGAGCGCTAAGCAGCGGCGGGCGGCTAAGGGGTCTGGAGCTGCAGGTCTGTGGGTCTGGGCCTCTGGCTGCACGGGGCCAAAAACCATATTGTAACATCTTGGCTCATTCCCTTTCCCACTGTTCCTCACAGATATGATAAACCACCCCGGTCACACCTAGAAAGACAGGGAAGATATGGCAGTTTCTGAGTTAAAAAGGCAAAGAAAAGTAAAACCAAATGTCTAAGGTAGCACAGTTCTAAATGGATGGTTATGAAGTAGCAGCAACACCGAGCACCAAGGTTAAGAACTGAAGAGAAAGGTATAATTTCTGAAAATTGACCAGCACTGATAAGAACACACATTTCTGTGAGGCAGTTTCTCCCTTTGTTTGATGAAGTTGCTCTCTGAGGTATATAACAAAGCTAAAATGAATATCTGAGGCTTCTTTATTTCTCAAATGTGTTTTAGGTGGCAATCTCTTCTGAGATCAAAACTTTCCATCTTGAAGAAAAACTCATTAAGATCACAGTGTTTAAAAGGAGGTGAAGCAACAGGATGGCCTAAGGCAGCGGTTTTCAAGCTGTGGGTCGTGACCTCTTCAGGTTCAGTGGTTCTTTATCTGAGGTGAGCAGCTGTTTACTGATGTCTCCCCATAAAAATAACCACACTACAACATAATCATTTTAAAAATCACCTCAATAACAAGTTAAAGAGAATTAATTCTTAAAACTTTGTTAGAAATAAACTAAACCACTGCTAAGTATCCTTGCCTAACTTGACTAATACTTTTATTATTAATTGTTTATTAATTTATTATTAATATTTGTTATTATTAATTGTTGACTCATTTAAACCTAATCAAAAAGATTGCACATTTGCAATAAATAAAGCAAGGAATGCAACTGGAGTTCTTCCATATAACCCTAATATTAATAACCCTGGGTTATGCTGCATGTGTCTTTTAGATCTTACAAACCAAGTAGGATATAGAGAGCCCTGACGTTAGCAAGCCATTTGTCAGGCCCAGGATATGAAGACCTATGAAACACAGAACTTCCCCTGACCTCCCACGGCCCAGCTACCTAGCAAGTTTGAGGTCAGTGTGAATGAACAACCTGAGATCATAAGATGTTGCCTCAGGCAAACAAATAAATAAAACAAAATAAAAAGGCCTTACAGAATAAATTTATATAAAAAGAATAAGGTCCACTGATGATATAAAAAAGCAATAATAACTTTAGCATAATCACTGAAGAAAACAGGTGTGACCAGAGAGTAAATTAAAAGTCAGGGAGAGCTCAATCACACTGCCAATGTTCATATCTATCAAGCCTGTTCCCTGCTGGGACACCTCAGAAAGGTACCCAAGTCTCTTCAGAGAGTCCTGCTTCAAAGTAGTATGTGAAGAGTAAGTATTAAGACAGTGCGCAGCCCAGGGTCAGAGCAATATAAGGTAGCTGCTGTACTGATGACCATGATCCTACAGTGTTCAAACCCATATATCAGGGGCATGAGGTCAAAGCGCAGGGAGGCTCCCACCAGGACACATCAGCCAGGTTCCTCCAAGTGTGGAGATCTGAGGCAAGACAAAGGAGCCAAAGGTCATTTTATCTATTTATATTTCGCCATATGTGAGGTCAGAAGAAGTAAGGCACACTGATTTAAAGAAAGCTCCAGGGTTAGCTCTGTCTCTGGAGGGGGAGATGAGTAAGAAACAAATGTTGACAGGGAAGGGGGCAGAGAAAGAAAGGGAAGCGAGGTCGGGATCTAGACAGTGCGATTAAGAAGAAAGGAAGAAAGGGGTCTAGGGCCCAAACTTCATGTGTCCCACTGCAAAGGAGGGCAGAGTGCTTGGACACAATCCCAGTGTCTGCCAGGAAAGACATAATGAGAAGAGAGGGAGGGGAAGGAAGGGGGAAAGGTCAGAACGTTCAACAGCAGAGCTCCTGTCAGATCCCCTCTGACACCCACCATCAGCTCTGCATGCCATGCTGCATTTCATGGTGACGAGATCGCCAATACTTTGAAGTGTCAATTAAAAAGCAGAACTAGTAAAAGGTGTCACATATAAACTCGCAAGCACCATACCTAACCTGTCAGAACCACGGCTAACCACAGATCCCGATCACGTCCATCTTACTGATAGGAAACCGGAAGCTCAGGCACAGATTAAGAATTCCACCTGAGCTTAAATGATCACAGTGGTCATGGCTGGAGCTCTAAAGTCATAGACCAGGCCAGTCATGAAAACTTCTGGTAGTTTTTACCTTTGCCTAACACTTCTAGAACCTTTTATAAAAGGAAATGGACATTTAGGATTATCTAAATTACATTTAAACTTAAATTAATCATGAATGAATTAAGGAACCAAGTAGTATAAAGTTACAAGTGTAACTTGGCTTCTCAATTAGGCAAGCGTTCAGATTCTACAAGTCTATACCAGGCACCACAGAAAAAGTGACCCTGAGGCTTATAAGGGTATGCCTCATAAAGGAACTGAAAGCTTGTTGAAGGTAACATATCAATAAGAGCAAAACACCCTTTGACGGGAGGCTGACAGAAGTTAGAACATAATTTTAATTGGAAACCTTCACCCTTTATAAAGAAATGAACCTGTCACATTGAATTTCTGGATGCAGATTATATGTACTCCATTTTTTATGTTCATTTCTCAGGTTGTCAAATTATTCATTAAAAATGAATTGTAATTGTCATTATGAATTGAATTCTATCCAAAGTTACAATAAACAAAACAGTTTAATTCTAACGTCCATAATTAATGTCACCAATGTAAAAACCTTTTATTTAAAAATGGAACATTAAAAGGATTTACTTTATGATACAAACAAACAGCCTACCTTGGGAAAATGAAACAATTAAAGTCAAAACTCCCCATATCCTAGGGAAATAGCTCATAATAGGGGTGGTAGTGGCAATACTCCTGTAACGCCAGTATTTGGAAGATCAGGAATTCACAGCCAATCTCTGCTATCCAGTGAGTTCAAAGCTAGTTTAGACTACATTAGACATTGTCTCAAATAAAATCAGTTTAAATACATGATTATGGATTTTACAGTTAATCCATGTAACATACCTAAGACTTACAAAATATTCTACAGCATAACTCCTTGGATAAAGCAGTGGCAGGCTGAACTGGCACTTAGTCTTTAACTTAGGAAGGTATGACTTGGATCCCCCTACCGCAGCACAACTCAAATCACTCAGCACAGGGAATGCCCTCATTGGATACATGAAATCCTAGCTCCTTCCTTCCCAGGATTTGATATGTACCATGATGCTCAATGATGGAAAACAAAGAAAGGATTAATTCAACTCACAGAACTACCTTTAAAAGGGTAGAAAAATACTTTAAAAACCTGCTTTTATAAAAAAAATGTTTTTAATTTTTTTAAGCCCTATAAGATTTTACCTCCAGGAAACCTCAGGAAGATAATATAAACGAAGGAAAGAAAGGGGACAATGCAGTGGGATTTATGAAGTTCATTTTAAAGCTTATTGGGGAGTGCCTCTTTATGATTAAATTGATAGAGATGTATTTAAGACTGTAAGGCTCTATTTTACCCAAGAAACCTATTAGAATCAACCTTCTGACACAGTACACATCCTTCACTACTGATAAGTGCTGACACCATTTTTGTCTCATCATGAAACACAAAGCTAAGCTGGAAAACCTTTGTTTGATTCAAGTACTATTAAATCCAATAATAGTGACTCGATTTCAGCAGCAAATCATCAGTCACACTAAACTAATGGTGTTGTTCATTTGAATCTTAGTGATTTTATGGTTTTGTTTTGGATTTCTATGCTAATCTGGTTTAGTTTAAAGCCACAAATGATCCATAAGTACGCTTACATTCTGCTTTGTATCTACACATATACTAGTAACACTCTTTTTATTATCATTCAAGGCAATTCCAGAGCATCACAGGAGTTTTTCTCTCCCCTTACAGGTTTCATTTCCTGTAACTCTCACTTATATGCAGGTTTCACAGTTCCATGAGCCTCATCCTCCAAATAAGAAACACTCCTCAGAAAGCTTTGGAAACCTGTCTTGACCATTAATCATGAGACCACAGCCCTGCCTCTACTGTCACCTGGCACTGCCAAATGTTTCTGCCTCTAGCCAACAGGAGGAACAAACCTGGTTACTAAGATTTTCCTGGATGAGAAAGTTACGTCAAATATCCATTGTATACACCTACAATACAAACAGAAATTGCGTTGCCACTGTTACCATAAGAACCATAGCCAAAGCAGCACCCTATAAAGAACAAACACTCAAAAGTAACAATGAGCCAAGAGCTGCTCCTCTAGGCCTATGGCATACTGACTTTTCATCTGCAAAACTGCCCTGCTTTCCACTCAAGAAAGAAAGGCATCTAAAGAGGTTAAGCTACTGCCCACTTTGCTCAGCTAACAAGTAACACAGGGGATGCGAGGCCTGAGAATGAGAGACCTTATTGCTCGTTAATCATGCCTCTCCAGAAAGAAACAAACAGAACATAACAAAGAACGGTCATGAGCTCATGAAAAGTAAAGTCTATAGGAAACACATCCAGAATGGCTGCAGCAAGCAACTGGGAACTGGATCATTTCAGCAACAAAGCTGAACGTTTTTAAACTCTCAAATTGTCCTCCAGGTCAATAATGAACACTTGCCTTGCTATTTGAGAAAAATTACTCCAAATAGGAAGGTGTTTCAATGCTATCCTGCTGCTATAGAGAAGACATTACCTTTGTAGATGCTGTTCAAAAAGAGCCTGGGCTTTGATCCTTAATATCCCATGAAATAAAAGGTTATGCTTAATCTATATTTTATAGATCTAAAAGTCAGATGAGGCTCTGGGATAAACAAGCACAAGTGTGAACTAAGCCTGTTCCTCAGCATTCACTTGATTCCTGCTGTAGATAACAGACAGTGTGTCCAGTGAAAGACAGTTACATTAGTTAATACCTTGCAGGGTTTTTCTTGTAGTATTCTGCAAACATAAACAAGCTATACACATGTTAATTTACATTGTATATAAAAAGCCAATTTTAAATCCAATTTATAAGGCAATAAATATATAAAGATCCTAGGACACGGCAGTAAAATTATGCTATAAAGCAGAGTTAATTCAAGGCAACAATAATAAAAGCATGACAAATTTTAGCATTCCAACAACTGCACAAAGGTGTTTCAGGTGCCATCTGTTCAGAAGCAATTGCTACAAGACAGACTAGATGAGATGCAAGGTTCCACAGTATAATAAATGTATGTCAGTTTGTTTGCTTCATAATTAAAGACATGAGTCTTTGAAAAAAGCAATTAAGCCTTGCTCTAAATCTGAGACAATCATCCCTATGCCCACCCATCCTTAGCCTCAAAGAAAAAGAGCCACCCCAGTCTACAAATACTAAACACTGCAAATCTCTATTCTCAGCAGCTAATTGTACTCCCCAAAGAGCCACTTGATGCATTTTTCATAAGTCATACATTAAATGGGGAAAGGGGGCCTAAGGACCAAGCCTGGACTTCTTACAGCTATATAATCTTGACCAAATATTAACCTCTGAGCCTTCCTCAGTTTTTCTATGTCTAAAGATAAAGAAAAAAATCATTTTGTTTCTGGTGAGAGTAGGAGGTTCCTTTTGGAAGAGTCAATTCTATTTATAAGGAAGAATAGAAAGATTAGGGCTATTTCTTAGAAAAGCAGCCTAAATAGATGATTTTGCTGGTAAATGAAGGATACTATGGCTGATAAATTATACAGACTGTAGTTGATATGCCTGGCATGCACGAATGCACCCAAAACTTTCAACTAGAACATTATCTGGATTCTGGATTATTTACTTTGACCCAGTATCTGTGCCTTTCAGGCCAGCCTGGTCTACACAGTTGGGCCAGCCAGTGTGAGACTCTGTCTCAAAAAGAAAAAGATATTTAAACAGATTAGATAGTTGTAAGATTTTTCAACACAATCATCATTATAGCCAGAATACCTGCTGGTTTCCTATAATAGCTAGGAAAAATATTACCACGAAGTTGGTGGCTAACCAACAAATGCATCCAGCAGTTCTAGAGGCAGAAGTCCCACATCAGTTTCTATGCATCATCATCAGTGTGTTGGTGGGGCCTCTCTGCTTTGACACTGTTGGGAGCATGTGTTCAGTCACCAGCTGGCTACGCATGCCTAGAGAACACTGCCTGACTCCCAGTTTCTGATGGCTGCATCACTAACCTGTCTCCATAGTCACAGCACCTTCTCCTCCTCCACAGGCAAAACTTCTCCTCTCTAACAACCGGAAATCATCTACCATTTTTAGCCTGCAAACATAACACCGAAGTTCTTTTTATGCCTGCTTCCAAACACACCTAGACAGTAAAGCAAACATGCACGAATGTCACTAACCTGCTCTGATTTCACTTCTTCCTAAATCTATGAAAAATACAAGTTGTCCAACTTTCTACCTCTTCCCACCTCAAAGCCTACTTATGACTGACATGTCATTACCTATACATTCATTAGAGACACTGTTAACACTGTTAATAGTTTTTAGATGAGAAAAGCGGTAAAAACTCAAACTCCCAATACCTACAAGAAACAAAGTATGAGTTAGCGACCAGGATCCTGTCACCATCACCACCTTTGTACAACTCATATTTACTCAAATGACAAGTCTACTCATCAAACTTCGTAGGAAGCCATGGCCTTGGACTGAGCATCTGCTCTGGACCAAACAGACCAAACCAATGAAGTTTAATCACAGTAATCAAGTCTGGCTGGTTACAGAAAATCCAAACACCAGTTAACAGATTAGGTTCAAAACAAGTAACTAGTTCAGTTATAGCCAAAGGAGTGACTCCGGGAATAAGCCAATTAATTATGCTAATTTCTCTGCCTGATATCTAGTTTTATAAACAATCTGCTCAGAGTTCTCACAGTTCTCTGGTTCTGAGAGTCGTCTACCAGCCAAATACTCCAATTAAATGTATTAGTGTTTATAAATTTTGTTCATTTCTAAAGCCCAACTGATGATTAACAATGCCCCAAAATGGTACATAAACCCCAGTGCTAACTGATACATCTAACTCTTGTGCCTATAGCTCAGGGATCATCGCAGGACAGGGCCAAAACGTTCTAAGAGCCATAGTAACAGGATGGAGAAAGAAAAATCTCACAACCAAAACAGAAGGAATTATAAAAATATAATCAAATGAAAGCAATCTACTTGGTAGGAACCATTAGAGACAAGATTTACCCTAAAGGATATGAGAACTTTTAAAGAATATTCCTAATTAAAGAATCTCTCTACCAGTTTGAATTGCTGATTTTCAGGTCATATGTTAGATGTTGGCACTCATACACATGTAGTCTTCTCCCAGACCCCATGTCTTAGTCAGTCTAGACCTGGTGACAGTTTGTGGATGAACTGTGTGTGACGAACAGCAATGAGAGGAAGGTGCCACTGCAGGCTTTTCACAACAGTGTGGGGTGTACAGGAATTAGAGGCTTCTAGAAGCCTGGAGGCCAGCCTGGCCTCAGCCAATACAAACTGGTGATAACTAATGCCTTAATACACGTGCTCCTAGCACTTCAAGCCAACCTGGGCCTTCCTGGAGCCTTGACAAGAGCACAGTCCTGATACAAGGTGACCTAAACCACTGCAGATACCAGCAAAGCAAAACTAGCCCCACTACCTCACTGGGAGGAGGGTATGTAAAGCTTTCCCCTCCCTCAATAAAATTGGACTTGCTTATTTCAACTAGTCTCTGGAGACTGTAGTTGCTCTCTGCGCCTTCTTGCCCCCTCCCCCAAAGGGAACTAGCAGGGCCCTGAGCATAGAACAACCCCAACATCTGGTGCTAAACCAGGCAAACCCAACAAAATGGGAAAACCTTTCCACTCCGTTCTGTTCTACACTGGAAATAGAACTCAGGCCTGGCTACTGCCTACAAGACCTAGAGCTGGTTCCAGGTGATTCTACTGAATGCTATCTCCGTCCTAAAGTCTCTATCTACAGAGGCACCGACCTTTCCTCTCAACACCCTTCCACTGCACTACCCCCAGTGACCATCTCAGCATCTTAATATAAGGTGCCTACTGTACCTTCTATTGAAACCAAGGTGGTAAGTTTACAAAGAGCGCACAGCAGGTGATTCAGCCCAACAGTATAGAGTTCCAAGAGACTAGCTTCTATTTACACTTATGTAGGAAGACAAGAAATAAACTACAAATACATTTACTCAGATTTGAAAACAACTCAAGGCCAACAGTTCTATACTCAGTAGAAATCAAGAATTCATTTGTCTCCCCTATCAAACAGGATTCAGGAGGCCCCAGAGGTGGGGTCTTACTTGGCTAGTTTGCAATCAGCCCTACTATCAGCTTGTCCCTTTATAGAAATGAACAACAACAAAAAATGAACGAAATCATTCTTACCCCTGCCATATGGCAAAACTACATTACCTGCTCTAAAGGCTCAGAAAGTGACAGAGTGACAGATAAGCAGTCTAACATCACTTTATCTTAATCAAGAAAAAGAAAAGAATTGACTTGACATCCAGCAGTAAAGCTGAATGAACTGCAGTCAGGATCCGATGGTCTCAAGGATCACTCCCAAAGCAAGAGTGACACTATGGGATATCAAGGCGGTGAGGCAGACAGGCTGAAAGAGCTGCTCAAAAGGCAGATGAGACTGGGCACTGGGTCTAAGCAACACAAAGAGGTGAAGTAATGGTCCCAAGTCAGCTGCATGATCAGGATTCTGGCAGAAACAGCAGAACACCTCCATAGAAAAGCATCCCCAGTCTAGGCCCCCTGGAATTCCACTGGTTAAAGTGATGAGCTTACCTAAGTCAACAAGGAGGAAAAAGCAAAGAAATCAAGCCAATGTAGAAAGTCCAAAGACTGCACAGATCAGAACTACTAAAGAGGAAACAGCCAAGACGCAAGGTACGAAAAAGAATCAGCTGGAACTTACCAAAATAAAAAGCAACTACTGATGTCAAATAATCAGAACACATACAATAGAGGAGCAGACAGAGGATACTTGTAAAGAAACGGCTATGGACACATCCATTTCCAGAGTCTAAATGAATAATGTGTAGCTCTCAGCCCTCGCCAAGAAAACTTCTCTATGCAACAGATGAAGACCATTAAGGAAAACAACTGACCAAAAGGCAGTTATAGAGCCCAGTCCCTATTTATTTATCTAGAAAACAACCCCTGCACCTAAGGCTCAGGCAACACTGCAAACATGGGGACAGAAAGGCTGTAAGAGCAGGAGGAACCGGAAGTGGGCTGAGAGATTGTGTCTCCTAGAAAAGTCAGAGAAGGTATAGAATGAAGTCTCACCAGCAGGGCTGCCTGAACAAGATCTGAACAAGAACAGCACCAATAAACAGGCTAATATGAGAGGGGGAAGCTCAGGAGCACTCAATCCTAGACAAAGAACTTCAGGGAACAAGGAATGCTGGGAGAATAGTCTTCCTCAGGAAGAGCAAACCAACTGCTTATCCAATACCAAATAATCAGCCCCAAAACATACGAGTAATTATAAGGAATGAACAAATAAAGATGGTGGTACACACCTTTACAACAGGGAGGCACTAGAGGCAGCGGCAGGCAGATCTCTGTAAGTTTGAGGACAGCCTGGTCTACAGAGAAGAGCCTACACAAGCATACAGGCCTACACAGAAAAACTCTGCCTTGAAAAAAAATAATAATAACAGCAAAAAAAAAAAATATTTTAAAAATACACAAGTATGTGTAACAACAATGAAAGAAAACAAGACCATGAACTTGGGGGGGGGGAACATGGGAGAAGTCGGAGGGAGGAAAGGGAATAGGGAAAAATGATGTAATTATAAGTGCATGACTTTTAACAAATGGTATAGTCAATATGGTATAACCAAGAAATAAAAAAAAACACAATGGCCCTTCAGTATAGTCAAATATTTATTCAGGAATGCCATGCTGAAAACTACAGAAAATCACACTTCCTCAATCATGGACCAGGGAAGTCCAGATGAATTATATTGAGAGTATTAAACCAGAGAGTAAATTATAAAAAGAGATGGCATCACCCCACGGATTCCTCTCAGAATAGACAGACTCTTCTATGATCAAATTAACTTTCTCCTATTCGGCCTCAGACCTGAGCAGAGCCGACTTTGTCACAGTATGTCTCAACCCCTTCTTATTTTGGTGCTGTCTTCTGTATCATCTGTCCCACTGTTGCTCACTGTCAGTATCCTGAAGTCCCTTACCTCTGCTCTAATTTGCATTCAATTACAAGTACATACTATACTTAGCAATCTATTACATCCCTAATTTGTAGATCATGGCTTAAATGCTTCAAATTTTATTTATCCAGAAAAGGTAAATGTTATATATTATATATATATTATATATAACATCTCTATACTATATATATATTATGTATATAATATATATATAGAAGTATATATATCAATATTATATATACTTCTAAGTAAACTTACAAGACAGTATTAAGGCTTCAATTCTCTCTTGGACTAATACCAAAATCTCCAAACCCACACAATCAGACACAACAAATGAAATCATCCTCACTACCGATTTTTCCTCCAGCTGACATCAATTAATTAATTTAAAAAAAAAAAAACTTACCATAGCTCTTCCTTACCCATTAAGAACTCAAAGTTTACCTCAGACAAAATTATGATTTTCCAGTGAGAATTCAGAAACCAAATGAATATAGAACACAGAAAATTGTCATAATATCTTAGCTCCTTTACCCAAAGTCTACATGATTGGCCAGGATTTGCATCCACCTTTGAAAGACAGGCATATTTTCTGACCACACTATAGTTTTTCCTTTGAAAGAATAATAGAGATTGTGTACCCTCATGCTACACAGGGTAAAGTGGTAACTTCATAATGAAATTTAATCTTTCCCCATTGTTTAAAGCCTTAATAAATTCTTACTTAGATCTTCAATCTCTACCCTCTCACACCAAAGAAAATGCCTTGTGCAGAAGAGTCAACAGCTATCATCCATATATATAAAACCATGGAAGACGTAGCCGGCCCTACTTACTGTCAATCTCAACGTCAATAAAATGTTTCCACTTATAAATATGCACACCATCCGGTGATGTTCCTTAAATTAAAATACACATATATATATTTTAAAAACCGCAAAGCCAACCCGATTAACGAGTTTTGGATACTTGAAGACTCCTTCCAAACTAAACAAGACATTCTTTAGCAGTGACTACACATCCCGCCAAGTTTTAAAACGAGTTGCCTCAACTTGGAAAAATACATCCACCTTCAAAAGTTTTTGTTGGATTAAAAATATAGGAGGACAAAAGGGGACTATTAGCTATAAGTCACTTTCTGTCTTACAGTCTGTTATACCAAAGGGGTAGGGTGAGATTCAACTTTTTTTTTTTTAATTGCAGAATCCGCCTAGATGACGTCAGTACATAGACATCTGAACTGTTTTTCAGATCCGCCCTAAGAAATACTGGGCTTCTGAAAGAGCAGCGCATTCGTCCCACATGGGAATCGAACCCTGTAACTGTGGATCCAAGCCGATTAGCAGCTCTGGAACAAACCTAGCTCCCCGCTCCCGGGGTTGTCAGCCTGGGGAGCAGGGAGCTGAAGGCCCCGCGAATCGCCGCACCCCGTTACTCTGGTCCACACTTACCAATTTGGGGCGCTTCTCCCCGGGCTCGTAGGGGCCTGCGGGCGGCGCGGGCGACAGGCCCTTCCTACGCGGCGCCTTGCTGTCCCGGCCAAGAGCGCGCGCCCGGTGCCTCTCCATCCTCCGGGGTCTCAATCGCAACCTGACCTGTGGCCGTGCTCCGCTGGCTCGCCTTCCGGGTCCCACGCCCGCGGCTCAGCAATTAACCGCTGCACCCGGCCGGGCCAAAACATCCGAAATCTCCCGCCACGGCAAGGATCCCGGGCAGCCAATCCCGCGCCGCGAAGCCAGCGACGCGAGCTCCGCCCCTTCCGGGAATGAGAAGCCTGGGCCTGATTGGTCCTTTCGCCTGTCCATTGGGCGTCTCGCCCTCTGGCTGTGCAGGCAACTAGTCTGAAGGTGCGTAGTGAGGAGGGTTTGGAAGGAGTGTAGAGCCAGTAAGGGCCACTGGTCCGGCTTTGCTTGGCTCTCAAAGTAGGTTTTTGAAAATTCTGAACCGCAGGGCTACTCTGAATCCAGGTCCTATTTGAGCAGCGCTGAATATGAAAGCAACTGGTAAGCCCTGCGATTGGTACCTGGAGGTCTCCGGTGCCTTGGAGAAGTATTTCTGTGCTGTACGTGCCAGCGCCCATGCCTCTCAGAAGGGAGGTTTTTCTAGACTTCATTATGGTTTGTATAAAAACAGACCTCTCACCTCAGGAATTACGAGAATTCATGTTGGAACCCAAAATGCATGGCCGTAGATCAGGAACTCGAACTCAGGATGTCCCAAATATCCAAATATCACATTCTAACGTAGTAACAGTTTCATAAAGTGACTGATAATTGAAGCACGGGGGGGGGGGGGGGTGTTCATCAAGGAACTTTTCAAAACCATTGGGAGAAACAAGGTAGGCGGTTTTAAAAAAAAAAAAACTTTAGATGTTATGGGGATATCAATCTGGTTTGAGATTGGCAGAAGCTAGTCAGCTTTTAAGGAAGAGCAAAAAGTATCACGTGATTATCGCAAGAATGTTAGATCAAACTTTGATAAGTGACAGTTAAGTAAACCAAGATTTTATGGCCCTGGACTTGCAGCATTCCAGCGCTCTACAATCATGGGAGTTCTCATCAGTCAATTAACCTTGTAGAATTCTTAATGCAGGTGTAGCTTTTTGAGAAACTCTGGTTCACATTATTGATTACTTACAGTATGCTTAAGAGCCTGAGTGCTGCCCACTCTAGGTCAACCAAAAATTCAAAAGAACATAGTCCAAACATTTCACAGTTTAATGTAGTTCACAAAAGTTGTGGCAAAGAGCAGATGTAAAAGTCGTAACAGCCATTCTACAAGTTTTTAAGAACCGGGAAAAATCCTAAAGTAGAGGAAAGCAATAGTGTTCAGGTCAAAACCTGAGCTTGAGCAACCTTATCAAGGAAGTCTCCCAGGCACCCATTCCCAATATGACAAGTAAAGAAAACTGGAGATCCATCCATTGTGATCACACTGAGAGCGTTGATGTGAGGTTTGGATTTAAATATGGGCAAGGGATACACATAACTGAGCAGTGCTGGTCACCCTGTGATCCTACCCATGGCCCCCACGTGTACCACAAGTTGTCAGAACTTCCTAGGAGAAAAATTTCTCCTCTGGCTGGCACCATGATGCAGTCTTTTCCTTCTCCATTATTCAGTAGCAGAGAGGCAGAGGGGTTACAGTACAAAGGCTACATGGATTTTCACAGGCAGAAGACTGGCAGGGCACTCACGTAAGAGGCAGAGCAGGCAGCAAGGCCAAGAGAGGTCAAGAACACAGAGCTGAAGAAGTTTATCTGGCATATATTGAAGGGTCCTGAAATGAAACCATGTAGAAGAATTTGTTGTGTACAATGAAGGTCAAGTTTCGAGGCTAATGCTGTTTTCTCTACATCACTGTTTCTTCCCCTTTAAAAGTCATCTTTGCCTTCCAACCATTTCCTTAAAGGTATTGATCTTCTGACCATACTGAGGTGATATGAGCCAAGACAGGTAAACATGAAGTATTGATCTCAGTACAAGAAACAATTCTAGGTATTCCACAGAGATTACCAGGGGGGTTCAGAAAAATGAGCCGAAGGTCCAAGTAAGTTCTCATCTACAGCTTTTGGAGATTTAGGTTTGGTTTTTGTCTTACAGGTAGTGTTTGCTGTTTTTCTTGTTTTAATGATAGATCTCATTAAATCACATGACCAAGTTTTTATCCTCGATGAGCATATACTACTTAAAGCAGCTTCCAAGAGAAGCTGCTGGTTCTGTGTCATAATAAACAACACAGATGCAGCTTTAATTATTGCTATTTATTAGCTGCATGGTGTTAGAGATGAAGTTTAATTTCCTTTGCTTCTCCATTGACAAATACTTCAAATAGGAATGATTCAGGTTCAATGAGACAACATACAGAAAGCACTTAGAACTATATGTTAGTGTCCTGCAGCCAAAGAGCACCAAGAGAAACAGTATAGTTAGAACAACTTAGATTTATTACACAGCATAAGAACATGCACTATGATGAACCCAGAGGTCTTAGGAAGAAGGCATTAGGAAGCACTTGAAAGATCTGTATTCTTCTTGGGTGGTTTGGGGAGACCAGCACAGAACACCATGAGGAAGACTGGCTGGGTTGGGTGCTGTCAGGATATGGGGCAGCCTAATGACTGCACATTCTGATGTTTTCCAGGAGCATGGTGTGGTGACGCTGTAACCTACAACATGGCAGACACTCAAAGAGCAAAGAGTATATGATGTCAAAAAACAAAGTTCAAGCATTTAGTTTTAAAAAGTAAATGTATTTTCAGATATAGATAAGTACATATCATCATAAATTACAATGACTGATCTAGAGAGCTGAGCAAAGAGTGTGGCTTGCTCAGCTGGGCAGGGCTAACAAAAGCAAAAATAAAGAGTGAAAAGGAGGCTGGTGATGTCACTATCACCGAAAACAGGTAGAACTTTCTCAGCAGGCCAGCTCAGGCAAGCTAGGCCTGTTGCCTGATGCTGGAGTAAGTGATCTCCTGGGCATAGGTGATGGTTAATGTTGATTGTCAACTTGACAGAATCCAGAACAATGTCACAGACACGCCTTGATCAACCTACAGGAGAGTATCTAGATTCTGTTTAGTGATGTAGGAGCAGCACATTCCATAGGCCTAGGAACTGGGTTTCCTAAAACACAAGAAAGCAGATTGAGCACCAGTGTTCATCTTCTCTGTGGGCGGCATAGCTATCTCTTCCCTGCCATGATACACAAACACTCAAGATCTACGTCAAAACAAACCCTTCCAACTTTCCGCTGATTTTGTAAAATGTCAGTGCAACAACAAGAAAATGAACTACTGTAAAAAGAGACCTATAATATTAAATTCCCTTGTAATATATCATAAGAAGGATTAATATGTATTTAGGGGTATATTTTGCTCATGATACAAATTAATCCTTAAGATGATTCTTGGAGAAAGGAATGGTCTTGAGACAGCTGCAATCCACTCCCCAGACACAGGAATGAGCTTCCAATTCATTCTGGAGTCCTGATTCTCAGGGGCTAGCTACTAAGGCTCTCTAAATAATGCCTGAATTCCACTACAGAAACCAACCCACATCAGAATTTAGTCTGAGCATTAAGCCATAAAAATGGGTGACTCCACTCTGGTTTAGGATGGACTGTCTGGTGGAGCCAGTTTTCCATAGCTGAGCCAACATTGAAGCTTAGTACATAATGCCTTTATGAATTTATTGAATATAGGCATTTTGATATTGCACACTAACCCTTTTAAAAATGTATTTAGACAAAGTTAAGTAATTTTGTTTTTCCTCATTTCATCATCGTCACAGAGTGCCCTTGTCTGGCAGCGGTGTTCTACAAGGTGTTGTCCACCAGGACAGCAGCAACATGGCCTGGCTTTGAATGTCAGATAAGCTTCTAAAGCATTGAACCTACTCCATGTCAACATATCAAGAGTTGTTGCTTTCTTTCTCATGCCCTTGGCACATAAAAGATTCTAAATGCAAATAAACAAGAGTTTGAGTTTCTAGTTTCTAAAGAGCATTCAGGATTTTTGCAGAGAAAGTCATTGAAACTGCAACACACTGTTGAAAATACTGTTTGCAGAACTAAAGTATATGCATAACTTTATGCATCACTTAAAGCTGAGAGTAGCATTTCCTACCTCTCATTCAGAACAGACAACAGAAGGCCTTTCACTCTGCTGACCCTGTGCTGTGTTAGTGTGCACTGTGACACAGAGCTGAAGAAGGGAAAAGCCAACTATGAAAAATCTCAGAATCATTTCTGAAAGGCCTCAATATCCATCATTTTACTATTATCATCCTTTCAAGTGGTCACTGTAAATGACTATAGAAGAAAGTTGAGATAAAGAATTGCTATGGATTTAAGCAATAGTATCAATGATAAAACTACCACTGTACTCTCAACAAATTAAAAAGTATGGCAAATTCCAAAGCCATCAAGTTTTTGCCTAATGTATAGAAAATGTCAGTTCTACAGATGGGAAAAATATAAAGCTAGAGAAACCACTTTGGACAACAACTTCTTCAACTCAGAAGAGAGAGACACGCCTTTAGTCCCAGCACTCAGGAGACAGAAACAGGCAAATCTCTGAGTTTCAGGCCAGCCTGATCTACAGTGTGAAGTCCAGGACAGCTGAGTCTACACAGAGAAGCCTATCTCAAAAAGCAAAACAAACAAACAAAATCTCAGAAAAGTAAATATATGCACATTTAGTGCCCAGCAATTAGATACCCAGATGCTATCCTGAAGAAGTCCAAAATATACATGAAAAGTGTGCCTTAAACAAAACAAGGAAACCATTTAACTATCCTGTAGTCAAGGGAAGAATTATATAAATAGAAGTGTATTAGAGAGTGGGATATTGTTCCACATTTTAAAATGACTAGATAAATTGATAAATTTCAAAATATAATAAAAAGTATAATTAAGTGTGGTGGAAGACACCTATATTTCTGTCCCTTACAAGACAGAGAAGAGTTCTAAGGCTAGTCCTGTCTGCACAGCAAATTCTAGGCACACAATGAGATGCAAACTCTGGGATTTGATGGAGGCATTTTATTTAAGGCTAAGTGTTCTGAGATATTTTACTCTTTGAATAATGTCTGGATGTGGGTCTCTGTATTTAGTTCCCATCTACCACAGGAAGAACGTTCTCAAATGATATCTGAGCAAGGCACTGATCTATGAGGACAGCAGAATGTCACTAAGAATGACATTGTAGTGCTACATTTTGTTGTTGTTTTTTAAGAACCCTATCATTTGAGTTTTTTTACTTTTGTGTAATTTTTTAAAAAGTGTTTTCTCATATCCTCCACTGATCCCTCTCCCTTCCCTCTACCCCATCCCCCCATTCATTCCTCAGGGAGAGCAAGGATTCCCAAGGTTAATCAGTTTGCTCTGGCATATTCAGTTGAAGTAGGTCCCAGTCCCTCCCCGGCCCAATGTCAAGGCTGAGTAAGGTGTTTCTCTTAGGGAATAGACTTTGAGAGGTCAGTTCATACACCACGAATAAACTCTGGTCCTACAGTAAGAGGCTCCACAAAGTGCCCACACTTTTCGTCTGTCATCTATATTTGGAGAGTTTATTTCCTTTCCATGAAGGTTTCTCAGTGATTATTTCAGAGTCAGTCAGCTCCAATAGCTCAGATCAGTCATCTCTGTAGGTCTTGTGCTCATGATCCTGATCCCTTTGCTCATATATTCTCTCCTCCCTATCTCTAGCTGGCTGGGATTCATAGGGGTGCTTAGCTATGAATCTCTACTTCTGCTTCCATCAATTGCTGGGTGAAGTTTCTATAATTACAATTGTGTTGGGCACTCATTTGATGATAGACAGAGTCCTGTTTAGGCACCCTCTCCACTATTATTTGAAGTCCTAGCCAGGATACCTTGTGGGTTCATGGATGTTTCCCTAGCACCAGGTTTCCCTCTAACCCCTCAGTGGCTCCCTCTATCAAGATATCTATTTCTTTGTTCTCCCTCTCTGTTGCTCCTCCCACCCAATCATCTCATTCTCTCTTGATATCCTCCCATTTCCCCTTGCTCACTCTCCCATATGGTCCCAATTTACTCAGGAGATCTTCCCTATTTCCCCTTCCCAGAAGGATCCGTGGATGTCTCTCTTATGTTCCCCCCATTACATAGATGCTCAGGGTTTTTGGATTGTGGCCTGATTATCCTTTGCTTTATGTCTAAAATCCTCTTATGAGTGAGTACATACCATGTCTATCTTTCTGGGTCTGTGTTACCTCACTCAGAATAATACTCTACAGATCCATCCATTTGCCTGCAAATTTCAGGATGTCTTTTTTTTTTTTTTTTTTTTTGCTGCAGAGTAGTATTCCATTGTGTAAATATACCACAGTTTTTTTAAAACCCAGTCTTCAGTGGAGGGGCATTGAGGTTGTTTCCAGGTTCTTGCTATTTCAAATATCAAATAATGCTGCTATGAACATAGTTGAGCTGATGTCCTGTGAGGTAAGAAGGTTCATCCCTTGGATATATGCCCAAGAGTGGTATTTGGGTATATTAATTCCCAGTTTTCTTAGTAACCATCATACTGGTTTCCAAAGTGGCTATACAAATTTCCATTCCCACCAGCAAAGGAGGAGTGTTTCCCTTACTTCACATCCCTTCTGGCATAGGCTGTCATCTGTGTTTGATCTTAGCTATTCTGACAGGTGTAAGATGGCATCTCATAGTTATTTTGATTTGCATTTCTTTGATGGCTAAGGATGTTGAGCCATTTATAATTCTTCTGTTGAGAATTCCTTTTTAGATCTGGGGTTTTGCCCTCTAGTTTCTTAAGTTCTCTGTATATTTTAGAGATCAGTTGTCTGTCAGATGTAGGGTTGGTGAAGATCTTTTCCCATTCTGTAGGCTGTTGGTTTATCCTATTGACCATGTCCTTTGCCTTATAGAAGCCTTGCAGTTTCAGGTTTCAGACCTTCTCACTGTCCAGAAAAGTCTAAGTTCATCTAATATTTTAAATGCCGTATTCTGTGGGTATTTGAAGTGTTTGAAAATTACCTATCTAATTGAAATATATCTTTGTGTATCTAAAAAAAACCTAACATGACTATAAGTTTGGTTATCATAAATAACTATTAGTTTGCATTTTAACTATACATTACAATTATAAATGAGTCATATAAACATAATACCTTAAACAAGAGTAGAAATATACATAGAATATAACAAAATTGACCTTAAATTTGTATCAATAAACCAAAATTCTTAGCAAGAATTAGTTATAATATCTAGTCTATTTGTATTTAGCAAAATTAAAGAAAATACTCTATCATCTACCTTATCCTTGTGAATCTAAAGTTTCATATCCAATATACCATTTAAAATAGCTAAGAAAAACTATACCTATAGCTATCTAATCTTCAACTACATCAAAGACCACAGAAGGGTATATTTCTCCAATGGGGGAATCAGAATTCTTGCTATTCTTGATTAATAGCTGTTTTGTTATATGTAATTTTGCTTTGTTAAAATTGAAACCTTCCTATTTGATTAGACAGAAAGAGGGAAGTGATGTGGGAATGTCTTTCTGTATGCTGTAAATATCAATCTTTAAATAAAGGAGCTGTTTTGGTCCATGACAGGTACCATAGAAAAAGTAGGAGGGGAAATCACAACATAGGTAGGAGAAGCAGGGTGGAGTCAGATAGATCAAGCAAGACGCTAAAGAAGGAACATGTAAGGAACACAGGTGAGCCACAGGCCACGTGGCAGACAGATTAATGGAAATGGATTGAATTAAGATGAAATAGCTAGCTAGCAATGTGCCTGAGCCATAGGCCAAACAGCATGAAGTTAATATAAGTGTCTGAATCATTTTTGGAGAACTAAGCAGCAGCGGGTGGCTAAGGGGTCTGGCACTGCAGGTCTGTGGGTCTGGACCTCTGGTCACCTGGGGCCAAGAAACCCAATTGTAACAATTATATTTTTATTATTTTATTTCACTTTATAAAGAAATTTCTCCACCCTTTTTTTTCTCTCCCAGCCTACATATTCTTTTTCACACTTATTGTAACCCATTTAGAGATTTTCTCCATCTGAATCTGCTTTATTGTATATCCTTAATTGTTCTCTTTTTAAAATGCTAGAGCACTATTTGACTGCTGACTCTACTCCACTCAGCTTTTCAACATAGCAGAGGTACCAACTCCATGCTTATCTTTCCAATTCTGGGAAGCAGTATTAAATATTGTGGAGCTATCTACCATCCCAACTCTGGAGAATCTTAGGGTCCACATTGCTATCACCAAGTAGAGCATCACCACACGCTGCTGCTCATTAACTCCATTTAAGTATTTGGTACCAGTGCCTTTTAAAGAGTCATACAGATTTTGCTACTAAGGATAAGTTAGGAAGCCTAACTTAAAGGAGATATACATCTGCTTACCACCAGAAAACAGAGCTGATCCAAGAAAATGCTGCTACTAAGAAGTGGTCTTTGACTCTGTCCTCTTTCTGTCTGTATGGACAGAAACATTAAATCCATCACATGTAGCTTGTGCTTACATCAAGGCTCCTGTGAGACTTTGAAATCCACCTGCCATTTTGTAATTCAAGTCCATATGCATGCCATTTCTGTACTATACCCCACATCAGAGACACAACTCGGAAGCTGCTTTGGGCTCTGTTTCTTTCTCTAGAGCTCTTTTTAGGCTTTCTCAGACTTTATGTGGATATAAATGACCCATGTTGGAGTGCCATTTGTTGTAGAAGCTTCTGACCTGTCTGTTCTGTCCCAGCCCTGAGGTTGGAACCTGCTCAAAGCCTTGTTTCCTCTTAGTTCCAAATAATCAAATAAAGTCTTTTTTAATTACATTGCCTTCAGCGTGTGACTCAAATTTATTTCTAGGTAGCTCCCACATCTTAACACATTTCTATTAATCTATCTTGCCACATAGCCTGTGGTTTACCTACTTCTTTACATCTTGCTTCTTGGATGGCTGGATCATGGCTCTCCTGACTTTGTCCTTCATTCCCTTTATCTATGCTCTAATTTCCTGCCTGCCTCTAGTATGCTTTGCCATAGGCCAAAACAGTTCCATTATTGTCCAATGCCATGTGCAACATACAGAAAGACATCCCACATCAAGTATCTGTGCTACTAGTGTTATATTTTAAAAGTGATTGCCTGTGTCAATGTGTTCAAGGGAATTTCCTACTTTTTTTTCTATTAAGTTCAGTATAATTGGGTTTATGTTGAGGTCTTTGATCCACTTGAACTTGAATATTGTGCAGGGTGATAGATATGGATCTACTTGCATTCTTCTACATACTACTATCCAGTTATGAATAGCAACGATTCATAGAAGATTCTATCTCTTTTCCACTATATAATTTTGGACTCATTGTCAAAAATAAGGTGTTCATGGGTATATGGCTTAATGTCAGGATCTTCAATTTGATTCCACTGTTCTACAAGTCTGTTTTTATGCAACTATCATAATTTCATTTATTCCTGTAGCTCTATAATATAGTTTGAAGTCAGGGATGGTGATGCCTCCTGAAATTCTAATATTGAACAGGAATTTCTGGCAATCCTGGATTTCCTGGTTTTCCATATGAAGTTGAACATTGTTCTTTCACAGTCTGTAAAAAGAAATTGTTGGGATTTTGATGGGGATTGCATTGAATCTGTAGATTGCTTTTGGTAAGATTGCCATTTTTACTATGTTGATTCTAGCTATCAAGAACATGGAGGTCTTTCCATTTTCTGTTATCTTCTTTAATTTCTTTCTTTAATGACTTCAAGTTATTGTCATACAGGTCTTTCACTTCTTTGATTAGAACTCTCACCAAGATATTTGATGTTATCTGCAGATATTGGAAAGGGTGATATTTCCCTGATTTCTCTTTCATCTCTATTATCATTTGTGTATAGGAGTGCTATTGATTTTTTTTTTAGTTAATCTTGTATCTTGTTACATTGTTGAAGGTGTAGAAGATGTAGGAGTCCCCTGGAAAATTTTTTTGGGGGTCAATTATGTATATTATCATATCGTCAGCAAATAATAATAGTTTGACTTTTTCCTTTCCAATTTGTTTACCCTTATCTCTGTGGCAGTATCAGACACTATTTAGCAAGACCTAGAGGTGCGGCTTTTAGGTCTTGAAGACCCCTGTATGGGGGGGGGCGCTTGGCGAGCCCCTTCAAAAACAGGTTGGTTGCATGTTGCCTCCCCTTCCTGTTAGTTCCCCACATTCTCAGAGGGAGGATTGCTGCAACCACCATGGTGTGAAACATCTTATTTCCCAGAATTGCCCTAAGGTTCAATCTTGTATCAGTGAGTGTGTTATTTAAACTCCTTAATAAATATTAATCCTTTATATACTCACTTGCCAGTGAATAATTCCTACTAACTGGTGTTCCAATATGGGTTTCCAGGCCAGCACCTGGAGTTTCAGCTCTGGGCTACCAGAGGTCTTGTCCTGGCCCACCTCAGAAACCGAGAACCACTCATGTGGTTTCAAGCAGCTTTCGTCTTTGAGTTTATAGCTTACAAGATAGATTAGCATTCTGTCATCAGCTACTTTTAAAAGGGGATACTTTCTGTCTGATGGAGCAGGCTACCTGTAATTCTGCAGTTTTTCTCTTGGCACACTACTGTGCTTTCTGCTTCCGGCGGCTTTCCCACAGCTGAGTTGCAAATTCTACCTGAAAAACAAAGGCAATCAGCTGATATCAGTGTGTTGTTCAATGAGTTTTTGTAGTGAATTGTTCTGATTTTGTGACAAATTACTTTTTGTTAGATTATATTTATATAAGGCCAAGCCTCAAAGCCTGAGTCAGCCTGCCTTGACTAATTGGAGCAATGCCTGTAACATCTGCTGACCAAACATTGCCATTATACCCAGCCTGAGGTAAATACTTCTTCATATACAATATATAATTTTAATAACAATTTCTTAAAAATGGCAAGCAGTAAAAAATTTTCTAAATTCTTAGGTTTTACTGTTTTATATCTCAAAAAAATGGTCTGATACCTATACTAAATATGAAACATTAATTGACCTGATTTAAGAATTGCTCTCTCAAATGCATAATATGGAATATGCCAATGATAAATTGGCATACAAAGTTGATTTTGTGGAAATTGATTATGACAAATTTTCAGATAGATATTTTTCTTTGGACACAAATATTATGTCCTTACAGGAGAAGTGTAGATCTGTGGAACTCTATGTTAATGATGAGAATAAGAAACTTTTAATTTCATGGAATCATTAGAAAGATTGACTATTCAAGAAATTCAGACTCTAGAGAAGTTGGTGGTTTCTAAATTTCAACAATGGGAGGATCGATCGTGTCTCTGTAATTGAAAAGGACATTAAGGCACAATTAACTCAGAACAGTTCAGGACAGCTATCACTGATATTTTATGGAGATGGGTGATATGGGAATGTTCTGTATGTTGTGAATCTCAATCTTTAAATAAAGGAGCTATTTTGGCCCTTGACAGGCACTGTAGAAAAGGTAGGCAGAGGAATCAGAATAGGTAGGAAAGGAAGGGCGGAGTCAGAGGCAGATCTAGCAAGCCACCCAAGAAGAAACATGTAAGGAACACAGGTGAGCCATGCACCACGTGACAGACAGATTAATAGAAATGGGTTGATTTAAGATGTAAGAACAAGCTAGCAATGTGCCTCAGCCATAGACCAAACAGCATGAAGTTAATATAAGCATCTGAGTCATTTCTGGGGGCCTGAGCAGCAGTGGCAGGCGGCTAAGGGGTCTGGTGCAGCAGGGTCTGGGCCTCTGGCTGCCCCAGTGCCAAGAAACCCCACTACTACAGATGGGTGTAGGGGGATTATGTTGTTTCATTGTAAATAATTGTCCCCGCCTATGAGTTTAATAAAGAGCGCTGACTGGCCAAAGGCAGATAGGAAGTGTGGGCAGGCTACCAGACTAAGAATATTCTAGGAACAGGCAGAACAGAGCAGAAGGCCAGAGATAAGCCAGAAGATGCAGAGGACAACTATGCTGCTCTGAGAAAAGGTACTGAGCCACATGGCTGAACAGGATAAGGGTTAGATTAAAGGTAAAGAGTTAGCTAGTTATATGCCTGGGCCTTAGGCCAATCAGCCTAAAACTATTGTAAGCATCTGTGTGTCTCTATGGGTCAGTGGGTCTGCAGGCCTAAACCTTGAGGCTAGGCCCAAAAGCCCGGGCCAGAAAACACATGCTACAGATGGGGATGACTTGCCTAAAGTTGTGGATGTGAAGGGCATTCCTTTATCACTTCCAGTTACTGTTCAGAAAAAGCATACATATGATGAATCTCCAGGAATTATAAAATATAATTGGGAACATATACATATGAGACATAAAGAATATCAAGGAAGCTATTTTACTCCAAGGATCCATTTAACATATGTAAAACAGATATTAAATTCATGGCCAACAAAATATAGAATCACACCTAGAATTTTATTGAGTATTTTTACATCAGTGTTCATGAGGGAGATTGGTTTATAATTCTCTTTCTTTGAGTGGCTTGGGAATCAGGGTGATTGTGGCCTCATAAAAAGAGTTCAGCAATGTTGCTTCAGTTTCTGTTTTATGGAATAGTTTGAGGAGTATTGGTATTAGTTCTTTGAATGTCTGGTAGAATACTGCACTGAATCTATCTACTCTCAGAATTTTTTTACTTGATAGACTTTTATTAACAACTTCAGTTTCCTTTGGGGTAATAGGTCTGTTTAGATCTTTAAGCTGATCTTGATTTAATTTTGGCAAGTGGTACCTGTCCAGAAAGCTGTCCATTTCTTTTAGGTTTTCCATTTTAGTGGAGTATAGATTTTTAAAGTATGACCTGATAATTCTCTGGATTTCCTGGGTGTCTGTTGTTATGTCCCCCTTTTCATTTCTGATTCTGTTCATTTGGATTCTCTCTCTGCTTCTTGGTTAGTTTGGATAAGGGTTTATATATCTTGTTGACCTCCTCAAAGAACCAACTCTTTGATTCATTGATTCTTTGTATTGTTCTTTGTTTCTATTATATTGATTTCTGCCCTAAATTTGATTATTTCCAGGTGTTGACTCCTTTTAGGAGCGTTTGCTTCTAATTGTTCTAAAGCCTTCAGGTGTGTTGTTAAGTCTCTTGTGTGAGATTTCTCCAGTTTTTTTTTTTTTTATGTAAACACATATTCGATTTCACAGATGTCTGCCAGGTCCTCTAGCACACAATAATGAGTAAATTGATCAGTTATTAATAGGAAACCTGCTGGAGGCCTCAGAATTTCATAAGAAACATCACGTTAATAGTAAGGAATTAAAAAGAGTTTTCCCATTACTTGGCACCAGGCCAAGGAAATTGTAAAGAAATGTCCTACTTGCTCCTTCTATAACTGCCATTACCTGTTGGAAGCAATCGTAAAGGTTTTCAATAATATGAGAATTGGCAGATGGATGTTTTTCATTTTGCAGAATTTGGAAAGTATGTACACCATACATTGACACTTAATCGAGACTACAATGGACAAATCCCTGAGCTCTAAAAGGGAAGATTCTGAAATTATACACACCTTTTGGAAGTTATGCTCATTATGGTAATACTTGTACAAATTAAGACAGACAATGCTCAAGCATATGTTTCCCAAAGGATGAAATAGAATTTTCGATATTATAATATAAATAACATTATAGGTATACCATACAATCCTACAGGACAAGCAGTTGTGGAAAGATCTCATCACATCTTAAAATAGATGCTTCCTAAACAGAAAGGAGAAATGAAAAAACTCAGGGAGAGATGACATAATGCTTTCCTTGAATTTTCTTAATGCTGATGAGAAAGGAACATCAGCTGTGGAGAAACATTGGCTAATAGAAACAACTGAGATAAACCAATCTGTCTACTTTCCATTGTGCTGACCTCACAATGGAAACTGGGATATGTGCTTCATTGGGGAAGAGGTTTTGCTTTTGTTTCCACAGGAGAAGAAAAACTATGGGTGCCAATGAAATTAATAAAGATTTGATTTAAAAAGGAGACACATCTTGAAGAAGGGAAGTAATGGATTATTCACCAATATGGCAATTTGGATACATGGTAAGTCAAACTCACTTAACAAGGCTGGGGCAAAGTTTCATTTTTGTCTTACATAAGGATAGACATAACCATCTTTAAGAAATTAAAAAGAGACTGGATGACTAGATGCCTAAGGTTGAAAGGAGGTCAATTATGAAAGGATTACAAGTAAAGGAAAATAAGGCCTATTGGTATCAATGTGCAATACAGGGTAAATTCTTAATTCTCACTGCTTAACATTTATATCTTTTTTTTAAAAATGTGGTCCTGATTTAACTATAAAGCAAGCTAGCTTTAGAGTTGGCTTTCCCCTTCTCTAAACCCAAGCACATTGGTAAAGGAAAATTTAAAGTATTCTGTCCTCATATCAGAAAAGCCACCTGGTGTGGGGCAGAAGACAACCAAGATAATAGGGACTATTGTTATTATAATTATTTCTAATCCTGTTTCTCGTGTACATATTTTTGTTTGATCTATTAAAACTTTCTGTGCATACAATTCTCTCCTAAAAACATAAATTGTCTATTTGATATTAACGTTTAAGTTTTCCACTGTAAACAACAAATTCTCCTACCAGCAATCTCCAAAGCATCCAGAAAGAAAGGACCCCACTACAACTTCTACCTGGTCTGTGATATTAAAAACAAAACAAACAACAACAAAAAAAAAAAACTTGTGTACACAACTCGATGATTGCTTTTGAAATTCAGACTATTCGGAACAGTTGCAGGATAGCTTTCTATGATTATCCATCATATCACATTTCTAACAAGAATTTCAGATGGCCCCATCTAGTACTCTGATACTGGCTATAAATGTTTATAGTCAGTCTGTTGGGACCTAACCACTGTCTTAGTTTTTAGGATTCTGTAAGTCAGCAAGAAGCAACCCTATGAGGTCTTTTCATAGTGTGCCAGATTTCCTGGACATTTCGTGTTAATGTCTTTTTCAGCTTTAGTGTTTTCTCTGACTGACATATCTATTTCCACTATCAAATCTTCTACACCAGAGATTTTTTCTTCCATCTCTTGCATTCTGTTGGTTATGATTTCATTTGTAGTTCCAGTTTGTTCCTTCAGATATTCTATTTCCAGAATTGCCTCAGTTTGTGTCTTCTTTATTGCTTCTGTTTCAGGTTTCAAGTATCTCACTGTTACCATCACCTGTTTCTTGCTTTTTCTTTGCTCCCTAGTCATTCTTTAAGAAGTTTATTGTTTTCTTCCAATTTTTGGCTTGTCCACTCCTATATCTCCTTAAAGCAGTTGTTTGTTCTTTAATTTCCTCTTTAAAGGCTTTTATCATCTTTATAAAGATATTTTTAAGGTCATTTTCCCCTGCTTCTTCTATATTGGAATGTTCAGGTCTTGCTCTTCTAGAACCACTAGGTTGTAGTGGTGTTGTATTATTCTCCATGCTGTTAAATACATTTTTTCACTGGTATCTACCCATCTCTTCCACTGATCAATACAAGTGCTGTCTATGTTTCAGCTAGCTGGTTTTGGTCTAGTAGGTGTCCTTGGTGCAATTTGAGCTCTTGGAGTTTTTGGAGACAGTGGAATCTCCTTTTCCTGGGTTCTCTAGAGGCTCTTCTGTTGGAGGTCTCCAGAGGCTGTGTCTTAGGAAGCAGCTCTTCTGCTGAGGTTCTCCAGAGCCTGTGTCTCAGGCAGCAGTTGAGGTGGTGGCATGGGTGATTTTGGAAATTGAATTGATGCTTTTGGGGTAAAAGGTCCAATGGGGGGATTGGTGGTGTAGATAGTCAGGCTTTCAAGCAGGTGTCCTGTTTGCTCTTCTACAGCTGGAGCTAAGATGGGTTAGGGGGTCCATTGGATGTTTCCCAGACCTTTGGGCTATCTTAGCTGGCCTGGCTGGCTGGCTGGCTTGGAGGAGGGTAGCTCACCTCTTGTGCTGAGGTTCTCCAGAGGCTGTGTCTTAGGAAGCAGCTCTTCTGTTGGCATTCTCTAGAGGTTCTTCTGCTGGGGCTCTCCAGAGGCTGCCTCATTTGATTTTTATAGTCAGAAGTTTCTGTCCTGAAGAAACACAAATACCAGCAGGTGCTTCCCAAATAATTGATTCTGAGGCTTTATATTATAGTAACTGCTGGGCCAATAGCCCAAGCATATTACTATCTAGCTGTTACACTTAAATTAACCCATAATTCTTACCTATGTTTAGCCACATGGCTTAGTACCTTTGCTCAGTCTAGCATTCTTATCTTGCTTCCTCTGCATCAGCCTCATGACTGCTTCTTTGCCTTTTCTCTTCCCAGAATTTTCCTAGTCTTGCTGCCCATCTTTATTTCCTTTCTGACCACTGGCCAATTAGTATTTTATTAAACCAATACCAGTGACAAATCGTTAAAGTGTACAAGAGCAAACCACAGGTTTTACACTTAATCCCTGGGCTATCTAATCTGGGGATTTTGGACACCTAAGCAGAGTTAGGTAAGGGTTCTATCTTGTGCAGTGGGCCTTCAGTCAAATAAGATACTGGTTTGCTACTCCCATAAACTTTGTGCTAACATTGCATTTGCGTATTCATAGGCAGGAAAACACTGTAAGTCAAAGGGTTTGTGACTGGGTTGGTACTTATGTTTCTCTTTTTGTAACATGCGGTGCTACCAAAGATGCTAGCACTGGTGGGTAAAACCTCTGTGTAGTCACACATTCAACATCTCAATATTCAATGAGTTGTATATATTATGTCTTCAGCAATGGAGCCTTGCCTTCAGTTTGTGGAGGCCTTCATATTCTTGGCAACAGGCTGTTTTTTCTAGGATCCCATGGGATCTCTTTGGCCAACAATTAGATGCAACCCATTTCCAGCTAAATTTGGTGAAAAGAGATGTCCAACTGGGGTATGTGTGGTGGGATTCAGGTGTCAGCTGATAATGTCCAAAGATGCTTATCCAGGGTCCTGGGCTGCTGAAGGGGGAGTGGCCAACTCCATTCATAATCTTCTCCTACCTATGTTGTGATTTCTCCTCCTACTTTTTCAATGGTGCCTGTCATAGGCCAAAACAACTCCTTTATTTAAAGATTGATAGTCACAGTATACAGAAAGACATTCCCACATCACCTCCCCCTTTCTGTCTAATCAAAAAGGAAGGTTTCAATTTTAACATACCTGGGACCCTGGATAAGCATCTTAGGACCTTATCAGTTGACACCTGAATCCCACCACAGGTATGTCTTTTCATTATTTGGTGATCTCATTTAGATCACCTTCCTTTTATATGTATTTTACAAAGCTTCTACTGTATTATGTTTCTATACTATATATACAATAGCTCTTAATTGGGCCACTCAGCTCTCTATCTCCTTGTATTTTCTACCTTACACCTTTTTTTTTCTTTCCCTCTCCACTTGATCCTCCCAAACCAGTCCCCCCTTGTTCACCCTTTCCTAGGGAAATCCATCCTTCCCCTGTAGTTTTTTACTCAACACCTAAGTTCTGTGGCTCTATGGATTATAGCTTGACTATCATTGACTTAACAGTTAATATCTACATATAAGTGAGTACATACCATATTTGTCTTTCTAGGTCTAGGTTAGGTCACTCAGGAAGATTTTTTCCTACTTACCTATTTACCTATGAATTTAATGATTTCACCTTTTTTAGCCCCTAAATCATCCATTTTATAAATATGCCATATTTTCTTAATCATTCTTCTGTTGAGAATCATCTACGTTATTTCCAATTCCTGGATATTATGAATAGAACAGTACTGAACACTCTTGGCCAAGTATCCTTATGATAGGATAAAACATTCATTGGTTATATGCCCAAGAGTACTATATCTGAATATTGAGATATTGATTCCCATCTTCCTGAGGAACTGCAACATTGATTTCTACAGTGGCTGTAAAACACTGGACTCCCACCTGTTACAGTAAGGTTTCCTGGTCCCAGGCAACCAGAGGTCCAGACCCACAGACCTGCAGCCCCAGACCCCTTAGCCACCCTCTGCTACTTCGTCCCCCCCAAAATGACTCAGATACTTATATTAAGTTCATGCTGTTTGGCCTATGGCTTAGGCACATTGCTAGCTAGCTCTTCCATCTTAACTCAACACATTTCCATTAATCTATCTGCCACGTGGCCCGTGGCTCACCTGTGTACCTTACATGTTTCTTCTTGGGCAGCTGGCTTGATCTGATCTGACTCCGTCCTTACTTTCCTACCTATTCTGATTCCCTCCTTCTTCTATGGAGCTCACCAAGGGCCAAAACAGCTCCTTTATTTAAAGACTGATATTCACATCATACAGAAAGACAGCCCTACATCACCCACCAGCAATGGATGGGTGTTACCCTCACTTCACATCATTGCCATCACTAACTGTCTGTCACAAGTTACTGATCTTAGCCATTCTGACAGCTACAAGATGAAATCTCAAAGTAGTTTGATTCCATTTCCATGAAGAAGGGTTTTTGTATATTTAAATGTTTCTCGGTAATGTGAATTTCCATTTTTGAAAATTCTTTGCTTAGATCTGTACCCCATTTTTTAAAAAGGTGTTTTCTTGATACCTAGTTTTTTGAGTTCTTTATGTATTTTGGCTAGTATCTCTCTATCAAATGAATCTATAGTTAGAGAAAAACAAAAAACTTTTCTCATTCTGGATGGTGGTGTGTTGTCTAAATGATGGTGTCTTTTGCCTTACAAAAGCTTCTGTTTCTTGAGGTTTCTCAGTTTCATGAATTGCTTTGAGTTTCTTTCCATTTAGATTTTATACTGGTTATGGAATTGCTACAAGCTGCCTTTATTATGTCAAGATATGTCCCTTGTGTTCCTAAACTCTCAAGGACATTTATCATGAAGGAGTAATTGATTTTGTCAAAGGCTTTCTCGGCCTCTAAAAAGATGAATGAATCCTGCATCTCTGGGATGAAGCCTTCTTCATCAGGATAATCTTTATGATGTGTTCTTGGATTTGGGTGGAAAGATTTTTATTGAGGATTTTTGCAACTGTGTTTGTAAGAGAAATTGGTCTGTAATTCTCTTTCTTTGTTGTCCATACATAAGAGAAATTCCTGGGCCAATTCCACAAGGCTATGTTGGTGAAACTGCCATTCATTTTGCATTCTCGCTAGTGGTACTTGAAGCTTCTAATCTTGCCATACCCTCAATTTCTGATGTGACTTTTGAATCTAATGATCCTAAACAGACAGACATGGATGGAAGAATAACTCAGGGATGTTGAGTAGGATATGAAGAAGGTAGGCTACCTGTTGTGGGGCAGGGCCAGCTTACAGGGCCCGAATCAGAGATAAAGACAGGCAAAAGTGAGAGCCTGGCCCATGGTGTCAAGTTCGGCGCCAGATGTAGGCGGAGTTTTACTTACAAGGCACTAGTCCAAGATTAATATTTATTAGAATATAAATCAACACTCACAATATAGGTAACAGCTTATAGTGGCACTTGAACAGAGACTGGAATATCCAAGCGATGGACGAGCGATGGATGGACGATGGATTCCAAACCAGTCTCTCCAGCAGCCAGGAATCAGGAAGAGACCTCCCCGTGTCCCAGCAGCCCCTTATCAATGGGGTTGGCCACACCCCCTCCAGGAGCCTGGGACCCTAGATAAGTGTCTTTGGACCTTATCCGCTGACACCTGAATCCCACCACACAGGGGTCCCAACCTCCCACTTCTCAACCATGTTCTACTGCTCTATTCAGGGAGAGGAGAAATCATTGCCTTGAATCTTACACTAGTGGTGACTCCATCAAGATCCAATAATTCCAGTCATCACTCAGGTGGCCATAATTAAACGAAATGGGTCAAAATCTAAACCAAATGACATGAATCCTGGGAAAGAGACTGGTAAGGATGGGGAGGCCTAATGTGGACAGAAGGGTCATAAGAAAGGGTTGTGATAGGGAGAGTTATCAGACTACATTTTACTCACACATGAAATTCTCAAATAACATTAATCAATGAAAATTATTTTGATCTGCCACCTTTTTTATCAAGAAAATAGTGTTAGAATATACATAATATACATTAGAATGCATTTGTTCTCTTGAGTTCTCTCTACAAAGTTTGGGTATGGTACAGGAAACCAATTACCACAGGTTTTAAGGCCTGTGAAGCCTTATATACTGGAGATGTGGCTCTTAAAGATATTCTCTAATCCATTAGAAATGATTGTTCTTATATATGACAGTTACTTTTGTTATTTTTCCTAAATGTGAATAGTATTCTTATACAAAATAAGTATTAATTTTCCACAGTGGAGCAAAGTGCCTGTTTTGTGATACCTACATAGGACCTAACATCATTTTTAAAGAAAACAAAAATTCAGTTTAACAAGGTCAAAAGTATCTTGCCACTGCAAAAAGTCAGTATGGAAAATAGAGATGATTTAAGGTACACATGAAAAGCAAAAATATTATGTTCATATGTGATTCTTTTTTAATGCAGTCAAGCATTTTTTGGTACAATAAGTTTTCTCCAGGGTCTTATGCTGTAAGTTCAGATAGAGATTCTTCATGGGGAATGTAATTAGTATAACACAGTTTAATGTCATGGTTAATAGTTTCCCAGAGTGTTCTGATTAGAAAATTAATCTGCCTGTGTTTGATGATAGAGCCATTTAAAAGAGAACAGAAATATTCCTGTTAATGTGAGATACTTAACTAAGGTTCATTTCAAAGTGTTAGATGTCACTACCAGACCACACTCCCCATATTGGGAATAAATAGAAAAAAATGAATTAGGTAATTATTAAGATTGTTGTACGATTATCATTTAATGGCTTCCTATTAGAGCACAATTACTAAAGCCTAAATATAATTTGTTAAGTCACTTCAACTAATTTGTCTGACGAGAGCAAATAGTAATTCTGTCAGTCAAAAGTTAAAATAAATGTAAAATAAGCGATTAAAACCTCTGTGGTGCCCAAGAGATAATTTCAAGTTGTCTTTTTCTTTCATCTCTGCTGGTATCTTATCACCACATATATTTTCCTTATTAAATTCTGAGTTAAACTACTGTATTGTGGATATTCGATAATGTCAAGTACGTATCAAGCCTGTCTTTATTGAGGTCTCCTTTTAAGATGTCCACCTGTGTCCACCCCTGCTTTGTGGTTTATTCTACTTGAATCCATCTTACTCCAATCCTGTCATTCCCTCAATACTACAATGAACACACTGGTGTTTACATACATCATTAAATAGTAATCATTAAAAGGCATTGCTCATTGCAGAAGTGTTAGTACACTTAGCATTCTTGTCTCACTGCTGAGATGTCTGACTTAAAATTGCCAGTGAAATTAAGCTGCACCAGCATGCTCTCCTGACACTAGAGTCACAAGTCACCAGAAAATTTTATATCAGACCCTCATTCCCAGTCCTTAATCTTTTTGTCAATGCTAGTATCGATCATGCTAACCTTCCTGAGAATCTCTGCTCACTCCATGCCCCCCCTTCATCTCGCTAAACCTCTCTTGACCTCTCCTGGGCCTTACCAGTTTTGTTCTCATCTTCTCATGCCACCGTGTGTCTTACTATGCAGGATGCTCAAGGTCGGAGACCTGATTCAGTTCCACCCTGTGGTAGTCTTGGATACTGTAAAAAACTAGAAAAGCCATACTTCACCCATACAAACTTGTCTCAGTTTACTCTTATGCAAAATGAGATTACATTTTCCCATTCAAACAAAGGTGAAAGTCTCAGGCAAGAAAGGGAGCGTCAAACGGGACGTGATTCCAGGTCCACTTCCTCAGTGCTCATGAAAACAGCAATTCATCTACCTGTAGAATTGATTATGTTTTACATGAGACTCATATGAAACAGCAGAATGAGTCTTCAAAGCCAAATCTCAATTGTCCCTTTTTATCGTGTCCTTAAAGTCTTTTATTTGTATTTTCCACATTGCTCTCCTCTTTTAAGATCCGTGACATTTTCAGACATTAGGCATACTGTAATCTGTTTATGAACTGTATGCCTATCAGTGCTTTACACATAAAGAAGCAATTTCTCTGCATCCTGAGAACCAATTTTTATGACCTTGGTGCAGGATGCTATTGTCTCTGCTTCCATGCTTATGACCCACTAAAAAATTGGGTACTTTTCAGTTGCCTTCTGATCCTCTGAGAATTTTTCTTTACATTTAAGAAATGGGAGGGGGAATTGGCAAGCATATGGTTGTAAGTAATTAATTGAGGTAATGTATATGAAAGGTTTTATTAAAGAGCTTAGTATAATATATGCCCAATACAAATTCATTTTCTTTCACATTACAAGCTCCTTGTAGCATATGAAATCTTACTATACTTGAGTATTGTCATTGTAAACAAAAAAACTCAGCCTCTGGAAATCACCAGTGCCACTTTCCCTCCCAGCACTAATGCCTGCATGCATCAGCATTGTTCTGATTTTGCTCAGGCAAAAATGGAGAGCATTCTCTTTGACTTGCCCTGCCCCTCACTGAAAAGGAGGAATGGAATGGGTGGACTCTGTGTTATCCTTTTGTCAGCATTCCTGAGAAAAGCAACTTAAGAAAGTTGGCTCTAAGAAAGTAAAATATCGCATGGCATGGTGGCAGTGTATGGCAGAGCAGACTGCTCACATCATGGAAGCCAGGAAGCAAGGGAAGAAAGTGTGGAAGTGACCATGACCGAGATACACTCTACAAAAAAGATGTGTCCTGCTCACCTTCTTTTAATTTGGTCCTACTTCCTTGTTAGTCCATCAGATGGGCTGCAGGTATGTTTCCGTGGAAAATAACTTGCCCAGCATGCAGGAAGCTCTGCATTTCATCCCAGTAACACGCATGCTTCAACTCAGCCCAAGTAAACAGCCAAAGTAAGTGCAGATGGTGTCCAAAAGCAAGCAAAATACCTTTGACTAAATCATAACTCACCAAGATAATTAAGTCAATCAAATTAGGACCTAATAATAATGTGTTCAGTTTAAAAATTAAAATTGGAAATGGCTAACATAAGACTGTTCCACAGACACATAAAACACAGGACAAAAACACAAACTTAGCAGCTTGCAATGTAGCACAGTGGTAGGAGCACTTGTCTGGCATATACAGCATCCTGTGTTTACTCCTCATAGCCCCCCCCCCCGACATTATCCATTCTTGCAACACGTATGAAAACCACCTCACTGGACAGCAACAGGAATTCTGAGTTATCTGAGCAGAAACCTTTTCTGTTTCACATCTAGTCCTGAAATTCTGTTGATTTTTCCCCATCAATTCTACCCAGATCTATTTACACCACTGGCCAGCCTCAAGCTAGTTTCTACTGCCTTCCATGCTGCGCTCTTTTTCACATTCTAACACTTTAAAAGAAAGAATAGTTCTCCATAAGAAACTGCCACAGACCATATGGCAATGTTGCTTCCACTGGAACACAGATACCTGGAAATTCCTTTCACTTGATGCTTCATCTCACAGAAAGTCTATTGACTTGAAAACAAAGGGGGCGGGGGGCGCAGGAGAGATGGTTCAGAGGTTAAGACCACTTGCTGCTCTTACAAAGGACCCAGGTTCAATTCTCAGCACCCACATGGCAGCGGATAGCTCATAACTGTCTGTAACTCCAAGTCCAGGGGATCTGGCATCCTCACACAGACATAGATGCAGGCAAAACTCCAATGTAGATAATAAATAAATAAGTCTTTAAAACAAATAAACAACTTGGGTCTAGTTGATGGAGTAGGGATGGAGTGCTCTATGCTAGATATGCAAGCATCTGTATTTTAATAAGAGGATTCATTCAGTTTATTCTCAGTGCCAATGTGTTTCTGACTTGTCTCTGTGAAGGGTTTCTTAGGGAACTTTGTTCACTTCCCCGTACGTCCCACCTTTCCTGTAGTTAGGGAACCTGGTTCATAGTGCTGCATTGTTTAAATTACTGTAGTTTTTCTTTCTTCCTTTTCCTAGTTGTAATTTTACTGTAGAATATCTCTCCAAAATCGCGCAGTTTAGACCCATGTTCCCTTCTCTCTTTCTTCTCCCTTCTAATAAATTGTTTCCTTTCCCTTAGGTTATATCTCGGAAAAGAAGTTTCCAAGATTTGTCTTTTCTTAAAGGCAAATGCTTGCGCCTAATTATCCTTCCACCATATGGTTCCTCTTCTCTTCTCTGTTCTTCAAAACTCTCACGCTTCCCTTCTGCGGTTGCCACAGAACTCATGTGCCCTCCTCCCATCAAATTTGCACACTTTGAAACCCACCATCTGTCATCCTCCTTCAGAGGGTGACTACATCCTGAGTTTGTTTTAAGGTCTTGTCACCTCAATAGCTCTATTTCTCTCCTCTCACCATTATATGATCCCCTCAGGCTGATTTCCATTTCTACTAAGAGGAGGGAGCAAACTGTCATAAACACAATACCGCATTGTCTCTTCACTCCCACAATGACAAGGAAGAGGGATGCCTTGTGAGTAAGGACAAACTTCCCAGGCACATTTGGAAATGAACACACTATAGAGGATGTTAAGAAAATGAGGGTGTCTTACCATCATCCTATTACCGTCCTCTGGGGAAATAGACACCGGATATTTGTCTTAGTCCTGTTGGGCCTTTCTAACAAAATATCACAAAGTGCATAGATATTCCCCACTTTTCTAAAAATCTATGAATTACAACATCTAGGTACCATCAGGTTCAGTTAACCAGTTATCTTAGGTAGGAAGGACATGAGACTTTCTCCAGAATGGCTTTTATAAGGGCCCTCATGGTATTTATGACAATCTCAATCACCTCCTAAAGGAACCATTCCAAATGCTATCTCATTTTAGATTATGTTTCAACATATGAATTTTAATGAGACAGAAAAATTCAGTCTTTGACAGAACTGAGCTGAAGATCTTTTTGATAGGTGAAATCGTACAATTGTACAAACGTGTTAGCCCTCATTAAAATCTATGTTCAACTTTTCACACTCAGTCACAGTATATCTAATAACAGCTCATTCCTCTGACCTTTATAATCTGACCCAGATAGTCTGTTTAGTTAAACAGTACTTATAGGTTAATATAACTTTCTGAACTGAGGTTTCAGAACATAGACTTTATTCTTCAATTTAATCATTTAAAGTAATATTCTTTGTCATCTAGTGTACACATAATCTCCAGCATCTTTTGGTTTTTCAAGACAAGGTATCACTATGTAGCTCTGGCTGTCCTTGGAACTCACTATGTAGATCCAGCTTCCACAAACTCACAGAGATTTGCCTGTTTCTGCCTCCCAAGTGCTGGGATTAAAGGCTTGCACCACTATGCCTTCCTTATTGGATCTCAGACATCTTGACCATGTCCTACATTAGTGTCTGTCTTCTCCCTCTCCCTCTCCCTCTCCCTCTCCCTCTCCCTCTCCCTCTCCCTCTCCCTCTCCCTCTCCCTCTCCCTCTCCCTCTCCCTCTCCCTCTCCCTCTCCCTCTCTCTCTCTCCCTCTCTCTCTCTTATCTCTCATGTGTGTGTGTCCTTGTGTATGAAAAGGCAGAGGTTGATAGCAGTTATTTTTCTCAATTCCTTCCCACTTTATTTTCTTCACTGAACTGGAAGCTCACTGATTTTCTGGAGCAGCAGGCCAGAGAGCCCCAGAGATCCTCCTGTCTCTGCCTTCTCAAACACTGTGATCAAAGACAGCAGTTATAGGTTCATGCTGCCTTACTTGGCTTTTTTTATGTGGCGGTGGGTCTTGAACTGAAGCCTTCATGCTTATGGAGCAAATGCTTTACATACTGAGCCATTTCCCCAGCCACCATTACTCTCTGTTGGGACCACCCCTGCCTTCGAGTTCTTTCCTGATACAACTGTTCTTAGACCTGTGCAGTAGTTTAGCTCACCAAAGATGATTTTACTCTAATTCTCTAATAAAGACTTCAAGGGCCTTAACTTGATTTCAGGTCTAGATGATCACATGACAGAGGAATACCATTTTATTCACTTAAATATCAAAATATGTAAATTTCTGAACAGTTTTACCTATCAATAACCTATTTCCTTCTTATCTCTTCCAAAATGTTATTTTAGTAACATATTCTATGTTAAACATTTTGAAAACTAGAAATCACTCAGAAAATATGAATAATTTGTTCCTACTATGTGTTTACCTCATGTTATATAGGTATGTTTTATATATTTATGTATGTATATAGCATTTTGAATATGTATTTTATTTTAAATACTTTCATATTATATAAATATATAAAATATATTTTAAGACAATTTTAACATTATTCTCATTGCATAGGCTGTCTAGTTGATGTGAAGTTAGCAGAAAGCATGACAGATGGTAGGAAAATAGTATTTAGCCTTAAGACTATGTCATAAATCATTCATAAGTGAATAATTTATCCTCATAGATAATCAGGAGTTGATAATATCACAACCTGAAAACTGAATTGAGAGGATACTGGTTGGTCAGACCTTAGGGAAATGTCTAGGTATGTTGAGAAACCCCCCAAAACAGGTTAAGTTATACTGGTGGGACAATAGGGTAGACCCACACATCCAAACCATAAGGAGTTGAAGGGGGTTTCTCAAAGGAAATTCAGATAGTTATCATAGTCTGTTTTCTGTTGCCAATAGCACAGTGTCACAGAGGTTTGAGTTATAAAGAAAAAACATTTGTTTTAGGTCGTGATTCTAGAGTTCCAAAACCAAGCTACACATTTAGTCATAATATCACTGGTGTCAGAGACCCATGATGTCACAAGGTATCACATGGCAAGAAAAATAGAGTGCATGTGTGTCATCTCTTCTTGTTTCTCTCTCTTCTATGAAACAATTAGGATCCAATCACAGGGCTCAACTGGAAAGACCTTATCCAATCCTACTCCCCTATTTCTAGCCTCATCTATTAATACTGCAATCATATGCGGATTCCATCCTCTTAACACCCCAAAGTGCGAATTAGGTTTCACTGCACACACATGGGAGAAACTCTCAAACCATATGTTCAAGCCACAACCACACACTTGCGAGTAATAACAAAGTCAAACAGAACCCCAAACAGACAAAATTGAAATAATCACATAAAACCACTGGGCTGGATCTGCCATTCTACTACAGTCGGTTAATCTTTCTATTCCACAGTTGTTGACTCTTACTGCTGTGTCATAACCACCTAGTAAATATCAGTTACTTTGACATTTTCTAAGGTTAGTGTGGACCGCGGGGTATAAAAGAATTCTATCGTTAATTTAGGGAGAGATACAGTTTTTAAATGTGTATGTAAAGATGACATCTGTTGTGGCTTTTAAAAAATAGAATGGTTGAGAGAAAGTTGAAGGACAGATGACAGAAGAGGTGACAAACCACCTTGTGTTTACAATGTAAAGGCTGTTGTTTTCCATAACAGGTTTCCATTAAGTAGATGTAAGAACATCGTTTGATATCTGTCTCTTAAGTCTCCCCAGTACACAGTTTATGATAGCCAAGGCCGTTCTGAAGGTCAGAGCTAACAAAAGGGAATCCTTTAAAATGTTCTAACTGTAATTTTCTTAGGATTCCTTAGGTATGTTTATAGAGGTTCCTGGCAGGCCACCACCTGTTCAAGGGTCCAGCCTGTTTTGTTTCCAGATGTTCCTCATTCAGCATTCTGAACTATATTCTAGAGTCTTTTATCACTGAACGTTTACTGAAGAGCTGAAAGAGGCTCTGCACCCTCAGAGGGTAAGAAAGAAAGTTTAATTTCTAAGAAGAGCTGAATAAGGAACTGGTGATAGACCAGGGGACGAGTGAAATGATAAATGGAGAATCAACATTTTGCCTTTATGATACAAGCAGAACAGCATAGGAATATCAAAAATCAATTTTCTAAAGAGCTAAAGATTTTGAAAATGCTCTATTTAACTACTTTATTCTCTACTCTACCTAACTTTAGTTAAAGTGAACTACAACTTCAGAACTATACTGAAGGGTAAAATTTAAACCATACTGAATTGCTCATAGCCTTGTGTAGAGGTCTATAAAATATAATAATAAGTAAAATGATATCCTAAAGAGTTTTGTGTACATAAATTCATGGAGTCTCTTCAAATATCACTTTTTATAAACAGCATGTTAAATGTTAAATAAATGGCCTCCCTCCCTCCCTTACTCCCCCCCCCCATTCCATTCTGGTAGTCAAGCCTTTCTGGTGGTCCTTGGAAAGCACTAATCATAGATGCAAGATAGTTCGACACGCATCCTCTGACAACTAGGACCAAACAAACAGCCCGTTTGCCTTAATTACGGACCATAAGATTGGACAACAGATGTTCCTCTGCGTGCAATGTGGTAATTTACTTCATTCTTTTTTTTTCTATTTACATGAGATACTGTGAAAAATATACAATTGAGTCTTTTGTTCTTCTCCATAAAAATCTAATATCTCCTATTAATATGTCATCTTTCAATATCAAAATGTAAGACCATCAGTTACCAACCATAATTTTCTGTGATGTATAAATGTAAATCCCACCATATTCCACATACTCATGAAAACAAGGGCATTTTTCTAAGAACAACAGCAGGAAAAACAAACAAGCACAGCTGCTACCTCATTGTGTTCTCTGAGGTCTTAAAAGCCAATTTGAAAAGGTTATTTGATCTTCATTCATAAATTCTGACAAACTCAGTACCCCTCTCCCCCATTTTTGTATACAGTCCACAGAGATCTAGAAATATGCTGACCATTATAGTTAGAGCCTGTGGTGATTTGAGTGAGAAAGGCCCCCAGAGACTCCTATACTTGAATACTTTGTTTCCAGGTGGAGAAAGTGGTTAGAAGAATAGGGGGTGTGGCCTTCTTGAAGGAGGTGTGTCATTGGGGGTGGGCTTTAAGGTTTCCAAAGACTGAGTGCCACTGTCGTTGTCTCTCTCTGCCTCCTACTTGTGCAGTAAGATGTGAGCTCTGAACTGTTCTTACCACTAAGCCTCTACTCCGCGATCATAGACTCCAACTAACCCTCTGAAACTGCAAGCCTCCAATGAAATGCTTTCTTTCATAAGTTACCTTGGTCATAGTGTTTTTATCATAGCAATATAAAAATAACTAAGACAGAGCCATGGTGTAAATGTGGTGTGTTTTGAAAGGAATGAATGATTTCTGTCTGCTTAAATTACTCAATATGAAGCATGTTCTAGGAAACCTTTTAAATGAGAATCCATTTTTCTATTATGTCTATGTAGTGGCAATGATCTAAAGTGGCTTGATTCACTTAAGGAGGTTGGCTTTCTTTCCCATTCTATAGTATAGCTGACCACAGACTATTCAAATTAGTTTCAAATTTTAAGTTCATATTCTTCCTGCTGTCCTGCTACATATCTTAACTCATCTTAGTATTTTATGCCATTAGATATTACTGTCTGCATAGTGAGCACAGGAATTTTTAAATGTACTATCACCTTACTCTTCATTAATGCTACTACTAAACTTCACTTCTGAAGGAAAAATTACTGTATTTTATGTGTATTTCAAAGCAGATAATTGAACTAGTGAATAGTACTGCCCTTTGTGGTATTTTAACTATTTATGTAAAATGTAGCTTGACTATATGCATCTGGAGAATATGTACTAAGTTTCTTTTGAAAACTTGTGAAAATAAGATAAATGTAGTAATAAAAATCAAACAATAAAAATTATAAAGTACCAACTAAAAGTCTCCACTCTCTACTCTTAGCTCTATTCATCTGAAATAACCATATTTAACAGTTTCTATTTCAAGTTCTCTTATTCATTACCCCCATAATACTGAACATTATACCTATGCTCCAGGATCTCAATTTATTGGTGCTATAATGAGAGGTGAAAAATGACCTTATTCACACTCTTTCTGCCATCTCCCTTTGTCCCAAATTTTGCTCATTTAATTTTTATTCATATTTAATTCACTACTTCATGTGTGTTTGTGTGTGTGTGTGTGTGTGTGTGTGTGTGTGTGTGTGTGTCACATGTAGAGGAGAAGGGAGTTGCATATTGGTGCATGTGACTTAGACCAGAAAAGGATATGGATTATTCCTCTATTATTATCTGCCTTATTCTCTTGAGACAGGATTTCTCACTGACTCTGAAGTTCACTTCTTAGGTTAGGTTGGGTAGCCAGCAAATCGCTAGGATCTACTTGTCTCCACCCTCAAACACTGGGGCTATAGCCACACAGGGCCATGAGCAGCTTTTAAGTGATGAGGATTCAGACTCAGGTCCTCATCCTTCCACAGGAGGCACTAGTGTGCACTGGACCCTCTTTACCTCACCACTTCATCTTTAGCTGCATGTATGAACATTGGCATATTTACATGGAGTATAAATAAATGTATAAATATATAAATATATGATTTGCTTCATTCAGTCTTCTGTCCCTTTGCTTTGTATTTTTGCCATTCTCCCTTCACAATTTAGACATTCTCTCCCAAATGCCATATACTTGTGTTACAATAAGGTTTCCTGGTCCCGGGGGGGGGGGGCAAAGGTCCAGAGCCACAGACCTGCAGCCCCAGACCTCTTAGCCGCCCGCTGCTGCTGCTCAGGCCCCCAGAAATGACTCAAACACTTATATTAACTTTATGCTGTTTGGCCTATGGCTTAGGCACATTGCTAGCTAGCTCTTTCATCTTAATTCAACCCATTTTCATTAATCTATCCTGGCACATAGCCCATGGCTCACCTATGCTCCTTACATGTTGCTCCTTTGGGCGTCTGGGTTGATCTGTCTCTGACTCCACCTTTTCTTTCCTACATATTCTGATTCCCTACCTACTTCTTCTTTGGTGCCTGTCATGGGCCAAAACAGCTCCTTTATTTAAAGATTGATATGCACAGCACACAGAAAGACATTCTCACATCACACTTGCAACATATTAAGACTTATTCAACATTTTTATGATTATATATTATAAGACTTATACTTTGTTTCTGCTTTTCAAGATAAAAAAGAAACTCCTAGAGATACTTCCACAATGTAAATAAACTTAATACTGTCAAACTGTATATTAGAAAAGTTGATGACTGATTTTATGTTATGTGTTTTTTAGAACAACTGAAAAATCAACACACAATTGAATAATCAGGCATGTAAGTACATGCAGATAAATCTTCACTTTGCACAGTTCCTATACAAATTCCTTTCATTTACCACCCTTGAGTTATCACACAGCTGAAGCTAACTTGCCATGCTGTGAACATAAAATACCAATACATAAAGTGTAAACTTCACTGCTACTTGTCAGTCTACAAATCACTATGTAAATAACAAAGGTACAAGATCATCTGTGGCCAAAATCTGTTGGTGATTGACCACTATACAATTTTTATTCAGTGATTCAGAGACAGTTAAACACAGTTCTTAGGTTGTCTCCTTGTCATATAGTAAGAAACCTATATGATGTTTACAGAAATGAAAAGCAAAGGGAGAAATGGTCCACAAAATGTAACAAAGTTATACAAATGGATCATCCTGGAACTTAAGTTCAAAACAATCATGAACAGAATTTTAACAGGATACAGATGACCAGGGGCATGCTAACATGATACCATCAAAAGTCTGGACCTATGCAGTGAAACAATCTGATGACATGGACGAGAAAAGGAATCATGACAAAAGAATGATGTTCTAGAGTCAGTGACGTCAATAAAAACCTTCATGTTCAAGAAACTTCCAAAGTGCAAAGGCTAAAAGTGTCACAGTTCATCCAGATTTACAAAGAAGTATGACATCTTGCTGAGGCATAGAAAACTGTTGTATATTATATGTTATGTGAGGAGAAGAAGACAGTGCAGTTGCAATTCCTTTATGATTTTGCTTTAATGTTTTTACAAAGATCTTTAAATCGCTTTGATTCTTAATGTTTCTAACATTTTAACTTACAGAATACTAAATAAAATTTAGTTTACATTTCTTATTTCTCCATCTAATTTAATGTCAATGACAAGACAGATTTCAAAGTTCTGAAAAAATATTTTAAAGATCTCAGAGTAATCATACCCATTCTGCGCTGGTCACTAAGTTCACTCAGCATGGTTTCAGCTTGCATGCTCGTTGTGATGGCCCTACACTGCATGCACACATATGACTAGATAGATTACACTCATCACTTTTTAAAACTTGAGATCATGTTACCTGCCTTTTCAACATTTTGCTTTTCCAACTCAGGGATTCTTTATGGAAGTCTCTTGAAATCAACTTACATGCCTTTAAGTATTTTTTTAAATTTTATTATTTTTTAGTTTTTGAGACAGGGTTTCTTTGTGTAGACTTGGTTGCTTTGAAACTCATGCTGTAGACCAGGCTGGTCTTGAACTCACAGAGATTCACATGCTTCTGCCATCTCAGTGCTGGGATTAAAGGTGTAATATAATTGTAAATATCACTATTTATGTATAATTAAAACATACTGAACCACTCATTTCCTAACAAGCATTGTTTCAATAAATAAATACACCCATTCAAAGTACTGATTGATGCTTTTATATGATACGGATTCCCAGGAAATTTATTGCTAGGTTGAAAGTATATGCAAATGAAAGCAACTCTGAGATTCCATCTTACACCTGTCAGAATGAGTAGGATAGAAAACACTGATGACAGCATATGCTAGAGAGGATGTGAAGTAAGGGGAACACTTCTCCACTGCTGGTGGGAGTGCAAACTTCTATAGCCACTTTCAAAATCAGTAAGGTGGTTTCTCTGAAAATTGGTACTCAATTTAAGATCCAGCTATACCAATCTTAAGCATATACCTAAACAATGCTCAGGCATACCACAAGGACATTACTCAACTATGTTTATAGCAGCATTATTCATAATAGCCAGAATCTAGAAACAACCTAGGTGTCCCTCAACCAAAGAATGGATAAAGAAAATGTGTGATGGCAACCAGATAATAGGGGATAAGGTGCCTGAATTGGCCTCCAGTAATCATGTTGATGGCCACCTTAATTGTCATCATAGAGCCTTCATCCAATAACTGATGGAAGCAGAGGCAGAGATCCACAGCGAAGCACTGGTAGTTAAGTTGAAGAGAGGGGGGAGGGATTATATGAGCAAGGAGTGTTGAGATCATGATGGAGAAGCCTGCAGAGATAGCTGACCCAAGCTTGTGGGAGCTCAAAGACTGTAGACCAATAGCTAGGGAACCTGCATGTGACCAATCTAAGCCCTCTGCATGTGGGTAATAGTTATGTACCTTGGTCTGTTTGTAGTCCCTGGCAGCGGGACTAAGATCTGTCCCTGGCACATGAGCTTGCTTTTTGGAACCTATTTCCTATGGTGGGATGCCTTGCTCAGCCTTGATGCATGGAGGAACTTTTAGTATGCCATGCTTTGTTGACTCCCATGGGATGCCTTACTCTTTAAGAGGAAGGGATGGATGGTGGGGGTAGAAAGGAGTTAGGGAAGAAAATTTGATGAGAGGAGGGAGGGGAAACTGTGGTTGTTATTGGAAAATAAATAAGGAATAAAATAAAATAAAAAGGAAGTATATATATTTCTCTTAGTTGGCACTGGCAGATTTCCCTAAAGGCTGTAACAATTAACATTATTTACTTTTTGTCAGTAAGTAGTGGTGTAAGTATGGCAAGGTAAGGAAGTTCCTTACAAGAATGAATGTGTATGAATGTGTGTGTATGGGAGTGGGGGCGGTGGTGTCTTCTGTAGCTGAGGCTGGTCACAAGCTTTCTATTTTAGTCTGGGATGGTCTTGAATTACTGATTCTCCTCTCTCTGCCTCCTGAGTACTGGGGATATGGTAATGTGTTACACACCCAGCCAAGAAACAGATTTTAGGAATCTTTACTTGATTTCAAACTGATAGAGTCCTATTATCTTTCACTAGTAATGCAACTGGCTATTGTTGACTATTAAATCATTTGAATATAATTTCATAGTCTTTTGGTCATTAGATTTTTTAATTTATTTTGTATTTTTTGATCATTTTAATGTTGGATAACCAGTAAATTTGTTATAAGAGAAATTTGGATGGATTAAAAACTTGCTTTACTATGCAGTATAACATGTATTCATCATGTTAGTAAGATATTAGTATAGAAACAGGTAAACTGAGTTTTAAGATAGCGTAATCTCCAAAAATAAATTTAAGTATATATGTATCTTAGTTTTTGTTCTATTACTATGAATAGACACCACAGTCATCTTATAAATGAATCCTTTAATTGTAGCTTGATTGCAGTTTCATGATCCTCATGCCTAGGAACATGGCAGCAGACCAGACAGCCATGGTGCTGGAGAAGCATCGGAGAACTTACGTGTGGTCTACAAGTCAGACAAAGGCTGAGTGCCAGACTGGACCTGATTTGACCTTTTGAAACTTTAAACCACCCCCAATGACACATCTACTCCAAAAAGGGCATACCTCCCAATCCTTCCCACACACTTTCACTAACTAGTGACTGAGCACTGAAACATGGCCCATGGGAGCCATTTTCAATGAAACCACCTCATATACCTCATGATCTTTCCTGTCAAAACTGTTTACATGAGAAAATTAATACATATTTTGACAAAAATAAATAAAAATGGAATACTGTAGACTAAATGGATAGAAAAACAGTTTCTGAAGGAGGTGAGATCTATTTGGCTATGAAATATTAAAATTATACAAATATTAAACTATAGAAAAAAGCATATATGGCAATGTTTATTTGCAAAGTCAATAGTAAATTATATATATTTGTGTTTAAAAATATGTAAACATATTTTATTCATCATTTATTACTGCAAAATTAATTACATATTTATTCATAATAAATAAAGAAGAGCAAGATTAAATGATAAATTGACTATCTTACAGTTGGTTGTGGTTTGGAATCTAAGTGTGGCTTAGTGCGTACCTAATTCAAGATTTTACATGAAGCTACAATCAAATTCCTCATAAGGACATCATTTTTACTTAGAAGTTGACCCCTGACAAGGACTACTTGCAAGCCTTTCTGTGGAATGGTCTCACTAAGTCACCTAAGAAAGCAAGATATATTTCTCAAGGATGTCTTTTATGAACTGGTCTCAAGTGACATCTTACTTTTTTGTATCCTGTTTCTGATTACTCAATAAATGTTCAAAGTGAGAGGATTTTGCCAAGATGTGAACAGCATGAAGCAATGATGGGACTGCCTGAGAGGCCGCTGACCATGGTGCTAATCCCACAGCATTAAATAATGCAGACAGTTTATCATTCTTTCCTATTTCAACATATTTGGATAATATCTTTCAACTGCCAGGGGAAGGAGAAATTATGTCTTTCCATTATTGTATTTGAAGAGACCATCTGTTATTGCTGTGAACTAGACTGCTATGTATACATTGTAAATGAACATATCCTTTACCTGATAGATATAATTAAGTATTCCAAGTCTGAGATTCGAGAATAGAAAAGAAACCTCTTTCCCAATTGATGAGGGCATATTCCATTAGCTGACCTACTCTGTAAACCTTATCCCTCTTCTGGTAGGTTATTCCATTTGCCCTGGAACCTGAAAAAGAAGATGAAAAAACATTATGGCAGGATATAGATTGTTTCTTGCAACCACCAGAACGCCTGTCTCACTTCCTGTCTCTTATTTCTAGGCCTGCCAGTAGAGAATCTGACATTTTCTAAGACTTGACAAAAAAAAAAATACTCATGCTTACATCTGCTGTAATCACTTCTATGTGATTTTTGATCTAAATTTGTCCACTTCTGCACACTCAGCAATGTTTGCAAGTGCAATCTATCATCTGCAAGGTTGTAGGAATTAGGACAAAGAATTTTGTCAGAAGCCATTATTCTGGCTACCACCATGATCAGTGTCTGGCTTGGTCTATTTGGAGGTTTCTAGTAACACAATACTAAATAAAAGCTAAGTAAATAATAAAGAAAGGAGATTCCTTTTGGGTCACATGTCTAAAGATCTAAAGTCAACAAGCTAAATCTTTAGTGGCTTCCTTGCTATAAAGTTCTACCAACACCAGTGTCACATGTCAAGAGTTGTACATCATGTGGTAGCTTCATGGGCATCATGTTATCTTCTGGCCCTGTTCCCTATAAAGCCACCATTCAGTCCCGGTAGCTCCTCTACTTTGATGGGCTTTACCTAGCTTTAATCAGTTTTCAAAGACACCACCTTGAAATGTACATAAAATTAAGTTCACATGTTCTCAGTACCCCACAAAGATAATTAAACTCATGGGTTGTGAAACACAATAAACAGCAATATCCACCCCCATTCTCCAAAAACAAAATAAAATAAAAAAATGTCTATTTCTGCTTATTTAGAATGAGGATATAAAAAGTACCCAGGATCTAAGGAAGGATATGAAGAGAATGAGAACATATTCTTGGCTATAAAAGAAAAGCAGTTAAGAATGTAGATGGTAGGAAAAACAAATACTGTTTGTGTGATTTTTGTAAGCAGTACTGGGAATTCCAAACCCAGGACCTCATGCATGCAAAGCCAGTGTTCTACCATTGAACTGCACCCCTAGCCCCAGAAACATAGCTTAGTAATAGATGTGCAATCTATATCTAGTAATTAAATATTCTGTTTTTGATCATTCTTCTTATAATAAACTAAAATATTCTTAAATTGTTATTTGTAAACCGAGGCAGATTGGTAATAATAATTGACTCAATGAGTTGAGAAAATTTTCATTAGAACTATATTTAATTCTGAGATTCCAAAATATATTTTTCCTAGAGAGTCTATATACACAATAAAGATAATGAAATAATTTCCTGTGGTATAAGAAGATAAAAGTTAATTTTACAATATTTAGCATTCCCCCAGAATCAGAAAACAACTACCCATAAAAATCATTGCTCTCAAATTGCAGTATAATAATGGCAAATGCTGTGTTCTGTGTAATGATGAATAATATCTTTCCATCTTTAAAAATTGCTGTTCATTTTTCATGGCACAGAAAAAATATAAAAATGTCCCTTTATTATCCCTCTGAAGGTATTGTGTGATACAATATATTGGTATTAACAAATGAAGTTTCAATTATCTTGCAAACCTCATTCAAATTGTATCACTAATTGATAGTACAGTGGCTTATAATGCCAAGCAAAGGAAAGCTAAGCAATAGGCTCAAATAATTGCATAAAGGTTAGTGGTCAGTGGTACACTACCATATAGACAAAAGTAAATGAGCATATTTTATTAATGAACACATAACTACAATGTAGTCTCAGTGGTAAATTGTCTGTATTGGTACTAACTGAGGCAGCATATTGCCAAGAAATTTACTTTTACTATGCTTAAATGTACGCAGAAACATTGACAGCTGTTCTAAATATAAATTTTCCAGTACTTCTTATGGATTGGAAAACTCTTTGAGATCAAAATAATAAATATAACTAATTTATTTGAAATATTTCTGATGCTTGTGTTTACTATTCACGGATGTAAAAATCACTCTATGTACAGTTCAAATGCCTTCAGGAATATTAATTTTATCTAATAAAATCTTCATTTGATTTCTTTGCTCAGAATGGAATTGCTGGTTAATATTATTCTTAATGACTGTAATATCATCTTCACACCAAATGATGGTTATGGGCTTATGAGCATTTTTATAATGTCAGAATTTTAATATTTTAATTGTGAATTCTTAATAACATGAATTCATTCGTCTATCTGAACTCTGACATCTTCCTTTTAAAAAGAAAATGTAGAGTTTTATTTTAGGCAGAAGATAGTATATATGCTCTTAATTATTTGTTTCATTTTGTGTAAGACAAATTGAGGAAAGCTCTGAGTTATTGTAGCACTTTATCAGGAAGATAACAAGGATGGTATCTCGGTCTTTTTTTTTCTTTTTTAAATTAAATTTATTCATTTATTTTACATCTCAACTACAGTTTTGCCTTCCATTCCCTCCCCCCACCTTCCACCTCCCCAACCCCAATCCACTCCTCCTCTGTTTCTGTTCAGAAAGGGTCAGTCACCCCATGGGTGTCAACAAAGCATGGCATATTACATTGAGGTATGGCCAAGCTCCTCTTGTATTGAGACTTGGTAAGATGACCCAGTATGAGGAATAGGTTCCCAAAAGCAAGCCAAGCATCAGGGACAGGCACTGCTCTCACTGCTGGGAGTCCCAGAGGTAGACCAAGAATTGTCACACATAAGTATTGTGCCTAGATTATTCCAATATGGGCTCCTTAGGTTCAGTGTTTATGAGTTTCTATGAGCCCAGGTTAATTATCTCTGTGGAATCTGTTGTAAAGACCTTGACACCCTGACTCATACAACCCTCCCTTCCACTTTTCAACAGGATTCCCAGAGCTCAGCCAAGTACTTGGCTATGGATCTCTGTATCTGTTTCTATCAGGTACTGGATGAAGGCCCTCTGATGACATTTGGGGTAGTTACCAGTCTGATTATATGAGATGGTCAGTTCAGGCTACCTATCCAGTATTGCTAGGAGTCTTTTCTGGGGTCATCCTTAGAGATTCATGAGAGTTTCCCTTGTACCTGACCCCAAAGTGCTCCCTCGTTCAAGACACCCCTTTCATTACTCTCCTCCTCTATCCCACCTCTGACCCTATCTCTTATGTTTCCATTCCCACACACCCCCAGTTTACCCAGGAGGTCTCTTCTATTTCCCCTTCCCAGGGAGTTCCATGAATTCCTCCCTTGGACCCTCCTGGTTATGTAGCCTTTCTGGGGCTGTGAATTAAGGCATGGCTTTCCTATACTTTATAGTAATATCTACTTAGGAGTGAGTACATGATGTGGGATGTCTTTCTCTATGCTGTGAATACCATTGGATAATAACTGAATTGTTTTAGTCTATAGCAGAGTAGCTCAGAAGCAGGTGGGAAAGAAGCGTAGATGTAGGGTAAGGAGGGCAGAGTCTAGAGAGACACGATCCAGCTGTCCAAGAAGCAAGATGGAAAACATGAGCCATGTGACAAGACATAGATTAATAGGAATGAGTTGAGTTAAGATGCAAGAACTAGCTAACAATAAGCCTGTGCCATAGGCTGAACAGTTTATAATTAATATAAGCACCTGAGTCATTATTTGGGGCTAAGCAGCAACAGGGCTGTGGATCCAAACTTGGGGGTAGACCAGAACGGACAGGTCACAAACTTATTGCTACAAGTACATACCATGTTTATCTTTCTGAGCTGGATTACCTTACTCAGTATAATTGTTTCTAGTTGCATCTATTTGCCTTCAAATTTCCTGATGTCATTGGTTTTAACAGCTAATTAATACCTTTATGTAAATGTACCATATTTACTTTATCCATTCCTTGGTTGAGGACATATAGGTTGTTTCCAGAGTCTATCTATTCCAAATAATGCTGCTATGAACATAATTGAGCAAGTGTCCTAGTGATATGATTGAGCATCCTTTGCCCAAGATTTGTATAGCTGGGTCTTGAGATAGATCTGAGTCCTTGTTTTCAGAGAAACTATCATATTGATTTCCAAAGTGGCTGTACAAGTTTTACTTCCACAAAAGGAGGAGTGTTCTTCAGCAACCTTTTCAGCATAGATTCTCATCAGTGTTTTTGTTCTTGGTCATTCTGTAAGATGGATGGATTCTCAGCATCACTTTGATTTCCATTTCCCTGATAACCAAGGATGTTGACCAGTTCTGTCTTTCATTCATTTGAGATTCTCTGTTGAGAATTCTCTGTTAAGATGTATATCCCGTTTTTAAATTGGATTATATATATATATAGTTTCTTGAGATTTTTTTATGTATGTATCTTGGAAGTCAGCCCTTTGTCAGATATAGGGTTAATGAAGATCATTTCCCATTCTGAACGTTGCCCTTTTGACTTACAATTTCCTTTGGTTTACAGAAGCATTTCAGTTCCCTAGGTCCCATTTATTGTCAATCTCAGTGTTTTGTGCCACTGTGCTTTATTAAAGTGGTCTGCCAGTGTCTGCTGTCTCAATGCCTTTAAGGCTAGTTCCCATTTTTCCTTCTATCATATTCAGTGTTAACTTGATTTATGTTGAAGTCTTTAATCCTCTTGGACTTGAGTTTTGTGCAGGGTCATAGTATTGGATCTATTTGCGTTCTTCTACTGCCAACATCTAGATATACTGGCATCATTTGTTGAAGATGTTCTACTTTTTATTGTACAATTGTAGCTTCTTTATCAAAAATTAGGTGTTCATAGGTATGTAGATTTATGCCACAGTCTTCAGTTTGATTCCTTTGATATACTTATCTGTTTTTATGTCAATATCAGGTTGTTTTTATTACTATATCTCTGTAGTAGATCTTGAAATCAGGAATAGTGACACTTCAAGAAGTTCTTTTACTGTATAGGATAGTTTTGACTATCCTGGATTTTTAATTTTCCTATATGAAGTTGAGTATTTTTCTTTTGTGTTCATCCCACCAATCCATGAGCATCAAAGACTTTACATCTTCTGATATCTTCTCCAATTTCTTTTTTCAAAGACAAAATTCTGGTCATACAGTTCTTTTATTTGCTTGGATAGAGTTGCCCCAAGATATTTTACATTATTTGTGGCTATTGTGAAGGGTGTTATTTCCCTGATTTCTTTCTCAGCCCACTTATTATTTGCTTATAAGAGAACTATCGATGTCCTTGCATTGATATTGTATTCACCCACATTGCTGAAGGTGTTTATCAGCTGTGGGAGTTCCCTGGTATTAGGGATCACTTATGTATTCTACCATCTGCAAGCAACAAAAGTTTGAATTCTTTCTTTCCAATTTGTATCCCCTTGATCTTCCTTTGTTGTCTTATTGCTCTAGCTAGAACTTCAAGTTCTATATTAAATAGGTATATAGAGAGTGAACAGCTTTGTACTGCTTCTGATTTTTGTGGACTCAACTTTGAACTTCTCTTCATTTAATTTAATGTTGGATCTTGGCTGGCTGTATATTGCTTTTTATTATGTTTAGATGCGTTCCTTGTATCCCCCATTTCTCTGAGACCTTTATCATAAAGGGGTGTTGGATTTTGTTGAAGGCTTTTTCAGAATCTAATAAGATGATTATGTGGATTTTTCTTTTAGTTTGTGTTTCTGATAAGTTGCAATGACAGATTTTTATATATTGAACCATCCCTGCATCTTGGGATGATCTTTTTGATGTGTTTTTTAACTTAGTTTGCCAATATTTTATTGCATCAATGTTCATTAATGAAATTGTTCTGTAGTTCTCTCCCTCTCTTTCTCTCTTTTTTTTGTTTTGTTGAGTCTTTGTGTGGTTTGGGTATCAGTGTGACTGTAGCCTCAAGAAAAAGAATTTGGCAATGTTCCTTCTGTTTCTGTTTTGTAGAATAATTTGAGGAATATCGATATTAGCTTTTAAAAAAAAATACTGGTAGAATTTTGTGTTGAAATTATCTGGCCCTGAGCTTTCTTTTGCATGATGGTGGGAGGGGGGGTGTTGAGAGAATTATAATGACTGCTTCTATTTCCATAAGGGTTATATTTAGATTATTTGTCTGTCTTGATTTAATTTTATTATGTGATATATATCAACAAATATGTTTGTTTCTTTTGGATTTTCCAATTTTGCGGAGTACAGGTTTTAAAAATATGAGTAATGAGTCTCTACATTTCCTCAGTGTCTCCTCTTATGCCCCCCTTTTCATTTCAGGTTTGTTGATTTGGGTATTCTCTCTCTGCCTTTTATTAAGTTTGGATAAAGGTTTGCCTATTTTGTGGATTTTCTCAAAGAACCAACTCTTTATTCCATTGATTCTTTGAATTGCTGTCTTTGTTTCTATTGTGTTGATTTCAAACATCCATTTAATTTTTCCTCGCATATACTCCTCTTGGGTGAGTCACTTCTTGTTCTAGAACTTTCAGTTGTGCTGTTAAGTCACTAGTGTGAGATTTTCCCAAATTTTTTATATAAGCTCTTAGTGCTATGGACTTTCCTCTTAGCACTGCTTTCATTATGTCCCACAAGTTTGGGTACATTGTGCATTCATTTTCATTGAATTCTAGGGAGTCTTTAATTTCATTATTTCTTCATTTACTCACTGAAATTTCAGTTGAGAGTTGTTGGGTTTCCATGAGTTTGTAGGCTTTCTGTAGTTTGTCTTGTTGTTGAATCCAACTTTATCCCATGGTGATTCAATAAGATAAAAGAAGTTATTTCAATTTTTTTTGCATTTGTTGAAATTAGCTTTGTGCTTAAGTCTGAGTAATTTTAAAGAAGGTTCCATGAAGTGCTGAGAAGAAGCTATATTTGTTTTGTGTTTGGGTAAGATGTTCTTTAGCTGTCTATCAGGTCCATTTGAGTCATAACACCTGTTAGTTCCCTTATTTCTCTGTTAAGTTTCTGTCTGGCAGAGAGAGTGAGGATTTTGTAGTCTCCCACTATTAATGTACATGGTTTGATGTGTGACTAAAAATTTTGGAATGTATCTTTTTTTCAATATGTGTGCGTCCTTTTATTTGGGGCATAAATATTCAGAATTGAGTATAAAATGTCCTCCATCTCTTTCTTCTAATTTTAGTCTGAAGTCTTTTCTTTCTTTTTTTCTTTCTTTTTTCTTTTTTTTTTTTTTTTGCTAGGTATTAGGACAGCTACACCAGCTTGCTACTTAGGTCCATTTGATTGGAAAATCTTTTCCCAACTCTTTATTTAGTCTGAAGTAATGTCTGTCTTTAAAGTTGAGGCGTCCTTCTTGTTTGCAGTAGAAGGATGGATCCTGTTTTTATATCAATTCTGCCTGTTTCTTTTTATTGGTAAATTGAGTCCACTGATTCTATTGAGTCTATTGATATTAAGAGATATTAATGACCAGTGAGGATTGCTAATTCTTGTTATTCCATGGTGGTAGTGGTGGTGTTAATGGTTCTCTCTCTCAGTGTGTGTGTATGTCTGTGTGTGTGCCTGTGTGTATGTTTATGTGTGTGTGTGGGGGGGTGTCATCCATAGTCTCTTAGTGTCTGTTACACATCTATCCAGGACCTTCTGCCTTTTGGAGTCTCCATTGAGAAGTCAGGTATAATTCTAATAGGTCTGTCTGCCTTTATATGTTACTTGGTCATTTTCCTTTGCAACTCTTAATATTCTTTCTTTATTCTGTATGTTTAGTGTTTTTACTATTGTATGTCAAGGTCATGTAAGATTCTTGTACTTTTTATAGGCATGTCCTTATTTAGGTTACAATTTTTTTCTATGATTTTGTTGAATACATTTTCTGTGCCTTTAAGCTGGTATTCTTCTCCTTTTTTTAAAATTATTCTTAGGTTTAGTATTCTCATGGTGTTCCAGATTTCCTGGATGTTTTGTCTTAGGGATATTTGATTTAACTTTTTTCTTTTGACCATTGAATCTGTTTCCTCTATCGTGTCTTCAATGCCTGTAATTCTCTCTTCCATCTCTTGTAGTCTGTTGGTGATGTATGCATCTGTAGTTCCTGTTTGTTTACCCAGATTTTCAGTTTCCAAAATTCCTCGTTCTCTATTTTCTTTATTGCTTTTCTTTTAGCTTTCAGGTATAGAACCATTTTTTTTTACTTGTTTGCTAGTTTTTTCTTGTCTTTATTTAAGGGATTTATTGACTTCTTTACATCGAGAGAGAGAGAGAGAGAGAGAGAGAGAGAGAGAGAGAGAGAAATTTTTCATTTCCTCTGTAAGTATCTCTATGATCTTCACAAATTTATTTTTTAAGATTATTTTCTTGAGTTTCAGTTGTATTGGAGTGTTCATGTCTTGCTGTTGTAGGATCGCTGGGTTTAGACATCTAGACTTGGGGTCTGGATGCTAATTCTTGTGTTTGTCTTTGTTGGGTGGGTGTCATCCGATTATTTTCTGTTTCTTTTATTGTCTTCTGATCTAAATGGCCAAGGCTTCTAGTGTCTGGGGTCTTTAGTTCCAGAAGGGTGTCTCAACTGAGGTTTTTAGGGATTTGGGTGCCAAGATCCAGCCTGGCCTGCTGGAAATGTGGAGAAGGTCTGGCCACAGGAAAGATGATGGGGTTGTACTGTGGAGAGAGTCTGGGGGAAAAGCAGAAGCCAGTTGATCGTGCCCATGACAGTCTTTTTGGTAGCCTGCTTGCTGGCTGGCAGAGTTGGGGCAGGGCCTGGATGCCTTGCTGAGGCTGAGCTTGGATGGGAGGGGCACAGGATGTGACCTGGGGCTTAGGGTCTGGAAACTGGTGCCTGTTCATCGGGGAAGCCAGTCACTCAGCTGTTCCTTTGGTGTGGGCTGTACCACACAGGCTGCGCCTATGGACTCTGCTGGAGTTATAAGGAAGTTCTGGCCACAGGGAGGATGATGGAGTGGGTGGGTGTGTTTAGTTGATGACGTGTGGGTGAGGGGCAGATATTCCAGTGGTTAATAAGGTTGTGGTCTAGCTTCCAGGTAGGTCTCTGACCTGTTCATCTCTGGTGGAGACTCCCATTTTTCCTTTCTAATTGTTCATTTCTTAAAGACTTCACTCCCATTTGATCTAAAAGATTGTAAAATGTTCATAAGAAGTTCCTTCTTTAATGTTTTATAGTCTTAGATTTTTTTTTTTGATTTTTTTTTTTTGATTTTTTTTTTAGCCACAATGGACCTTTACTATATGACCGCAAAGCTCCTCTTCCAAATTTACAAATGCTTGTGTGATTTTTGTTTGTGAGTTGTTTTATAGACATAACAGCTGCCAAACAGAAAACTGTTAGCAGGTGAGGCTGGCGACCCCATGGACTGTTACCACACTGTACCACAAACCATTGACCCTAGCTAGCGTCCCCAGCAAAATATAGTTACATGGTTATAGTTTCATGGAAACATGGATTATTCATATAACTAGTCTGCTGACATCAAATATATGTGTGGGGGGGATTTTATTAGGAAAGATCTCTCAGTGTAGTAACATTTATGTCTGCTTATACTACTTCATACATTCATGCTCATACTAAAAGAATGAGCACAGGTGAGGACTTTTATTGGGAAGAATTAAGTTTGTTAACTTTAGAGAGCTCCAGAAAGGATGGCACCCATCCAACAAAGACAAACACAAGAATTAACATCCAGACCACCTGGAGATCCGGTGGGTGAAGCAAGCTGACTTCCAGAGTATTCTAATACTCCCACATCCTTCCTTCCCTGAACCTCATTTAGTCTCCTCTAGACAACATGTTGTTCTTGACCTTTAAGGCACATTTCTGGCGCATCTTTAACCAGGAACCCATTAAGATAGTAGCAAGAGAGTGTTGAATATGATCTCTGCCAAGATCCGAGGATTCTCGCACATTACATTTGAGAACAGCAAGACCTGAGTCAGTCTTGCCATTTTTACCTATGTGCTACCTTCAGCTCTCCTTTGCTCTGATTTCCTACATGTTTTCTTCCCTTGTTACTGATCCTGCCTCTTCTCAAAATGACAATATACTGAAAATGTATTTCATGCCCATTGATTGGCCATAAGAGTTTCTGCCTACAATTCATTGTCTATGTTGCCCATTCTCCATCCGATTTATGTACAAGGAGTTGAGTTTTCATAAACTGAAGTGTGGCATGCCGCTGACTGTCACTTGTGGCCAGGTACATGAATACCAAACATATGTTTCCCACGTAAAAGAGAATAAGCTTCAATGGTTAACTTCACGATCTCCTCCCCATAACACACATTTTCATTGGGTTCAATGTTACCTTTAAAAGGATGAAAATGATGCTTATAATAAAAATTTAAAATTCTAGATATTAGAATAGTTCGTGGCTCTCTAATGTGTCTTAGTATACAAACATGTGTACACTAAATTTTCAGTATTAAATTTTAATGAAAGGGAAGTGATTAAGCATAAATATACATGGGGTCCCATGAGGCATTAATGACATCCTGTCCTACAGAGTTAAGATGATCTGGTTACATTTTCCAACTAAAGATGGAATCCTGAAATGATGTGATAAAAAGGAAGATTAAAAAGAGAGGTTGTAAGAGCCTTAGAGGGGCCTCACATAATTAATTTTAACAACTAAAAAAATGAGGAGAGAAGAATAAAAAACACTACCCATTCTGATTCCCTACATGCAGAAATTTTCAGCCAAACTCTGCAGTAATATCTGTAGAGTGGGTTACATTTTATTCAACTCTTAATGATATACTCTTGCTTGTGCTATCACTTTATAAGTAAAGGCACCAGAGATAGACTATTTATGAAATCCATCCAATGTCACAGCTATAGAACAGTAGTGTTAGGACTAAATCACTTTAAAAGATATATTTGTTTGTATTGTCCATTTAAGCAAGTTATCTCAAGATCGTCTATATTATGTAGAGAGATGAATCCAAGTTAAATAATCCTGAAAACAAATCACTGTTCTTAAAATAGTTTGAGGGGAGCTGAAAAGAGAGCTCTTCCATAGATTCCCTGATTCAGTTCTCCAAACTCATATGGCAACTCACAACCATCTGTAACTTCAGTTCCCAGGAATCTGATGCCATCTTTAGGACTCCATGGGCAGTGCACACTTGTGGGCACAGGTATACCTGCAGGCAGAACACCCAGACACATGAAATTATAACAACACATTTTTAAAAATGTAGATTTAATTTTAAATCTTAAAGACTTACTACTATACAGCAAGTAGATAATGATGTTTGTACCTTTTGGAAAGGAATTTTAAGGTGCTTTGCTATAAAATAAAAGTGGTTTTGAAAATGCTATATATACAAAAGAAGATATGGACACAGAAAATTATTTATTCTAGTCCAATGGTAAAGACTTGACTGTATAGAAATGAACAAAGAGAAATCCCCTCAAATAATCAAAATGCTGAGAAATATTTAAATCAAGTATTCTCCCTAAGAAATATTCAGTAAAGCGCAATGCCTTTTAACTTCTTTAAGAATAGATTGTTATACAGTGATGTTTGAGTACATAGCACTGAAGGATTTCTTTTTAAACACATTAAACCTATGTGTGAAGTGAGAACATGACGAGGAAGGAAGCTAAACACATAAGGAGAGAAGACATTAGTTGGAAAGGTATGTCTTTTGCAAGTAAGCATGATATTCTGCTAACATAAACGATTAACACTAATCATCAGGGTGTTAACAAATACATAAAGGAAAGGAGTCACACAGAAAGGAAATACATTTGCTAAGAAATGAGGACAGGCACAAAATTAATTATGTTTCTTAAATGCCTCTGCTATGAAACTCATTTGGAAAAAATTCTTTTTGTAACATGAAAAATGAAAGGAGATTTGATCAATTTGGAAATAATGAAGATCCATGAGAACAAAATTGGCAACGAGCATGACAAGGAGCCTCTGTTTTGCAGACACATTAACCACAACGACTACTAAGAAATGATGAGTAACTAGGCAGGGCAGACTGCCTTCTTTGCACATGTGAGTGTTAAGAGGTAGAATATATCTTTAGAAAACATTTGTTGAGAAGAATTTTGCACAGCTGGATGGAAAGGTCATAAAACCCAAGCACAGACAATAATCACCTGGGAGGTTTGTTGATAGTTATCAACAAATTAGTGGTTTCACCACCACAGAAAAAAGCCTCTTTATATCAGCAAAAAGGAGATCTCAATAAAAACAAATAGCAATACATTATCACAATAAAAAACATTCAAGATAATCTTTTTAAATAGAATTATCCAGAAAATGTTGGTATTTCAACATTAGTGACATTTTTATATTCCTGGGCAGCCTTCTTGGACATTTTGTTGAACACAAAATGAATTTTATTTGCGGTCAAGATGAATCAACGTGTTCTGGGTGTCTGTAGTAAAGATAGTAAGATGAAAATGCATCAGGCATTTTTCATCCATACCACTTAACTCTATCAGGGGAACACATAGTGCAGTCTCAACTTCTAACCGAGCTATTCTGGCAGAACCAAATGAAAGATTTCCAGAGTTCCCGCCACCTGACATTTTGAAATTGTCAGTACACCATTTCTGAACTAATGGTTATTTTGCAAAAGTACATGGATTGATTTTGCTTAGAATAATAGATAACAATTCTTGAATATGTGTATCTGTCAGAAGAAGTAAGTTCTACTTGATAAAAGTACATTATGAGGAAAAAATGACAAATATTTGTAAATTTATGAACATTTATTATAACACTTATGTAATACTCTAAGAGAATTCTCTACCTACTTTGAGTAAGCACATGTTTATTAGCATTTCCATGACTTGGAGGGCACTTACAATAGTATTTATTTGGAAAACTGCTTTTTGGCATTGTTCACCAAGAATGTCTATGAGTTACTGATGTGTGAGAAACTACTATGCTAAAATAATTACATGATATATTTTTCTCTTTACCACTTGCTCTACCCAGTTTACATTCATCCTTCCCCATCTCTCTCCTCTCCCTCTCCCCAAGGGTATGATATATTAGAATAAAATATGAATTTGGGGAAATGAGTATACACAGTATGGTGACTAAGGTTAATAATACTGTGTTTAGTGTAGTTTTTTAAATTTTGATGAGAGTAGATTTTAATTCTATACACATACACACGCTTGTTGATTCAAAGTGGTGATGAATGTATTAAAGTGATTGTGGTAGTTTGTATACAATGTATACTTATATCAAATCACTATGTTGCATTCTTTAAGTGAATACAGTGTTTTGTCATTCATATATTTTAAATGTCTACTATTGAGATCATGTTGATGATTTCACCTTTAAAGTATATAAACTAGAGGCTAGAGAGTTGTCTCATCAGTTAAAAGCACTCGGTATTCTTCCTTTTTAGCACCCATCTCAAGTTGTTAACAACCACCTGTAACTCCAGCTCTAAGGCATATGATACTCTCTTCTGGTTTCTGTAAGCACTTCATGCACATGATGCATATTTAGAAAAGGCACGCACACACACAATAGGAAACTGAAAAATCCAAACTATTGTTTATATTTACAACATAAAAAAAATCTCTGGTTGATTTCAATAATCCATACAAACAAATTTTCACTAACAATCAGTTTAAATATCTAATCATCAAAATATTTGTTCTGATAACCTTGAAAGATGAATTTCCCTAAGAGACTGAAATCATGTGTCTAACCTACAAAGCATGCTACCTTTCGACAGACAGAAAGGTAATTCTCATGTGTTCAGCAGGAATTTGACTCCTGTCTATGTCTGAATAGCAAGAGGCTACACTGAAAGAAATTGTCTGGAGACCAGGCATTCTGAATTCTCTTGAAAGTTCAAACAACTCTGCAGAGGACAGACATAACAAAAAGAGAAGTCTCAGAGGAATGGCTTTTTGAGAGACTATTAGTTTGTAGAAGAAGAAGATGCCAAATGTAAAATGGAATTCTTTGCCTGAACCACAAACATTAAACAAGTGTACTTTTGTGGGCATGTGGGCTCATGAATGTTAGTGATAGCTAGAGAATGCTCTTTAGTTATGCTTGGTAACTTTTAAAGACCCAGAATCTTCTACTAAATGAAATACATTTCTTTAATATAAAATCAAGCCCGTTAGCATGTGTCACTGAAATTCTACAATCCAAACATTTAGATATCATCTTTTGAAAATCCAATCGGGGATTCAAATTAGAGGTTAAAGTAACACCCGAATTAGAAAAATAACTAAAGAATGTTTGACATATTTGAAACTTAATGGACAGAGAAACCATTTAAAAAAAAAAAAAAAAAAAAAAAAAAAGCTAAACAAAAACTGGAAAGAAAAGAGGTGGGTAAAGATATTGTAGTGGTGACACATGAATACTGATTTGGAAATTACAGAAAAGTGGACCAGGAATCTGCAGAAGAAAAAGAAGATGCCAATAAATATAGTGAGGATATTTAATCTGATAATGATTCGGGAAAATATAAATTTCACCTGCCACCCATGGCCAACAGCATGGCTCAGGGCCACAGCACTCCTGCTCTGGACACCCTGGATCACAGTAATTCCTCCTTCAAAGAATTCCAAATTGTCTTACCAAATTTGCTGATGAGGAGATGATGGTGAAATGTGAGGCTTAACAACACTGACAGTGAACAGCTGGCTGAGGACAGCTACCATTATCACCCGTTAGAAGCCTGAAGAGGGGTCCAGGGAAAGCCCACGACCCACAGGAATAAAGGAGGCAAAGAGCCAGTTATCCACATGGGGAAATGTGCAAAAGTTCCTGTGGCTTTTGCTGTAGAGAGGTTGCAACAGAAAGATCCCAGAGTCACTCAGAGGCATGGGGAAGAAAGGGAAAGGCAGCTGGCCATGTAGGGATAAGAAAATGAAATAAAAAGCAAACAGATTTGGAAAGTAAAAAAAGAAATTTTTCTCTTTTGCAGACAATAAGTTTGTCCAGCCAGAAACTCTGACAGAATCAATAGGAAAACATCTTGAAAGGATACTTGGCCATACCAAAATTACAAAGTTCGAAGATTATGGAAAGCAGTCTCCTCTTTCTATGAACACCTGAAATGAATTGAAAACATATGTTGAGGTGTGGCTGGTTTGAGGTCAGGAGTTGGGGTTGCCTCTGTGCTCAGGGTCCTGATTTCTCCCTTGTATGAGGGGGCCAAGATGTGTGGAAACAATGACACAGCCTCTGGGAACAAATTGAATAGAGCAAGTTCAATTTTCTTAAGGAGGGAAGACCTTAAATACATTTTCCCCAGACCCTCCCTCCAGCCAGGGGAAAGCGCTTTGATTTACTAGTATCTGTGGCATTCAGCATTGCTAGGAATGTTGTATTTGGACTCTACCCTCTTCTCAAGGCTCCAGGAAGACCTCAGGTTGGCTTATGCAGATGTTTTAAGTCACTAGTTTTCACCAGTTTGCACTGCTGAGGCTGGGCTTATCTCCAGGCCCATTAGAAGCACATATATTTTATAAACATAAATCCTACTAGCCCCAAATAAAATCTAAAAATACACACAGAATCCACATGAAAAAAAACACAACACTGTAACTGACAGAGTCAGAGAAACCTGCTTCGTGATCACACTGATAAGAAGATTCAACATTGTGAAGATGCCAGCTCTTCCCAACTTGCTATATAGACCCAGTGTAACAAATTCCACTGTTGTGATGACCTGAATGAGAACCACCCCATAACCTCATGTATTTGAATACTTGGTACCCAGTTTGTAGAATTGTTTGGGAAGAACTAAGACATGTGGCTTTGTTGAAGGAGGTACAACATTGGAGGTGGGCATGGTAATTTCAATAGCCCACATCCCTTCCATGTGCTACTCCCTTTATAGCTTTCAGGTACCAATTAGCACCATCCTTGCCTGCCTACTGCCCTGCTTATGGTGGGAATCAGGCATTCTTCACCTTGACCTAGAAGCGTGGCTTTCAGGCCTTGAGGACCCATGTATGGGGCATGGCTAAGCCAATGTAAGACTGGGGCACACCATCTGCCCTTCTTGTTTGTTTCCTCGCAGTCTTGGAGAAAGGATCTGATCCACTGCCAGCACTGTGTGGACTGGTCCAACTTTCCAGGAATTGCCCTAGGGTTCAATCTCTTGCATCAGTTGATTTAATACCCACTACAACTGGCACCCAATGTGGGACACAATTTGTTGTACAAAATTTCTGACCTATCTGGCCCAAGGTCAGGACCTACAGACCCACAGTCTCAGAGAAATACACTGAGTCTTATATTATTTACATTTGGTCTATGGCTTAGGCTTTTTACTAGCTAGCTGTCGCTTCTTAACTCAAGCCATTTCTATTAATCCGTCTTGCCACATGGTTTTTGGCTTACCTGTGCTCTATTATACTTGCTTCTTGGGAGGCTGGATTGCATCTCTCATGACTCCACCCCCCTTCCTCTGTATCTATGCTTGGATTTTCTGCCTGCTTCTAATCTTCCAAAGGCCAAAAAATTTTCTTTATTATATCCAATGCTATTCACAGCATACCCAAAGACATCCCACATCACCTGCTCTCCATTTTGATGGTCATGGACCCACCATCTAAAACTGTAAACCTCAATAAACTCTTTTTTCTGTAAGTTGCCTTTATCATAATGTCTCTTCACAGCAATAAAGAAGTAACTAAGGTAGAAGCTGGTACCAGAAGTGGGGTATTACTGCCACAGGAGTAACCATGCTGGGTTTTTGAAGGATGTGGAAGACTTTGAGACTTTGGACTAGAAAAATAGCTGAATCCTTCAAACAAGGCTTTAAGGGAAGCCCTAGTAGGAGCTTGGAAGACAGAAGTGCTAAGAGCAATGTGGACTATAAAGGCCCAGATCAAGAGACTCCTGAAGGGAATGATATTAGCTTTTAAGCTGGAGGCAATTCTTGAGGTATTTTGGCTAAAAGTATGAGTGTTTTTTTTTTTTGTCCTTGCAAAAAGATTCTGCCTGAAGCTAATGTGGGAAGCTTTGAACTAATTTCATAGATTTTAATAGGCAAAGATTTCGAGACTACTGTAATGTTGACTCTGTTGTGCTCTTATTCGTGATCACTATTATGCAGATCTACAATGGGAAATAGCAAGTAGGGCAAAAAGAATTATAAATGTACAGTTTGAGGAGAAAAAGAACACATGAAATTCAATGTTGGACCCTTGGTTGGTGCTGACAAAAGAAGAATGGAATAGCTAGCTAATCCTGCAATTTGAGAGAAGAAAGGGCCTTAAGGAATGTCAGGTCCCTAAAGAGCAAAATCAAATCAAAGCTTATTCAAATACAATTCAAGGATTCAAGAAGGATTCCATTCCAGGTTTCATCCTAAGCAGGGAGCAGAACTTGGCAACTTTGGTCATGTGGTTCTGGCATTAGAGTCATGAAAGAAATATGAGTAAAGAAATTGTGGAATCATCCTCTGTGGTTAAGGAAAGCTGCAGAGGCCAGGCATATATCAACAGTGTCCCTTCATGGAGGCTTAGAGAGGCCATTACGTGAAGCTATGAAGGTGAAGCCTGCATTTCACTGGAGACCCCAAGATAAGGGAGGTGCTAGAAGCATTGGGATACCTGCCAGGAAATCTGATAACAGGAGTAGAACCAGCCCAAGAGAAAGAGAAAGAAGTATGTTGTAGCCAACAAAGCTAAAAGGATTATAAGTTCTGAAGAGTGATTTAATGTCAGACATGGAGATGCAAAGTGTGGAGTTTTTCCCTGCTGGGTTTTGGTCTTTGTTCAGCTCAGGATTTCCTCAGTACACCCTCTTCTCTCCCTTTTGGAGTGGGAATGTGTATTATGTGATATTATATGTTGAAACATGTAATTTGCGTTTTATTTTTATATGAGGTTACAATTAAGAGATTGCCTTGAGTCTCAGAAGATATCTTGGACTTTGAAATAGTGTGTTGAGACTGGAAGACTGCAGGGACTTGTGAATTTTGCTTTACAAGTCTTTGGAGGACCAGAGAATGAAATGTGGTGATTTGAATAAACCCTCATAGGCTCATATATTTGAGTGCTTGCTCTCCATTTGGTGGAACTGTTTGGAAGGGTTTAGGAGGTGTGGCCTTTAGGAGGAAGTATGTCATTGGAGGTGGGTTAGAGGTTTTGAAAGCCCACGGAACATGGACAAGCCTTTCTCTCTTGGGGTAGGGGAGGAACAGAAAAATGAACAAGACTATTTCTTACAGAGTATGCATTTGGATTTGGAAACAGACACAAAAGGCTATGGAGGACAGAGAACCTGTGAAGGCTGGAGGATGGGGAGTGATTGTTCTGTCACCTCTTCCTACCACCCCTCCCCCACACTCAGGAGCCCTTTGTGACAGAGAGACAGAAGCTTTATGGTGCAGGGCCTAGGTCCAGCTCCCAACCCCTAGAGAGACCTCTGTGTTTAGTTGCCTGAGGGCAATAGTGTGATTCAGATAAGGAACTTTTCTTCTGGAAAGTGTTAATACTGCAGGGTGGATCCCCAAGTTCACTGCTTGGGCAATGGACAATATCTTTGTCTTTGTGTGACTAGGGCTCTTCCACCTATTATTAACCTTCCTCTACCTTAACTCATCTTTACCTCCACCAGCTGAAAACAACACCACCCTGAGAAGGAACACAGCAAGTCAGGAAGAAAATCAGGATCATGAAAGGAGATTACAAATCCTGTGAAGGTTGTTAAAGGTGGAAATGACTGGTCCGTGGCATAGTCCTGCCCCATATGTGCCTTGCTCTCAAGGCATTTGGGCATGCGACCTTGCACTTATACGCCAGAGCTCCCGTTTGTTTAACTTTTCATTTCTACTGAAGGGACATTTCCCTCTGTCTAGACATGCCAGAGAAGTTTGTCAATACCATCATCTTCTGCCAGCTCTTAAGAGAAGGTGAAATGTTCAATCCAGAAGCTGCCAACGCCCACCTGCCACCTAGGCAGCCTACAGAGAAGTCTCTGGCCACCAGTTTGTCCCTAGTGGCTTCCTCAGTTCCTTCCAAGGATCACCTGCCCCCAGACTTTTACCTTGTCACCGGTCTTGTGGAATCCCCTAGCTTCTATTGTGTTACAGTCATCTGTGAGTGCCTCTCAGCCATCAGAGACCTTGACTCCTGCAAGATGTCATTCACCACCACAGACACCTTCCCTACAATCTCATCCTCCAGATCCTGTGGTTTGTCCATCTGTGCCAGATCCCAGCAAGGTAGCTCCTTGATGTTAATGGAAACTAAAGTTTGGAAGGGAAAAAGAAAAGAAAGATTTGGCCATGCCTTCGGCTGCATGGGCGGTGTCTCAGTCCTGTAGCAGCAAATAGGCCACCACCAGAAACTGTAAATCAGTGCAGTTCTCAGATCATCAGCACTTCTTTACAGAAGGTTTCAGGCAATGATTTCCAGCAGAAATGCAGCCAGTTTTTCTGAGGCTTCCCCTTCTCCACAGTGAGTCACTTGTGGCTACTGTCAACATGGCATGGTCCCTAGCAGATCCTCCCTCCGTCTCTCATTGAGTGGACTCTCTACTTGCATCCCAACACATGTTCAGATCAATGCACTTCCACAGCTCTTTTCTCCAAAGCCCTTGATTTATCACTTGGTCAAATCCCATCCTTTGACTCAAAGGTTGTCCTGGTCCTGATCTCCAACAGTGGTTGGAATCCAAACCCAGGCCGGTAACCCATCTTCCCTAAACTACCACGCCATTCACCTCCAATCAGAGATTGTGGCTTTTTTCTCTACAACTTCAAGATCCCAATTTATTTTTCCACCTGCAGCCTAGAGCGCCACCTTTTGAAGAAGCACTGAGAAAATAGTAGTGATTTACCAGCCATAGTTAAAAAGTCACAGGAAGTGTTTAATCTACTCACTACCAACAGATGTCCCTCCCAGGGCCAGGGGTGTGTTGTCCAACTCCAGGGGGTCTTCATTAGTCCTGAGCTCAGTTAGCAACTGGAACAACACTTAAAAAAGAGGTTCACACAAAACCAGGGCCAATGGCTCTTGTAAGGTCCACCAATAAAGTCTCAGGACAAACTCCCAGAGATGGGTCAGACAGAAGTTAATCATAGGACTTCATGTTCCTCATCACTGACAGATGAAAGCAGCCAGAATCCATAGTGTCTCACCAAAGGGTCTAGAGATATTCCAACTATGGAGAGACCCATGCAAGGATCTGACAAACTGTCTAGGAAGAGCTCTGAAAGATCTGTACAGAAGCCCAGAAGGTTACCTAGGCAAAGTGCTTGAGGCTAAGACAGAGGTGAAAACCAGCCACATAAGATACCCAAGAAGCAGCTCATGAAGTGTTTCCGTACTGGGACCAGGAAACAAGCAGCTAGAAAGTGCTCCTAAGAATCACTCAAGCAGAAAGTAGAGGTATACCAATGACAGTAAGGTGCCCATGAGCATTTATCATGGAATACATATGGGCCATGCAGTGGTCCCTCCTGAAAATTCAAAGACAAGTAAAAAAACTTGGGAAAAAACCACGCTTGTGTAATTTGACCACCTTCAAGAAAACCAATGAACCTTCCCTCCTAGATTCTGGCACTCAGAAGAAGATAACTGGTGAGGCACAGATGAAGCCTGTCCCTCAGAGGCCTCAAGACCAAAACTCCATTGTCAAAACAGTCAGTGTCCTGGGAGAACTTTGTCAGAAAGGCCCAGAAGAGAAAGTGACAAAAAATAACTTCTGTTGTAGAATCTCTTCCCACAAAGAACCCTCCTGCCCTCCAGCTCGAATTCCTAAGACTCGACCTCGTAACAACTGTGGACCCTCTGAGGCCCCTGTAGCAATCCAGGAGGACAATATGACTTCTGTGTCCACCTCACAGTGTCTTGTGGGCAGAGCCTGATACAGTGGTACAGTTCTAGGATCTTGTACAGGCAACCCAGGCCTAGTCAAGGGTGTATATGAGTCACAGAAGAGTGAGGGGTATGGCTTTAGGAGATATCTACCAACGGTGTCAGTTCAGGAGAACAGTGTGGAAACTCAGTCATCAAGTAGCAGGGATACCAGGGTGCTGGAGGAGGCAATGGAGGAAGAGTCCTGTGATTTGGCACTCCCCATAAAAGCAAACTCTCAGACCAACAGTGAACATCTGAGGGATTTAGAATCACTAGTCCAGGTGTCCAGAGAACCATTTTTTTCTGAGCCAGCCCCTATGAATATTGAACACAGGTACCCCATGTCCTAGGTACCCCTGCCCTAAGCACTGCTTCTGCAGTAATGTACTATCTGGAAAATCAAGTGATACTCTAAATTGAAAGCAATTAAACTATCCACCCAAAATATATAAGTTTCATGTTATTTTTGACACAAAGTAGACAAAGTTAGATAATCACACATAGTTTTTAAAAGGTTAAAAAAAAAATAAACGACCAGTGGCATGACTTATTCCATATTTCACATACCAAAGGAAAGCAGTTCAATAGTAACGTTTCTACTATAAAGCATGTATACACTTCAGCTTAGCAAATCTGTTTCTGGAGGCTTCCCTTAAAGAAATACAGTTATGATTCATCAAAAATACATGCATAGCAATACTCCTTTCAAAAACCAAAGACAATGTCCTTAACAAAACAAAACAAACCATTCTGTAAATAGATTCTGGAGTGGTCTTTTACCAGAATATTCTATGGCCATTAAAAGTACCAGTAGAGGTCAGTGTATCAATTAGAAAGGCAAAGGGGAAATAGGGAAAATTACATAGACATGTATGAAAAAGCCATAATGAAGTTATTGCTTTATATAGTAAACTGTCCTAAGAGAAAAGGTTAAATTGTAGTGATAGTAACCCAGATTCGTTCCCCTCCTGTCAATGAGTCCGTGCATTCATTAGCTTAAGGAGAAGATATTTGGGAATAAATGTTTGCGAATAAAATTTTAAACTTAAATCAAGAAGCTTTAAGTTTGCAAGAGCTAAACTCTTTCGGGGGGGGCTCGTTAAAAAGTTTGTCTACGTATATTAATAGGTGGAACTATTACAGAAAAGGTAATTGGCAAGAATGGTCTAGAAACAGGTTTTTTTTGGGGGGGGGTTGAGGGTTTTCTGTTTTGGGTTTATTTGTTTGGTTTTTGTTTTGGATTTTTTTTGTTTGTTTTTTTGTTTTTGTTTTTTTGGTGTTTATTAGTCTGCTCTGTCTATTAGAAAAAAAGAATGGTCCGTGGCTCTAACAAATGATATATTCCTCTACTTTCCCATTGTCCAAGCTTCAAAGCTGTGGTGGGAGCAGACAACAGCAATTCAAGTGAGATGGGATACAGTGCATCAAGTAAGCATCCTGTGTTTTACTTTCCTGGAAATAGACCAGGAACATTGCCCCCTTTTCTGGCTTTTACTACGTAGGTCCCTATCTGGTAACTTAGCCTGATCTTTGCATTTCAGAACCTTTAACTTTTAACTTGACCACATAGTCAAAAAGACCCTCCCTCCCTCCCTCCCTCCCTCCCTCCCTTCCTCTCTCCCTCCCTCTCCCCTTTCTCCTTCCCTCGCTCCCTCATTCATAGAAGCCAGAAGAGAACATCTTATCCTTTAGAACTGCGATAACAGGTAGTTATTAGAAACACAGTGTGGGAGCTAAGATCCAAACCAATATTCTTAACCACTGAGGCACTTCTCCTGCCCAAAGTGTGGTAACATTCACAAATTCTGGGAATGAGAATATAAACATCCTCATGGTGTGTTATCAGCACAACATGGTACCCCTTAGCAGTAGAATAGCAGAGACCATGTTAAATACGTGGACAAATGATCTCAAAGTTAGAGCTTAGAACAGCCAAGAGAGTACGCTAGAATATGGACAGACTTGAAGCATCGAGTTTGGAAAGAAAGGTAAGGAGTGAGGATGCTGACAGTCAGATGTTAAGGAATGTTTCTAGTCCTCCTCCCAGGTGTAGCAAGAATAGAACTGTCAACCAAAGAGAGATCCAGATCTTCTCATTTATTTGCTGTTCAGGCTATCTGTCCTTAGTCCCTGTTACTAGCTAAGGTAAGGGGAAGGGAAAGGAAAATGTCAGCAAGTAATAAGGCTGCACAAAACTATGAAAAACCAACAAAACATTAAGTAACTGAGACACCCAGGAATTAGCTAGATTGTCTTTGACAAGGTGCCTTCACATTGGTTTAATAAAAGGCTGACTGGCCAATAGCTAGGTAGGAAGAAGTTAGGCAGGAAAGCCAAACTGAGAGGACACTAGGAAGAAGAAGGGTGGAATCATGGGAATCACCAGCAGACACAAAGGACACAGAAGATGAACATGACAAGATGAAAAAAAGATATCACCACATGGTAGAGCATAGATAAGAAATAGAGGTTAGTTTAGGCCCTACAAGATAGGCGACTATTGATTGGCATGGGCAGTATGTGGAGCCTCAAGGAGTGGGATCAGACTGTGCTCCTGTGAATGGACTGGCACCTTGGAGCCCATTCCCTGCAGAGGAACACCTAACCCAGTCTTGACTTTGGGATGAGTGGATCGGACTTGCCTGGAGTGGATGTGCCACGCTGAGCAGACCCACCTTAGGAATTCTTGCCCTTTTTGGAGAGGGGAATCAAAAAAAGACTTTTTAAAATAAATAAATAATATATATTTATATATATATAAAAGAAATAGGGGTTAGTTTAAGTTATAAGAGATAGAACAAGCCTAAGCTATTGGCCAAGCATTTATAATTAATGTCTCTATGTGGTCACTTGGGAGCTAGCTGGCAGAACAGAGCTGGCTGTTAGGACATAAAAGTTCCCCTACAGATATGTCTATGATTAAAGGAAAGAAACATGATATATGTTATTCTTATCCTTGTTGAATGGTTCTATTGAGTAAGTTTACATGTATTTATGTATAAAAACATGACTTAATATTCATATGCTGCTTATGCCCCAGACCCCTTAGCCATCTGCCACTGTTCAGCCCCCCCAAAATGATTTAGATGCTTCTATTAAGTTCATGCTGTTTGACCTATGGCTCAGGCACATTGCTAGCTAGCTCCTTTATTTTAACTTAACTTATTTATATTAATTTGTTTGTTATATAGCCTGTGGCTCATTTGTGTTTTTTATATGTTTTTTGGGGGGCGGGGGCAATCTGGCTTGGTTTGTTTGACTTTGTCTTGTTTTTTCTTTATTTATGTTGTAATTTTTTTTTAACTTTTTTTTACGGTGTCTGTCATGGGCCAAAACAGCTCCCACGTGCCACGTGACAAAACAAATTAATAAAAATAAGTTAAATTAAAATAAAAAACCAACTAACCATATACCTAAGCCTTAGGCTAAACAACATGAAACTAATATAAATGTTTAAGTCATTTCTGGGGGCCTGACTAGCTGCCAAGGTGTCTGGCACGGCAGATCTGTGCGTCTGGATCTCTAGCAGCCCGGAACCAGAAAACCATATTGTAACAATTATGTGTCAGTTTCCAGTTTACTAGTCTTGTAGCAGTGAGTAAGCTACCCATAATGGCTGGAACTCAACCGAAAACGCTAGGAAATAACTTACTTTCTCTCATGAGGAATGTAGTTAGCTTGACATTCAGTGTGTTATTTAATACTCACAACAATTCTCAATGTACCTATTATCCCATTACACAAAAGCAAATATAGAGGATATACTTTGCACCTCCTTGAAAATACCATAATGAAAATCTAAGAAATCCCTGCAATGTAATGAAGAGAAAATTCTTGCAGGGCTCAACATGAGACAGACGCCAAGTGTAAGTGTGTATAACAATATACTGATAACTAGTTTTAATATGAATGTCAGGCTCTGAGAGTAATTTACAGAGATCTGTGTGTTCTTTGCCTTAAAATAGCCTCTTTAAAAACAGATATTTCAGTGGTAATCTTCTTAAGAGCAGGCAGACATTCATGGTTCTTGATTAAAACCCAATGTTTGAGAAATACAAAATTGAACACAAACATTTTATAAGCATATTCTTACTAAGGCAATTTATCCAACCAGATAAACTCAGAGCAGGAAGATGGGTCAACTATATATAATGCTACATACACAGTGTTCAACTTCCAGAATGCTTCCATCACGAACACTCAACCCTAAATGGGAAATTTCTTTTAAATCTCACCACTCTGGGCTCAGGAAGCCCTGCAGAAGAGGAAGTAAAAAGATTGTAAGAGCCATAGGGTGAAGGACTCCAAGAAAACAAGGCCCTTTGAATTAGCAGGATCAGTGCACATATGAATTCACAGAGACTGAGATGAGGCGGTTGGCATGGATCCTACATTGGTCCTAGAGCTGAAAGGAGAAGTGGACACATGCCTCCTCTCTAACTCAAAAGCTAATAACCACTTGACAATAAAAGTTTAGTTTTCTACAAGAAAGTCTCACTGGGGAAACAAAATACTCTTAAGAGTAGGCTACAAGCCTAGCACCAACCAGGCAACAGGAAGTTAACTCAGTGGAGGGCCTTGTCTCATAATGCCAGTACTTTTCTTTTTAAATTTTGTCTTACTTTTCATTTTGATTTATCCTAGGGTTCCTTTGTATATTCCATATCTATGTATATATTACACACACACATACACACACATGCGGCTTCCAGTTTGGTGCTTTATGGGATTCCTAAGACTGTGAGTGAGGGTGTCTGTGCTTTCTCTTGAGCTCCTTTTATTTGTTTTTTTCTTATCACAGTGTGGTAATTCTTGTTTTATCTTACTCTATTTTATTATAATTCCTTAGAAGCCTGTTTGTTTTCTAAGGAGAGACCCTAAGAGGGTGGATATGCATGGGAGGGGTGAGGTGAGAAACTGGGAGGAATAGAGGGAGGGGAAACGCTAATGAGGATATTCATATGAGAAAAGAAGCTATTTTAAATGAAAAAAAAAAATAACCTCCAAGTAGGCAAACTAATACCAATTTATACATATCAAGAACTGTCAAGGCTTACAGGAAGGTGCCCGAATGTCAATACCTTACGTAATACACTAACATACTGTGTAACATCCTCAGCAGGTCTGTGCCCTGTAATCAAGCACATTGTTACTTCTGCAGGGTAATGCATGAATATTCATACTAAGAAAGAACAAGAAAGTTTTAAAGAGTATTTTTCTCAGAGCGGGCTCTGCTGGCAAGTGAGTAAGTAGCAAACTCGGAGAGAACTCTGTAGTTTAATTAAACTCTCGAATAGGAAAAGAAGTGCTTTGTTTTTCCTCAGGTTGCTTTCAGATTTTATTTGCTCCCCTTTTCCCCCAGTGTTTTGTTGTTCTTGCTAGTGTTGAGAAAGCTTCAGGTTGTAAGAGATAGCATGAAGGCACAGCACTGATTCTTATCAGCATCTATTTCAGGAGTGGGGATAATGAAGTTGAATATAAGGAGGACCGAAGGTGCACTCCCGAGTTGAAGAGAGTCATCTGTGTTACTGGGTATAGAGTGGAGAGCAAGTTTCCTAGGCTTTTAGATGCCTCTAGCTTGTATGAAAACCTCACCTAACCTCTGCTCTCCAGACTCCTGTTAATGGTAATGCTCATTACCCAGCTAAAGTTGCAATGACCTAATAGCAGTCATTGTAATGTTGATACACTTAGGACAATAGATGCTTTCATAATTTGAATGATTATGTGGGTAGGGTGAGTAAAGGGTTCACTTTTTTTCCCCCTGAGCTTTGGATAAAAGTCTGTCAGTAATAGGTCAAACAAATAGTGAAATGTTAGAGAAAAGATCTCAGGCTGCAATGCGAATCTTTATATTTCAAAAGGAAGCAGATGTCTGGATATTGATATCAATAATCATCAGTGAGATTTCCATGGAAGAGACTAAAATGAATGCAGGAGTTTTTAACCCCTCCCACTTCCCAGCCTTCCAACTAGCATGAATAAAAATAAATGAATTCATTAGGCGATGAGGAAGAAGTCGCAGGTGCACATTAATGAGAGCAAAAGTTAGGCATTCTTAAGAACAAAACAGAACAAAAGCAAACAAAACCAGAACAAAAACCATGACCCTCCTAAGAATGGAATCACTGAGACCAGCAAGGTAGCATCTACAAGGATCATTCAGACATAAAGAGCATCACGCTTTTTCTTGGGCCAGTAAATAGGGGGGAGTGATAATTTAGAAGGAAACAAAAATATTACTTTATATATCATATGGAAAACTTAAGTGATAGCCATACTTAAGCTCTTAACCTGCCTCGTGTGTGTGTGTGTGTGTGTGTGTGTGTGTGTGTGTGTGTGTGTGTGTGTGTGTGTGTGTGTGTGTATGCTTTTGATAGGCTTTGTAAATCACAAGAATAATGATAAATTTGAGATCAGGAGAAATGAAATAAGAAAGAAGGGGAAATCCAAGAGGGAGGAAAACAAACGAGTTAGTTGTTTATTTCTCCCTAGAGGTAGCACGACACTCTTTCTCCAGATTTAGAATGTAAAAGATAAAAGTGTGCGCAGTACCTGTTCAGTGTACAAGAAAGCAGAAGATACAAGTCTCCAAACACCAATGGAGACCTGTACACCTAACACACTTCTAATGGTTTGGGAGGGGAAGTCTCAGACACTATGATAGGCCCATGGAAATAATATGCTGCATAAGAATCTCAAGACTTTACGCCAACTCATTTTCTTAGCTGAATGCTTAGAGGACTTACCAAATGTTTCCTTAGAACACTGAATGTTTATTAATGTGGTGAGTATAGTTTATATTTGTTAAAATTTTTAACTCATATTTTTATATTGTAGCATGCTAAAAATTTATAAATTCATTTGTATATTGAACTTAGAGTATGAACAAAACACTCAGTAAGTACAACTCAGTAATTCTACTTACAGACAAGTGTTAAGAGGGTGGAAATAAACACCATGGCCCTTATTTGCCTTATCTGTCTATCTATCATCTCTCTAACTATCAATCTATCATTTATTTATCTATCTAAACAGATGATATATGTATACACAGATGTATATTATCTGTCTATTCATACCTAACTCTCTGCAAAAGCAAATATTGAAGAAAAATATTCATAAAAAATTAGTCTGAATACCAAGAAATTCTAATTAGATTTATGACCTCCCATTTCCTGTCTTAAACATGAGATAATTTTGTATGCCAACAGGATAAAAGTTGCACGAAAATCATTATAAACAGAATTGTTTTTACCATCTGACTTTTTCTTTCTATGCCCAGATACATGAATATTTCTAAGCAATGAAAATTGCTGGATTAAAATATAATGGTCTGAAGGTTACTATTATAAAGAGCTCATTAAAATTGATAAGAAAAACATTGAGACCCCGATATGAAAATGAGCAAAGGACATGAACAACAGCAAATATGAGTGAAGATAATTAGCAAGGAACATATGGGGAGATGTTTAACCTTGTTAGATACCAAAAAAAAAAAAAAAAAAAAACCTAAAATAATTGTGTGAATACCATACACATTTTAAATTTGTAAGAGAAATTATTTTCTAGTGGTTTTTTGCCAAAAATTTAATTAATTAATTGAAATTGATCTTCCACAAACTGCTTTAAAAAAAAAAAAAAAAAAAAAAAAAAAAAAAAAACCAGAAAAGTAGCAAGCACCTAAACACAAGAAACCAAGCTAAAGATCTTGGAAACAGAGACATAAAACCCCTCAAGGAAAGATTAGTAAAACAAATCCAGTAACATATGAAAGAGGATTATACACCTTGACTACCTAACATTTATCCAAGGAGTGCATGAATAGTTGAACGTGTATAAACAAAACAAAAACACCAGTTCCCTATTACTAGAAGAAAAATCAAATCACACGTAATTATGGACAGAGAAAGTGTTGACAAGATGCAACTCTTTCATGAAAAAAGCAAAAAAAAAAAACAAAAACAAAAACAAAAACAATAACTTGTCATTAAAAGAAAATTATTTCAACTATCGAATAATGGCTATAAACAAAAATTGAAGACAATATCAAACTCAATAGTGAAAGACTTGAATTTTCTTCCTGAAAACTGAAGCAAGAGAAGAATACATATCTGCTCTTGTCATATCTAGGTGATGTTGCAGAACCAGCACCAGTAAAAACCAGTAGACAAGAAGGCAATAATAGACATGCCAACATGGATGGGAGAGAAACCAGTAGGCCTCTACTCTACACAAAGAGCAATGAGCAACTAAAGATGCTAAGAGTAAGAAAAAACAGACTTCCCCTAAAAGGAGCACAATTACTATCCAGTACCAAATTGTCAGCCCTGAAAACATACAAGTATCCTTAAACAGAGCAGCTTATATGTGACTACATGCATACACATACATATATGAATGTGACAATAATGAAAAAAGAAGCCATGAATTTGAAAGAGAGCAAGAAAGGTGTATAAGATGATTTGGAGGTATGATAAGGAAGGAAGAAATGATGTAATTGCAATCTCAAAAGAAAAAGTCCTCCTCTCAGAAAAGAAGTAGAACTTGCCTTTTGGCAGATACCACAATCAAATGAATAAATCTAAACATACATGAGAAAGAAAATACAACAACAATAATAATTTACAGAACAATGAAATGTTTAAGAACATATTTAACAAGTCATACAAATTTGTACACTAAAAACCAGAAGACATCATTGAAAAAAAATTTACAAAAACCTAAGTAATTTGAAAAGTACCCAGTGTTGTGGAATGCATGCCTTGATATTATTAAAATGGTAATAAATTCCAATTCATCTGCAGTTTCAACACAAAATGTATCAAAATTATATCTGATTTTTTGGAGGGGAGAAATTGACAAATCAATTGGAAATTCAGGTGACCCACTGTCTTGAAAGTGATGAAGTAGAAGGATACACACTTGATTTCTGAGTTTATTATGAAGATGAGTAATAAGGACTATGTGATACTAATATGAGGGTGGATGTACATATCAGTGGAAGTGAACTGATAATCTAGAAATAAATCTTTGTACTATGGTGAATTGATTGTCGACAGAGTGTCAAAACAATTCAATTGTGCAGAATGATAAAGTTATTTCAATACAGATATATGTAGCACATTAAACTAAGGTTTGTTACATGGAGATTGTAGTAGGAGATTTCTGGCCCAGACTTTTGGGCCTAGCCTCAAGGTTTAGGCCCGCAGATCCACAGACCCACAGAGACACACAGATGCTTACAATAGTTTTAGGCTGATGGCCCAAGGCCCAGGCATATATCTTGCTAACTCTTTACCCTTAATCTAACCCATGACTCTTATCCTTTTCAGCCATGCAGCTCGGTACCTTTTCTCAGAGCAGTATAGTTGTCCTCTGCTTCTTCTGGCTTCTCTCTGGCATTCTGCTCTGTTCCACCTGTTCATAGAGTCTTCTTAGTGTGGTAGCCCTGCTCACACTTCCTGTCTGTCTGTGGCCAATCAGTGCTTTTTATTAAACTCATAGGTGGGGACAATTATTTACAGTGGAACAACATAATCTCCCTACAGGAGATAACTCAAAATTCTTCTTAAATTAAATGTAGTGCCTAGAAATGTATATTTTTAAAAAGGACATATTAAAATATGGGCATGAATTTTGTGATCTCAGAATAAGAAAGGGTGTATAAAGGAATTTTATAAGGGAAAGAGGAGATAAATAAGTTGAACTCAATTGGAACTTACAACATTATTTTAAAAAGTATTATGAATTAGTTCAAAAGACCATCTAAGAAGTGTGGAAAATGTTTGCAAATCGTATAATTTGCAGAATATATAAACTCTATGTCTACAATAATGACAAAAAAAAAAATAACAAAGTGTGGGTAAAATTTGAACTGACATTTCCCCTAAGATACAGAAATGGATAAACACATAAAGAGCATGTCTGTATTAGTTTGTCTTTCTATTAAACCTACTAAAAACAACTTGTGGGGGGGGATTTATTTCACCTCAAAGGTTACAACCCAGGATTTAGGGAAGTCATACCAGGAACCTAGAGGTAGGAAATAAGCCAGAGACACTGGAGGAACATTACTTACTGGTTTGTTTTCTTATACAAACCAAGACTACTTGCCTAGAGGTGGTACCATCCACAGTGGACTAGACCCTTCCTCATCACTCATTAATCAAGAAAATGTCCCACAGTCAATTCACAGGCCAATCTGGTGGATTCTTTCTTAATAAAGGATCCCTTTTCACAGGCAACTCTAGCTTATGTCAAGTTGACAAAATTCTAACCACCAAGTTACTCATCATTATTAGTTGTTAAGAAAATATAATTAAACTACCATGTGATACCACATCATATGAACTAAGATATGTGTGTATGTGTGTGCACATGTGTATGTGAGTGCGTGCATATAGAGGTCAGAAGCTGATGTCTGTTTTCTTCCTCTGTTGCTTTCTCTTATTTTATGATGTCTCACTGAAACTGGAGCTCAATAACCTGCAAAGGTAGCTGGCTACTTAGCTCCAAGGATCAACCTGTCTCTGTCCCTATCCCAAAGTTAGGGATTGACAAGCATAATAGCCAGTTTTTACTTGGATGCTGTGAATCTGAACCCAGGTCCTCAAACTTGCTTATAGTTTAGCGACTCTCTTAGCCATCTCCTTGGGTTCTACATTCATTTGCATATAATATTTGTTGTGTGAACATAACATGTTTTGATCCATCATTGTAACCAGCCTATCTTCTTTGCAGAGAAGCCCGCTCAGAATTAGCCCCTGGCAGGAAATCAAGCTGCTGTGGGGATTTGGGAGTCTTCTTCCCCAACAAAAGACAAGGTGTTAGAATTTGTTGTACATCCTATAGAATGCTAACACTCAACAATGCTTCTTTAGGAATCAGAGACTCTAGCATATCATGAAATCTTTATAAAATTTATGTAGACAGTCTTAAATGTCCAGAATAACATTCTTATAATATATATGCATGCACAGTATAATACCAAAATCTTAAGTCTATAATTGAATTTTGAGTTTATACATTCATTTTACATTTTACATTCACTACTTATATTAAAAACAAAAACAAAAAAAAATAGAACCTTGTTATATCACTGAAAGTTCCTTTATACCCACTTAAAAATTGATGACCTTGACAAAGGTAACATGTTGCTGACCTGGTTCCTTGTAGATTAAGTTTGCTTTTTTTTTTTTTTTTTTTTTTTTTTGGAGTTTGATAAGTACAAAATTACTCAGTGTGTCTCCTTTTGTAGCTTTTCTTTTTCATCATTAAGCTTGAGAGATTTTTTCTATGATGTGTATTCTACTAGAACTGAATCTTGTTCATTGTCACTAGTCTTGTCTCTTTTCTCTGCTTCCTGGACATTATAAAAGAAATGGTGAATTTCCTGTTGCTTAGACAGAGTGGATAAAAGCATAACTAAGCATATTAACTCTTATAGCATACAACTTGAAAAGAGCCTGGTGATTCCCAAAGAATGGGGTGGTAAGAAGGGAGAAGGAAGGAAAGGAGGAAACGTGGGCAAGGTTGACCCACATGTACTAAGTTGCACGCATATAGGGGCAAGAATTGACTACAGGTAGCCATAACTTACTTTTCACTTTAAAAGCTAAAAGAAGAAACGATTTTTTAAAAACTTTTGCTATACATAAATGATAAATTCTTGAAGGGACAGGTATGTTTAACTTGATTTGGTTATGGCATGATGTTTACCCACTAACATGTACAGTTTTATGTTTTTCAAATATCAATTAAGTTTTTAAAAATATTTGCTCAATCATACTACAAGGACACTTGTTCATCTCCGTTCATAGCGGCCTTATTTGTAATGGCCAGAGCATGGAAACAACCTAGATGTCCTCAACCTAAGAATGGATAAAGAAAATGTCGCATAATGGAGTATTACTCCACCATTAAAAACAATGCCATCAAGAAATTTGAAGGCAAATGAATGGGACTAGAAATAATCATCTCGAGTGAGATCACTCAGACCTAGAAAGGCAAACATGGTATGTACTCACACAGATGTGGATATTAGCTGTAAAGGATAAACATGATACAATCTACAGGCCCAGAGAGGCTAGATAACAAGGAAGACCCCCGTGGAGGAAGGGGGTGGATGCATGGAACTCCCTGGGAAATGGATGGGGATGGGAACTTGAGGGATCAGGTTGGGGGAGTGGAGGGGAAGAGTACTGAAAGAGATTATTGGAGGGGTGGGCAAATGGGGGTCAGATAGAAACCTTGTGCAAGAGAAATTTCCATGATTTTACAAGTATGACCGAAGTTAAGAATCTTAGCAAATAGTACATAGGTAGCCTGAACTGATGACCATCTCCTGTGATTAGTTTGTGACTACTCCAACTGTTATCAGAGAGCCTTCATCTGTAACGGGTAGAAACAGATGCAAGGACCCACAGGCAAACGTTAGACTGAGCTCTGGGAATCCTGATGAAGAGAAGGAAGAAGGATTAGGATCCAAAGTGGTAAAGGACATCACAAGAAAACCCACAGAAACAATTAACCTAAAATGTAGGAACTCACAGAGTCTGAACTGGCAACCAGGGACCCTGCAAGGAATTGATCTAGGCACTATACTCATATGTAACAGTTGTGTAGCTTGGTCTACTTGAAGGGCTCCTAACAACTAATGCTTTGCCTAGCTCTTGAGAGCCTATTCTTCATACTGGATTAATGAATACAGGGGAGGTACTTAGTCTTATGGCAACTTGATGTGTCATGCTTTGTTGATACCCATGAAGGGCCTGCACTTTTCTGAACAGAAACAGAGGATGAATGGATTAGGAATAGGTGTGTGTGTGGAGTGGGGGAGATTGGAGCAGAGGAGGGAGAGGAAACTGCAGTTGGGATGTTAAATAAATAAGAAAGAAATTAAAATTATTTGTTTTTATTATATATATGTGTGTGTGCATGTGTATATATATGTGTATGTATATATATATGGATTTTTACCTGCATGTATGTGTGTGTACCAACCACCTGCACTCTTGGTGACCATGGAGGCCAGAAGAGGGCATCAGATTCTTTGAGAATAGGCTTACAAAAGATTGTTAGCTTTCATGTAGATCCTTTGCAAGAGCATCCAGTGATCTGAACCAGCTCCCCAGCTCAAATATTTATTTTTACATGTATGGGTATTTTTGCCTGGATGTATGTCTGTGTGCCACATGTTTGAAGCACCAGCAGAAGTCGGAAAGGGATCTCATATTCCCTGGAATTGGAGTTATAGAATGTTAATAGCCACCACATAGGTACTGAGAATTGAGCTCAGGTCCTCTGCAAGAGAAACAAGCCAATGAAGTTTCTCTAGCATTCAATTAAAATTTTAATTTAACTAACGAAATAAACTATGTTCAGAGGAGAAAATTTGAAGTGAAATTCCCTTAACATTTATTTCCAACAGAAGGTCATTGCTGTCAACTAAAGAGCTGTCATTTCTGAATAAATACACATGCAAATTGGGGAAGGTCAGTTGGGCTGTGCAGCAGTCCTGTGGAGAGCTGAGGCGAGCTAGAAAGGAAATGGTGGACCTGCTGACCACAGCAGTGAACACAGGAAGCTGCCAGTCCAGAAAGAAAGAGCTACAGGCAGCCAGCGCAGTCATG